>JAQHUG010000130.1:1927200-1938213 GCA_028555095.1 Dicrostonyx torquatus
GCGGGTCGGGTTCATTCATGCTTGCATGGCAGGCACTATACCAACTGAACTGTCTCCTGGCCACCATTTTTTCTATAATTTCTTTCATCTTCTCCAGCTCCTGGGATTCTATCCACCTTTCAAGGACTTCCTCATATAAAAATGACCCTAACTAATGCCCTTCTGCAGTTATTTCCTGCACACATCTTAAATATTTATATATCTGTCACCCCAATTTCATAAGCACCACAAGAAATAGGCCCCATCTTAGTAACATGCTTACACATAGCACCTTACATAGTCATCAGCTTAACCTACTACATAAAAAGCAAGCAGGATGTTGCCATGGTTGGTGGTCCCCAAGGGTGTATCCTTCAAGGTCCACTGCTAAGCAAACCACTTCTGTCAGCTGGACCACCCACCCCAAAGGTTCTACGTTCTACCAGAGCAATGCTACCAGCTGGAACCAAGTATTTCAACACATGAACCTATGTGGGACATTTAACACCTAAGCTATGACATCTGTATAAGCTAGTTGTCTCAGCATTTCATGATAGTAATGTAAGGCAGATTAATACAGATAAATAATACACAGTTACACAGTATGTACACCCCTGCCTTTGAAGAACTAAAATCTTGATAAGGCTATAATAAGTTAGGGTAAGCTAATGAAATGAAGATGTAAAAGCAGATGACAAGAACTATATATAATTAGATAATTTTGCTTGAACTGTGGTCTGGCTGATCATTATCTCTTGTCTGCTTCTATGAGGTCCTGAAGAAACCATCGTTGAAGGGAAGTTCAGTTTCTACCTTAAAGTGATTGTGAAATTACCTGGCGCAAGTGAGAAGGAACACAGAACACACAACAAACCCTCTTAGGAGTTTATTAGAGGGGACGTGTACAGGCCTGGGGAATTGGTGTGCAGAGAGAAAGAAAGATGGCATGACCAGCATTTTAAAAGCTGCCTAGCGCATGTACACAGAAGGTTGGCGTGACTACGTCATACACAAATGACCGGCTCACACATGCAAGCAAGGGCTTAGTCAGTCATAGTGGATGTAACCACGCATGTGCACACATGGGTCACGCGGGGCCCTTTAACATTCAGGCACTTCTGCTTGAGGATGTGCATGACTCTAGAACCCAGGAGTGCAGCCTTATTTGTGGCTGAATATTTACAGATTGCTTCTATTTGGGGATACAGCCTCAGATCCTGCCATGAGGAGCTTGCTCCCGCTTAGAGGAAGGTAGTCTCATCATGGGGGTGAAGGGAAGGACCTACCTGTAAAGCCTGCTCTTTCTGGCATGCTTGGGACAAGGGCAGGAAATTTTTCGTGCCCCCCTAAAGACCTAGAACAAGAGGTTGTCAAAGCTGGAGGTTGATGGTTGATTATGAGTCCCTACAAATCTTGAAAACACTTCAGTTCCTCTTATGTCACTTCACTTCCCAAACCCTTAGCATGACTGCACGCAGAGCCGGAAGCGTAAAGAAGACGCACAACACAAAAGCAAAGATACCAAGACTTCACCCTGGTCTTAGTTACCCTTTGGACATCTGCAGGCCAAGCAATGACTCAGTGCTGCTAAGCAAGGTGGCCTCTAAGTCCTTGCTGCAGAAACATAGCCTCGAGCTTCAGGCTTCTGTCTCCTTCATTCAAAAAGATAGACACCATATACCAGCCCCCTACTTACAAAACAACAACAACAAAAGCCTTCATGATGCCATGAGGCATAGGGAGATGCAGTGGGGCAAGTTTTCTTCAGAATAGTCCTTCCTCTCAGTCATGCAGGAGAACACAGCCATCAGCAAGGAGTGCACCTTAACCATATAAATAGTTCCCCCAGCTGAACCCCAGGTAAAAATAGCAGGTGTTTTGCTTTTGTGTGCTTCAAGGACTTGAGGGATGAGAGCTTCCTAACTTGGTGTGTGAAGAGAATGTGGGAAGGCCCCAAGGATATCACGTAAATAACAATCTGCTGGGGTTTTGGACCATTGTGCTCTTGTCCCAGTAATGAGCTTACAAGATATAATGCCAGGTGTACCTGAGGTCACAGGGGGCGGGGGACGACAGAATAAAGATGTCCTGTTCTACCTAAGAGGAACAGAAACTCAAAAGAACAAGAAAATTCAACTTCAAAGAACACCACAGGACCCTCCCAGCTGAAGGTGACAGGACAGAGAAGAAACGGGAAGGAGGCAGAACACTGAGGCTCCACAGAGGTATTGGGGGGAACAGTGGAGGAACACTTCCTAGCTGACTTGTTGAGTCTAAACACTAGTAAAAAGTTCTGTAAGTTGCAGTAGCGCTGTCCACCTAAAAGGGGCAGAAAAGGGGAAGAGTCTCAGGGGCCTCCTGCTTTTCTCTCTGGACACCTTGCTACCTCTAAATTTTTCTCCTCTGCCTTCCACATGCTGGGTCCTCTCACCACTGGCTCAGAAAGAATCACCCACTTAGCTGAGGGGAGTAGTGCACACTTGTGATCCCAGGATATGAAGATCAGGAGTTCAAGACCCTCTGAGGTTACATGGTGAGTTTGAGGCAAACCTGGGCTATATGAGACCCTACATCAAAACACATCTTAAACATACTCATAAGGATAAACAGATAGAGACAAACAGAAAGATTCTCTCTTTTTCTCCCCCCCCCCTCTCTCAGAGCCATCCATTTATCCCTACCCTTAGGCAATGAACAGAAACTCTGCCACTTCAATCTAATTTTTTTTTTAACTGTTGTGAATGACTGAAAGTTATGATATTATTCTTGTTAACTTCTGGGTTATGACTCCATTGATAGAATATTTGTCTAGCATATTGGGAGCCCTAGGTTCAATTCTTAGCACCTCATAAAAACTGGGTATTGTGACTCATGGCTGTAATCCCAGCGTTTGAGAAGTGGAAGGGGAGGATCAGAAGTTCAAGGTCACCTTCAGCTGTTCTGAGGGCAGCTAGTCTGTGAGATCTCTTTTCAAGAAAAAAAAACAAAGCACTGTGTGCAATGGAGCATGCTGGTAGGCAGTCCTGAAGAGGTTAAGGCAGGAGGATCATGACTTCAAGGCAACCTGAACTACATCTTACCTGGGAACGTGACTCAGTCAGTAGACTGCTTGCCTAGCATGCAACAAAGCTTGGGTTTGACTCCAGCATTTCATAAAGCAGGCATAGTGGTACATACCTTTAATTCTGGCAGTCAAGAGGAGGAGGCAAGAGGACCAGGAATTCAAGGCCATCCTCAGCTACATAGGGACTTCAAATAAAACTACATCTGCAGGAAATAAAGAAGAAGAAGAAGAGGAGGAGGGGGAAGAGGAGGAGGAGAGCAGGGGAAGAAGAGGAAGAGGAGAGAAAGAAAGAACAAACCCAAAAATTTTTGTATAGCTAATTTAAAAGATTTCTTATAAACAAGTGACTCAGGACTGGAGAGATGGCTCAGTGGTTAAAAGCACTGGATGCTCTTCCAGAGGACCTATGTTCAATTCCCAGATCCACATGGCAGCTTACAATTGTCTGTTACTCTAGTTCCAGGGGATCTGACTTTATATCAATGCACATAAAATAATTTTTTAAAGTAATAAATAAATGAATCAACTGTACCAGTAAGCTTGAGGGTCAGAGTTGGGAAGACATTCTTATTCACTAGTGTGCTGGTTTGAATAAGAATGGTTCCAATAGGCTCCTGTATTTGAAGCTTAGTCATCAGGGAGTGGCACTATTTGAAAGGATTAGGAGGTGTGGCATCGTTGGAGGAAATGTGTCCCTGGGGGTGGGCTTTGTATTTCAAAGAGCCCATTGCAAATCCAGAGTCTCTCTCTTCCTGCTTCAGGCTGTGGATCCAGGTGTAGACCTCTCTGTTAGTTCTTCAGCAGTGTGCCTTACTTCATGATGATAACAGTTCTGAAACTGTAAGCCAGCCCCAATTAAATATTTTCTTTTTATAGAGTTGCCTTGGTCATGCTATCTCTTTCAACAATAGAACAATAGAACAACCAGGATGTACCTGTTGCAGTTGTATGTGTCTGAGGAACAATTTGACCTAGGCTTGTACATTTAGATTTCAATCAACCCCTGAAATGTGTGTTGAATTCTGTTAAGAATCAACTGTTATATTTGAATTCTTTATAACGAGCCTAGAATAACAACCATGAGCTAGCTTCTTGTTCAGTTGTCTCTCACCACCACCCCTGATAAAAAAAAAAAAAAAAAAAACGACCTCTCACACAGTTTTGATCTCTGAATGCAACAGTTTCCTTCAAAAACACCATGTGATTTAAAAACAGGTGGTGTGGGCAGGGGCAATACCTAATAACAGCAGGTGTGTGTTGGAAAAAAGTAAATATACATAGAGCTCCTTGTTGGCCTGTATGCACAGCTCTCTGACATTATTGTGCTACCTGTTGCTATGTTTTTGCTTGTGGCACTAAAACAACTTCATTTTATTGACAATATTTCTGATCCAAGCACTGGCAAGGGTCTCAGTGGGAAACTCAGTGTCTGATCGACATGCATCAACTGGAGTAGCCTGATTTGCATGGCAAGGTTCACCCTGCCTTGACACTCCACCATAACAATGAGTTTGCACTGGCTATGAGCTCTTAGTTAGTCGTGGCTCTTAGCCAAATTTCTGGGTTCCCCACTCTGCCAGCCTCTCCACGCACCATCTAAGCGTCTTCATAACAGAGCACTGAGGATACACCATGAATGGGGTGTCCCCAGAGGTGAAGGGAGAAGTCTGTAGTCTTTTCCTGACTTGGACACTGGAGTCACGCTGCACAGCTTAGCTGTGTTCTATTGGTCATTAAGCCACACTCAAATTCAGGGGCAGGCAGGAGGTGGCGGAGGAGGGAACAGAACAAAGCTCAAAGGAGAAACCGCAGAGAATTTGTGACCATCTTTAACTTACCATAGACATTTACAGATAGTGTTTCCCATACCAAGGCCATAAAAATCTTATTTCCTGTGTGATTAAAACCAAACATAAGGAAGCTATCTTTTAAAGTTACATTTATCTTTCTCCCCAGATACAGCATTTTAGTCCAACGGCCACTGTCCCATTAAAACATGGCCTTATATGTTGAATATTGCTTATCCTTAAAGTTCAAGGGCTCCCCAGCTGCTCAGCCAGGCTTATCCTCCCACTACTGGGGTAGGTTATTTATTTTCCTTATAATCTATCTCAGATGTGACAGATGTATTTTAAACTTTTTCAGTTTTATGAGCAGATTAGCTTTGGAAGGAAACAACAGAAACCATTCCAATCTATAAATAATCTTTTGTAAAAATTGTATTGAATACTTAACCACATTCAAAGTGCTGTGCCATGGTCTGGAGCAGTGGTTCTCAATATGTGGGTCAAAAGAGACTTTCACAGGGGTTGTATGACAGATATCTTGCATATCAGACATTTATATTATAATTCATAACAGCAACAAAATTACAGCTATGAAGTAGAAATGAAAATAATTTTATGGTTGGGGGTCACCACAACATGGAGAATTATATTAAAGGGTCTCAGCTTTAGGAAGGTTGAGAACCATGTTCTAGAGCATGGGAGGAGCAGGCAAAATAAGGAAGTCCTATTTGCTTTTCTTAAAGTTGCTTCCGGTCTAACTGGGGAAACAGAAAGAAAGAGTGCCTTGAGAATGGAGACTCTTCTGTTTTAGCTTCATTCCCTTGCCGTGATAGAACATTCTGGCCAAAGGCAATGTCGGCAAGAAAGAGTTTATTTGCCTTTCACTTCCAGTTCAAAGGTCATCATTGATGGAAGTCCGGACAGGAGCTCAGGGCAGGAGAACTGCTTGCTTTCCCACAAAACATCCCCACAGACTTGAGAACTCAGAGCCAAGGAAGTATAGTGGGAACTGCAGAGAATGGCGCCTGTCGGATCGCTTTCTGGCTTACACTGTTAGCTTTTTAATATGGCCCATGGCCACCTGCGTGGAAGGGTGCCATGAGCAGTGGACTGGGCCCTCCCACATCAACGGCTGCAGGCCTATCTAACAGAGGCAGTTCCTCATTTGTGGTCACCTGGCACTGACAATAAAAACTAGTCAGGACACATGCCGAGTGTGAGTTCAGAAGGGAAACAACTTTCACGTTTTTCAAAATGTTTATTTTACCTCTTTTTTTTTTTTTAAGAATTGAATTTTTTACTCTTAATACCAGGGTTTGCATTTAGAACAAACAGTCTTCCAATAGAAAGGGGATTTGCCCATTCCGGTGAAAAGCAGAGGGAGGAACAGATGAGCTGAAGTCAAGAGGCATAAGCGTGTGGCAGACAAATTTAAGCCAGGTTCTAGAGTTGACAAGGTTTGGATCCTGGATCTGCTAGCTGGGTGACTATTTGTTAGCCAGGTGGGTGATCTGATCTCCTTTCCTTTTTCAGACTTACAAAACAGAAATAATGCTTACACCTAACACACAGGACGGTACAGAGAACTGAGGAGTTAAGATATATGAAGACCTGAAGGCAGAGCCTGGCCCCCAGTCTCTGCTGCCAAATGGACTAAACTCCTATTCATAGTTAAGAATCATCTTGTGCTGACCTGAGTCTGCAATTGGAGGATTTGTCTTCACGATCACACTTGGCAACAGCTGCAGGATCCTCACTCTTTACCTCGGGCCTATATGAATGTGCGGGAACAACTCACAAGACAGAAGCATAAACAGAAGAGTGTGGTAGCAGTGTCTGCACCAGAGGTTCTGCATCGGTGAACTCAACCAACCACTGGTGGCTGTAATTTCAGCCCTTGAGAGGCTGAAGCAAGAGGGTTTCAAGTTCAAGGCCTGCCTAAGATACATGTCAAGACCATGTCTCAAAAGGGAAAAAGAAACGGAGAAAAAAATGTGCTCGTACTACCAAGAAACATACATGGGCCTGCTTTCTTGTCTTCCCTAAATAATACAGTATAATACAATTTGCATAAAACTTACATTGCATTTAATTTTATAAGTAATCTAGAGGTGATTTGAAGTATATGGAAGGGTATTATAGAGCATAAGCACTATGCAATTTTATATGAGGATTTAGGGACCTGTCCATTTCAGGGTCAGTAGGGGTTTGGAGCCTAGTACCCACATATGAAGGAGCAAATGTGTTGGACTGTTGAAGACAGTTGTTCAGTTGTGTTGAATGAATGATGGGTTCTGTTCCCTGGAGAGGCTTTGAAGCTTGGGTAGATTTTGACAGCCATTACCAAATGTCACCTAATCCACATCCATAAATGTGACCCTGATGCTGTCCTAGGCGTTTGCTGTGAGGAATGCAGCTGGGGTACACCTAACAATACAGCTGTGAGCAAAAGATACAGAATCCTTGACGGGAAACTACTGGAGCTGACATCTGGATGGCAAGATAAAGTAGGGCATGCCAGATGGGGATGCAGCATGAGCACAGCACAGACCCAGGGACAAGGAAGAAAGGAATGTTCCAAGGACAGAAAAAGTCAAAACAGAGCAGAGCAGGGAGTCGGAACAATGCAGGGTCAGAAGTACAAATTTCCACCCTCTTCCTAGACAGCAAAATGGCCATTGCCAGAATTTTTAAACCCCTAGAGCTTCCTACAAATAAGTTGCATCAGGTGCATGGGTAATTGATATTCCAGGCTCCAGGTGTCTTGAGACAAGTGAGGTCAGACATGGACAGACTGCAAGCTTTTCAGCTTCTCGTCACTTTCTGATTTCAAGAACTATCAAGCATCAAAAGCAAGACAGAGAATGAAGTGAAATCTTCTGACCTGGAAAATCTTGAAAACAAAACAGAACACTAAATTTTAAAAAGGGGTTAGAAAGAAAATGATGCTCAAGGGGACAAATAGAATTCTTGTACAATCCCTAACTACATTCTAAGTATTTGTCCTTATACCCAGAAAGTGTTGAACTCACACATCATCAAGGAAACTTCTCTGTGCAAGTGATAGAGACCATGACAGTACAGTACAACTGATTATAACCTAGAATTGTGGAGCTCGGTCCCAACTGGCACATCTTCAACACATCCCCTACCCCTAAGGTGCTTTGACATGTCAGCACTGCAGACTTATTTTTCAAAACTTAAAACCAAATAGAAGTAGTGAACCTTTTGAGATAGTCCACTGTCCATTGCTATAACAAAATACCTAAGATACTCAACCTAAAAAACAAAGGGTTTAACTCACGGTACCAGAAGTCTTCATCCATGACCACTTGGCCCTGTTCTTTTGGGCCTACAGAAAGGCAGGTCCCAGTATGGGGCCCTGTTATTCTCATGATAGTCAGAAGCAGAAAGAGAAAAAGAGGAGAGACAACATCTAAACATCCCCCTACGGGGCATGTTCCTAATGGCCTAGCTTTTCTCCACTACACCCTGCCTCCTAACTTGCACTGTTTCCTAACAGAATCAAGGATGGTGACCAAATATGTAGCACAGGTCTTTGGGGGTCATCTCAGATCCAAACCATAACACCTTCCGTTAGTTGACATAAAAGTCTGCCTTCCCATGGATCTGATGTCTAAAACCAAGTCAAGCCTTTAGATCACATCATTTGGTATTTGGGACAGTCTCACTATGTAGCTCAGAGCCCTCAAACTCAGGATCCTCCTGCCACAACCTTCTAAGTGCTGGATTACTAGTGTGTATCTCCATGCCCAGCTCTAAGTATGGCTGAGATCATGCTCGGTTCATGAGGTCCTAACAGGGAAAACTGGAATAGAATCTTGTAGTCAGATTTTCCAGGGTAGAGAAGCCAAGAGAAGACTCTCATGGAAGCAACATAGGCTCAGAGATGATAAAATAGAGGGTGACTGATCAATTTAGTCATTTACTCTTTAGAAAATCACCACAGCCACCTTGCATGACAGCCACTACAGTCGCTGTAAATAAGTTAAAAAGATTTTCAGGGTCTGGGGATGGAAAGTAGGACTGTGCTAAGCAGATGCTCTACTGCCCAGCCATGCTCCAGCCTCAGTTCAAAGGACTTGGTAACCCTGGAAATCTGGCTTAGGAGAGATGGCTCAGCCAATGAAGTGCTTACTGCACAAGCATGAGGTGCTAAGTTTGGGTCCCCAGAAATGACACATTTTAAAAAACCAAAAAGCTAGACATGATAACCTCTCTGCAATGCCAGCATGCTGAGATGGAGGAGAGTTGATCCTCAAAGCTCACCGGTCAGTCAGCCAAGTAGAGTCATTGGTTTCCAAATTCAACGAGAGACCCTGTCTCAAAAAATATGGTGGACTGAGACCAAGGACGACTCCTGGAATCTTCACACATGTGCACACGTGAATGCACTGCGCGCATAAGCACACACATGTGCATATGTACACATGCATACATACATACATACATAAATACATACATACATACATACACAGAGAGAGAGAGAGAGAGATCTGGGAAATGAATTAAATACCATCACTCCAGGATCATTCTATTTCTCCTTCTTGACTTTCTGGGTTCTCTTAAATAAAAAGTCCAATTTATTCTACCTTGACCACTCAAAAATACCTTAAATATGAGAAACCAGAATTCTTGACAATAAGTCAATAACAGTGCTTTGCTTCACAGACCAAGACATTATTTCTGCAAGCCCAAAAAAGGAAAAAAAGATGAAGAGATGAATTTATTGACAATGTGCAAAAATCTCACAGGATGACTCACTGTGTTTCCTGAGATAGGACTCAAAAGAAATTGGATTGTGGCTTGTTCTGTTTGTGTCAAAACCGAGAACATTGATTGCACAAAGCTTGTAAAACACCATGCACTTTGACTAGCAGGACATTTTGGGCTTTAGGTGTTTATATGCTTCCCCAAACTGCTCGTCTGCAGAAGACATAGAGCTGCATGCCAACATGAGAACCACTTCATTCTCTCACACACATTTTATCAGGTGTACCCAAACCTGAGCCAGAACAGTACATTTCTGCGGGAACAAAGGCGAAGGGGCTTTTCCGAACAGCCATTGTCTGGCTCACCTTGTGTGTGTCTGTTTTTATAGTCCTGAGCCAGAACAGTACAATTCTGCGGGAGCAAAGGCGAAGGGGCTTTCCCAATGGCCCTTGTCTGGCTCACTGCTGTGCATCTGTTTTTATAGTACCACCATTCGTTTTTATAGTCCTTTGAGTTTATTGCCACTGTTACACACCTTGTCTCATTTATGCCTCATAATAAGCATGAAGGTAGCTACTATTAACCTCTGGTTTATAGCCAGAAAGAAACTGAACCTCAAAGGGTTTGTAAGACATTCAGTGAGCAAATCAATCCCTAGCTAGTGTTTCTGAGCACAGTTTAAGACTTCGAGATCATGATTATGATGCAATTAAATTTTCTAGTACAACTGTAACATCACTGTGCCATCAGATCATTGGCTGCATAATAATGCTCATAACCATATCATTGTGTTGATTACAGTATCTGAGAAAAAGCAGAGATTTGATATTTTTTTAAATATGAGAGCCATAAAGATGGTTCAGCAGATAAAGGCATTTGCTGCCAAGCCTGGTGACTTGAGTTCAATCCCTGGTACAGAACTGGTAAAGGGAGAGAACTCCTATAGGCTGTCCTCTGACTTCCACATGAGCACTACAGCCACACATACACATACATGTGCACACACACAAAAAAAAATAAATAAGTAAATAAAATGTAATAAAATTGTTTTAAAACACAGCAGAAATTCAAAAGAGGGAAAAAAATCACATCTGCAATAGCTACCTAAATGAACCTGAAAGTGCTGCTAGCGCTATTGGTGAGGTGGAGGTTCAAGATCCTGATTAGCTAGTTCTGGAATGAACTTTTTCAGGTTAAATAACCGAGAGCGACAGTTTCTCTAAATACCTACAAATGGGCTATGATACACAGAAATGTGGACATTTGTATTTGTGAATAAAATATTAAAAAAAAATGTCAGTCATGGAGTACTATAATCTCAGCACTTGGAAGGCTGAGGCAAAAAGGTTGCATATTCAGACCATCTCTGGTATCTATATAGTACATACAGGCAGCCTGGGCTGTATAGCAAAAAGACATAGATAGATGATAGATAGATAGATAGATAGA
>JAQHUG010000130.1:1939088-1975594 GCA_028555095.1 Dicrostonyx torquatus
CTATGATGAACACCATGACCAAAAGCAAGTTGGGGAGGAAAGGGTTTATTTGGCTTACACTTCCACACCATGGTACATCACTGAAGGAAGTCAGGACAGAAATTTCAACAGGACAGGAGATTAAACAGGGCAGGGAGCTGGAGGCAGGAACTGATGCAGAGGCCAGGAGATGCACTGCTTACTGACTTGTTCCCCATGGTTTGCTCAGTCTGCTTTCTTATAGAACCCAGGACCATGAGTACAGGGGTGGCCCCACCCACAATGTGCTGGGCTCTCCCTTATCAATCACTAGTTCAGAAAATGCCTACAGTCTTGCCTACCCAACTTTACAGAGCTATTTTCTCAATTGAGCTTCCTTCCTCTGAAGATTCTAGCTTGTATGAAGCTGAGATGAAACTAGCCAGAAAAACAGTCATCTCTCAAGTGTTCTTTTCATTCTGATATGAACAGTAGATATTTTTTTGCATCCTGCCATTTTTCATTTTAATTGGACTCAGTTACCACAACACACCTGTACTTCCAGTAGAATCAGTGGGGACAGGAGTCTTCCCTTCTAGAGTTCACCTCCCTCCAGCTGCTGTTCTGTGAAAGTCTCTTTGATCCACTATTCCAGAGAGGTCAATGGGCTTGGGACTCTAGAAGAAACCAAACATTTGTCCCTAATCTAGTCATTAATCATTAACTGCTTTAGTACTTTATAATGTATGCCCTCAGCTCATCATAATTACAGGCACGTGCTGTCTTTGGGCATATGGATGTGAGACAATTTCCTGCGACTTCTGGGAGTGAAGGAAAAGATGACGTTTCAGTTATTTTCTTTTCCAGAGGAAACCAGATTTTGTTTCTCAAGAAAATAGCTTTCCAATGACCATACTTGTATTTCTAAGGGTCCCTAGGATGCACCCCCAGGGCCTCAGAGGAAGATAGGGTGGTCAGTGTGAACAGTATGTTTAATCATTCAGCTTTCAAGTATAGAAGGAGAGAAATTTATTCAAACATTGATACTCTACAAAATATGATTAATAGCTACTGATAGCAAAGCAAACAAAACAAATTATTGCCTTAAAGCTATCCTACAAAGTATCGTTTGTTATCTCACTAGTTATATTGGGGATCTCAGAAGCAATGTGAAAATAAGTTCAAATCATTCCAACAGCTTTAAAGAACGTGACGTACCACTGTGGTTTTCCCTGTTACGAATGTTCATATTCTGTGGTTTCAGTTACCTGTAGTCAACTGCCATCCAAAAACACTCTGGAAAGACAACTCACAGTCTTTAAAGCATGTGCTACTTTGAGAACTCGTATTTTCCCATTCCATCTCATGCAAGGAGTGAACCTTCTGTCCCATGTATCCGTGATGTATACATTACCCATCAACTAGTCAGTCACTCAGCAGTCATCTTAGTTAACAATTCACCAGGACAATTATTTCTACGTTCCAGTATTTGTGTTAAGATACCCTTATTTTACATGATAATGGTTCCAACGCACTGAGATAGTCATTCAAAAGGGGCAGCAAGATCATTAAATGTGAGAGGAAATACTAACTCTGACCCTATGGGACAACACTACAGGGTCAATGGGGCAGGGAACATGCAAGTATATAGAAAGCTCAATACATAGGTTCCCGGCATCAACTAAGGGTCTTGGAACATGCTCATCATGGATAAGAGGATGCTACTGTACTATTAAAACTAGCATTAAAGCATGTGTTTGGTTGCCGGGATACATGTAATAATTCCATATTTTGTCCCCCGCTGAAGTAGCAAGAAATCTCAAAGTAGTTCATTACTCCATTTTGCTTCCTCAAAGGATTTCTTGACTCCACCTCTCATATATCATTTTGAATCTTTTAGCTAAGTCTTGCCTGATTTCCACGGCTAGTCATTGGCTCCCAGGAATACCTTGTCTTGGCCTGCCTGCTCTGGATGTGCAGAGGTTGAGTGCCATTGGATTCCTAGGTGGCTCACCTCCAAGACTCTGTTTCTACATCCATTTTGTCCTGTTTACAATCAACTTCAGGTCTCAGAACCTTGTCCTTATATCAGTGACTATGGTGGTTTGAAGGAGAATTCCTCCCATAGGCTCATGGAGTTAAATGCTTGGTCCCCTGTAACACGAGGGCCGGCTTGTTGGGGTTTGTGTCCCGCCCGGTACCCCACAGCTGGCAAGCCCCAAAGAAAGTCACACAGAGAGTCTACATTAGGTTATACACTGATTGGCCCATTAGCTCAGTCTTCCTACCAGCTCCTGTAACTTATATTAACCCATTGTTCCCATCCATGCAAGCCACATGGCCGGTACCTTTTCTCAGCGAGCAGCTTACATCCTGCTTCGTAGATGGACTGCGCAGGAATGCCAGGGAAGCTTCCTGCTTCCCAAATTCTCCTGCTCTCACCTCTACTTCCTGTCTGGTTTTCCCGCCTATACTCCCTGTCTGGCCAATCAGCATTTATTTAAAACATGATTGACAGAATACAGACAATTCTCCTGCACCAGTCCCCAGTGGATAGAACTGTTTGGGAAAGATTAGGAGGCCTTGTGGGAGGAGGCATGTCACTGTTGGTGGGTTGTGAGGTTTTGAAAGATTCCCAACACCTCTAATGAGCTCTCTCTTTGTCTCATGACTGTAAGCTCTCAGCTACTGATCCAGCACCATACCTCCCTGCCATGATGGTCATGGTGTAGAAGGTCCTTCTTTCTATGTGTTGCTTTCATTGGTTGAATAAAGAAACTACCTTGGCCTTTTGCTAGGGCAGAACTTAGATAGACAGGGAGGACAGAACTGAATTCTGGGAGGAAGAAGACAGAGACAGAGAGATGCCATGAAACTCCTGTCTGAGACTGACACTGATTAGAATCTTTCCTGGTAAGCCACAACCTCGTGGTGTTACACAGATTGGCAGAAATAGGTTAGATCAAGATGTGAGAGTTGCCAAGAAGAGTTAGATATAATGGGCCAGGCAGTAATTTAATTAATACAATTTCTGTGTGGTTATTTTGGGGATGTAAGCTAACTAGGTGGGATGGAACAAAGGGGCCCTGTGGTCTTACAACATGGTCATAGACTCGAACCCTTTGAAACTGTAAGCCCCAAATAAACTTTTTTTCTCTAAGTTGCCTTGGTCATGGTGTCTTATCACATCAGCAGAAAAGTGACTAAGACAGTCACTAAGAGAGTCTTCATGGTGAGTTTTAATGAAGCAAAAAGAAAAGCAGCTTCCACTCTGAATTTCAGTGCTGAAGAGAGCATTACAGAATCCCAGAAGAATAGATCTCAAACAGACATAAAATACCAGCAACCCAAACTTTCTCCCTAGAATCTTGCTTATTTTTCCAAGTGGCTAAAAGAGACAAATTCATGATTTTCTTATGGATCAAATCATTTCTCTTCCCAGTGGACAATCATTGAATTAGCCTATCTTCCAAAATTAGCTTTTAAAATAGAAAACATATCTTTTACCATATCCTTGGAGACTTGTCTTTAAGTTTGTACATAGCAATAAACAAATCAATTAAAAAATAAGACTATCGATATGAACTTTCTCTTGAACAGGCAAAATACAAAATACACAAAGCTCTTTCTACATTTAATTTCAGTGAGTAATGTTTCCAGGTCAGCCACTCATATCACAAGGTCATCCTCAGAAGTCTGGAATCCTAACACATTATCTAATGAGCCTTATGAAATAGATCAAATAAAATTTTCTCTGGCTATCAAGATCAGTTAAAGATATTTGTTATCTTGGGAAGTAATCACAGACACGAAGACTAACAACCATACTTATTTCTTCTTTATATCTGTGAATCAGGGATTTGTTAATAGGGAAAGGGGGATACTCATACAATGTTTTGGGCCTTATGACTTCTTAGCCTTTTTCAAGGCTCATAAATATCCATGTGTCAGGTACCTAATTAGTGTTGTAATCTAAGTTAATGGACAGGCTATTAACTTATGACAAAATTGCTGCAAGGTAATTGGCAGAATTAAATTGTCACTTAATACAACAGGCAGGGCACTGTTCTAATTGCCTTATCCAAGGGAATAAAGCTTAGGCTCCCACCCTGAGTTGGAAGAGACCTTCAAGGTCGTAAGGTTCAAACTCCCTTAGTGACATCCTACACATCTCTCCTTCATTCTGTTTCTAGAACCTCCAAGTTTGGGAATGCCCTGCCTCTAAGAACTCTCATTGCATTTCCAAGGAGTGTGAATCACCCAAGGGCTTCTAATTCTAGCTGGGCAGATCACCTGGAAATAAATCCCTGGAAACAGAGCGCCCTTGCCTCAAATCAAATGCTTCTGCATCTTGTAAAGCATTTGGAATAAGCAACACACAGTCAAGTCTCCCTCTGAGAGACAGCTAACATGTCTGTTTTGTGGACCAAGACTCTAATTTGAAGAATGAATGGGTGTATCTTCTAAGAGGAATTCATACCAAGGTGCCTCTGGCATTTCCATGTGGGGTAAGAGAGTGACTATAAAGAATAGGCTGTGGTTCATTCTAATTTGGTGAAGCTCTAAGAGGTCCCAGCAGGCAGGACCTGTGCTTGAACTACTTTAGAGGGATTTAGGAGCTGTCCTGGTTAGCATTCATTGTCAACTTGGCATAGCCTAGAATCATCTGAAAGGAGAAGTTGCCTAGGTCATATCAGCCTGTGGGAACATCTGAGGGGGAGTCTCCTGATTATTAATTGGTGCAGAAGGTCCCAGCCCACTATGGGCGGTACCATCCCTAGGCAAGTGGTCCTGAACTATATAGCAAAGATAGCTGAGCATGAGCCTACAAACAAACCAGCAAGTAGCATCTCTCCAGTTTCGGTTTCATGTTCCATCTTGACTTCCCTCAGTGATGGACTGGTACCTGGAAGTGTAAGCCAAGTGAATCCTTCCCACCCCTCAGTTGTTTCATGAGAGCAACAGACAAGAATCCCAGTAGAAGTTCCCAGCCTTCTTCCCCACCCCACTTCTTGACTTTGGAGCACAGTGAATTAACATCCCTGCTCCATTGCCCTCTCATCACTAGTCAAGAGTAGCTCTCTTTAGAATTTTTAAAATGTGTGTATTTACCTACTGTAATAGCTAACCTTGGGTGTCAACTTGAAACACCCAGGGAAAGAGGCCTCAGTAGAAGAATGACTCCGTCAGGTAGGCCTGTGGCATGCTTGTTTGGTATTTTCTTGATAACTAAAAAGCATTCCACACTTTAATTGATATTCTAAGATTCACTATTTTATACTGAATACTAAATTGCTCTGATTCATTCATGTTGCTGCACGTGGCTCATCTATTTAATTGGTGTGTAATAGTCCACTGTGTAGTTACACTTCATTTATTCTCCAGCCAACGATCATTTGAGTTACCCCCGAAGTCTTGCTATTATAAAGTATTCCTATGTTTTTTGTTTGTTTGTTTGAGACAGTCCCATGTCGTTCAGGCTGGTCTCAAACTTGTCACATGGCCATGTCTGGCCTTGAGCTCCTCATCTGCCACCTCCCAGCCACCTGCCTCTCCACATGCAGCCTCTTCCTGCCTGCTCTCTCATACATGTAAAGAGTGTGCCTGTGAGCAGAGCGGCTGGATTACATAGTATGTGGTCATGCCAACTGCTTTCCAAAGTGCTCACATGCTTACCAGCATGTGTGAGGAATTCTGTTGGCCCTCATGCCCGCTCATACTTACGTCAGAAGCTTCGGTTCTACACATCTGTGGTGGGCTGACTTATATCCCTATACTCAATAAAGTCAAAGTACTCCTGCAGGTTTATTGGCCATATGTGATTTTTAATTTTTAAAAGTAATACCCATTAAATGTTTTGACAATTGGTTCTTTACTATTTTCCACATAAATATATTTGTTTGATTTTTATCTTTTAAAACTAAATTATCGTTTTCATGACCTTCCCTTTTCCCTTACCCATGTGTTAGAAAGGGTTCCCTCTGTCTGCAAGTGTTCCAGAATGCATTATTTCATGGCTACCTTGTACATGAGTCTATGGATACTCCAGCTTGTTTTACCCATCCCCTGTTTTTAGATTTGGGGAACTTTCCAATTCTACTGTTTCAAATAATTCTGCCCTAAGCGTCCTTCACACTAATTTCATGTATATTCTTACTTATTTCTGGAATTCATCCCTATGAGCTATGATACATAGTAACAGTTTTTTAAGATCTCAGATAAATATTTCTAAGGAGTTGATTAATGTCCTCTGCTTTGTAGCCAGCAGTGTTTGAAAAATGCTAATGTTCTCATCCCCTCCACATTATTAGGTAAAAAGGAAAAATTTTTTAATCTAGTTGGAGTTCAGGAGCTGTTTCTCTTCGTGACATTTATACTATAGTTCAGTTTCTTTCACTTGCTACAAAAGTTGACTTACGACATTGACTGGTATTTCATTTTCATGTTTCTGTCTTACTCTTGGGCGGGTAGGAATTTTTAAATGATTTTTAATAATGGAGGAGTGGAATGATTGCATAACAGCTAAACACACCTGCGGCTCTTCTAGAAGATCCCAGTTCCGATCAGAGCACTCACATCATGCTTCCCTCCAGCTCTAGGGGACACAGCTCCCTCTTCTGACCTGTGTCAGCACCTGCAGGCATTTGCATGTGCGCGCGCACACACACACACACACACACACACACACAAATAAATATAAATAAATGAGTATGAGTGTGTGTGTGTGTGTGTGTACGTGCGCACACTGTGGTGCACATGTGTAACTTGTGGGAGTTGGTCTCCTCCTTCTACAGTGTCAGTTCCAGGATAAAGCTCAAGTCCTCAGGCTTGGCAGCAAGCAACTTTACATACTGAGGCATATTCTGGTCCCAGAATTCTCAGTGACTCTATTTGGTATAGTTGATGTTTTGTCCTTAATTTGAATATTTTTCTTTACATATTAGGAATAACCCTTTTCTACTTCATTAAGACTATGAAAATAAATAAGGTTGTAAGTAAAATACCCATTTTATTTGCTTGTTTGTTTTACTTTTTGGCAGCACTTGTGATTGAACCCATGGCCTTCTGCATGCTAACCTGGTATTCTGCCTCTGAGTTAGACCCCCACTTCTAGTTTACCATGGCTTTGAAGGAGAATGTAAACATGATGTACTCTTCATTCAAATGGCTCTCTAACTGATGAAACTGGAGATGGAGAGAGTAGAGGTTTAGAAGAAAATGGACCCAAAAGGGAGGGCACTATTAGGAGGTATGGCCTTGTTGAAGGAAATGTGTCACTGTGGAGGTGAGCTTTGAGATCTCTTTTGCTCAAGCTTTCCTCAGTGTGACAGTCAGTTGACTTCCTGTTGCCTGCAAGATATAGCACTCTCAGCTCCACCCCCACATCTGCCTGCACACTGCCATACTCTCCATCGCGGTGATAATGGACTGAACCTCTGAAATTATAAACAAGCCACCCCAATTAAATGTTTTCTTTGTAAAAGTTGCTGTGGTCATGGTGTCTTTTAACAGCTATAGAAGACCCTAACTAAGACAGAGAGGTAAAGCCATCTGAAATTTCTCATAAAACAGAGAGGAGTGGAAGGCTTTCTAGAGCCCCATGAGGCCCCTACTCATGTAGGGGGCATTCTTTCCCACAAGCAGAGTGACTGGCAAATCATGCAGACTTGTGAAGAGGGATACTGGGAAATGAGTGTAGCCTGACTCCAGCCTGCATTTGACAAGCCCGTAATGACTCTAGCCATAGTTGTGAATGTGACAAAGGCCCTGGGGCTTTCCTATCTCCTAGAACATCAGCTTCATGTCAATTAGTATGTTTAGTGTGTCACCAGGGACAGGAGGAAGAAACGGACTTCCTCCTGAGATAAACACTTCCATTTAGAGCTCATTAATAAAATGCAGCCCAGAACATTGTAATCATAATTTAAACAACAAAGACACACTTTCAGGTCAATGCTGTGGGGAGTGGGTTCATTTTCATTACTTGCTAAGAACCTTATTAGTGCTTTAAGACACATTTAAAATCTTTACCTCGGTGAGACTTCTGAGCTCATTTAAACTCCCAGCACGCTCTTAGGGCTCGTATTAATTTCCCCATGTTAATGTTTGTCTCTGACATTGTGCTTTGTGAACAGGAATGAGGAGAAGATCCCTTGGGAATTGGGTGTGAATGAAGTCTGTCCACCTTTTCTGCAGGGGATTTATTCCAGGAACCCCAGGGGATGCCTGAAGCCACCCAACCCAATACATGCTATGTTCTTTCCTATGTGTTGTGCCTACATAAAGTTTTACTCATAAACTAAGCATGGAAGAGAGTAGCAATAACTAATAATAAAATAGAGCATGTATAATTTATATTAATATAATACTAATATATTAATGCATATATATTTATATCAATAAAAGTTATGTAGATATGCTCTCTCTCTCTGAAAAATACATACCACTGTCCTGAACTCACCTTTCTTTCATATGGCGGTGGGTTGGTCATAGTTAACTGAAACTGTAGGAAATTAAAACTCATGGAAAAGGGGAAACTATGTATAGTTGTCTTGGAGCTTGGGAGAGTGAGAGTCCTGGGGGGTCTGGTTGTTACTCTTGTTATACTCTTATATGTAAGAGTATATATAATCTGACTTCTGCTGCTCAACCTCGGCACATTTCCTGGATAAGGATGCTCCAGCACCTCTTCCTTCCTATTCACCAATTTCAAACAAAGAGCTGCACAGCCAATCCCTAAGCATATATGGCAAATCCTGATACCAGGAAATTATGTCCCTTGAAACCAGTTGCTGAATCTAAGGAAAAAGGAAAAATGCACAGTGGGGTCCCAATTTACATTTCCTCCACCTTTTTTTTTTAATCAGTTACAGTCATGAATGCTGGTTGCCATAACAAACAACCCCCAAATCTCCACAGTTTAATAGTACACAGGTGTATCAAAGCCTGGTGGCATAATATCTTAGTCAGTGTTCTATTGCTGTGAAGAGACACCATGACCACGGCAACTCTAATAAGAGAAAGCACTTAATTGATGCTTGCTTACAGTTTCAGAGGTTTAGTCCATTGTCTTCACGGCAGGAAGCATGGCAGACGTGGTGCTGGAAAGTAGCTGAGAGTTCTACATCCAAATCTGCAGGCAGAAGGCAGAGCAAGCTGCTGGGCCTGGCTTGGGCTTTTGAAAATTTAAAAGCCCACCTCCAGTGACACACTTCTTCCAACAAAGCCACATCACTTCATCTTTCCAAATAGTGCCATGCCCTGGTGACTGAGAATTCAAATTTATGAGCCTATGATGGTCATCCTTATTCATATGTTCATATTCATAGCTACTCAGGAGGCTGAGGCAGTACTGAGAGTTGAAGGCCGTCAACGAAGTCTCAAAATTTAAGGTTTTGAAAAGTAAGGATTGGGGGTATAGTTCACTGGTAGAGAACTTGTCTAGGATGCAAGTTGCCCTAGGTTTTATTCCCAGTACTGCAAAAATAAATAACTAACAGTCTATGCAAGTCACGAAACTGGTCTTAGATATTCTCTTCCACCCAAGAACTCAGGGATCCAAGCTCTTTATGTCTTGCAAGGCTGCTGTTTAACATGACAGGTAGTTGCCATAGCATGTGGCCATGGGGAAGGGAGACCGAATAAAAAGACAGAAAAATTATGTTTAAAAAAAAAGCCTTAAGCCTTATAGCCATTGCCTATGCCCATAACCTCCTCCAGCCCAACTTGTTTTGTAAAAATAAAACAAAACTAAGATGTGCATGTTCCTCTGTATTCAGGAAAAGGAAAATGAAGTGATATTTGAGGACCACATTGCCCATATATGTAAAATGACTAATTAAAAGACCTTGTCTACTTCTCTCTACATTCGTCAGTCTACACAGAATGTTAAACATCCCCTTGCAATGTCTTTATGACTTTCTGGGATTGGGTCTCAAGTTTATATTGTACTTAATTGTTCTCAGCCCCACTAAGAGAGTATCTCAGCAAAGTTCTTCAGCTCAGTCCCCTAAGGGACGTCCCAGCCAGGTTCTTCTATTCTGCACCAGCGAATGAAGACCATCACCCAAGACTCTTTTGAGAAAGAGATTTATTTGGGAAGAAGGAGTCCAGGAGAACAGGTGCCTCTGCCAGAGGGGTAAACAGTAGTTTTTTACTGAACAGGCAGACAGGCGTACATAGGGCTTCTTAGGGGCAGAGCTTTCCCAGGAAGAAGAGGGATTGGTTAGTTTTCCATGTCTATGGATTGGTTAGCTTTGTTGGTCAGGGGCAGAGATGGCTCTGATATTATGGCTAAACTGTGTTTCTTTCACTGGTCCTTTTAGCCTTTTGACTCTATCTTTGGACCAGGGCATATATCTTTTACTGGCTCTGATTCTAGGGACAAAGTGTGTTTCTTTGGCACTAGTTTCAGAATCAGGGCATGTTTCTTTGGTCTTAGGTTCAGGAATAAAGATGTTATTTTCCCTAGCTCAGGATTCATAGTCAGGGTGCTCAGTGGTTGGTTGGTTTCCTGCTCCAGTTGTCCCTTGTACCCTACAGTGTACAAGTAGGAGAAAATCTGTATAGCCTGGATTCGAGACAACTCAGATAATTCTGAGCTTACTGGTGCAAGCAATGCAGAGAGGAAACATATCAAAAATCTCCAAATAGCTCAATGGATCTATGTTATAAGTGGTCACTGAAAAGGGAACTTCTGAGGGTAGGGAAGAGAGTCGGCTGGAAATGGTTGAGTCGGCTCAAGAGGAATAAGGGAAATGTACCTGAGTGGCTCATTGACAGTGTCATAGAGATCTCAATAAGTTACAGAAAGACTGAAGGTAATTTGTTCTTGTTGTTCTGGGACTGAACTCAGGGCTTCATGTGCACCACTTCTGAGCTACCCTAGGAGCCCCGTAAAAACAAAATGAAATAACATCATTATTTGATTAATTTAGTTCTGCCTGGTCTTGCCAAGAAAAATCTAATTTGTCCCACTTGAAAAAATTCTTACCTCACACCTGGGCGTTCCCAGTAAGCTCCAACTCTACTCAAAATGAGTGTTACTAACGCAGTTAAGTTCCCTGGGACAGACACAAGCCAACTCTTAGCATGTGGTTGATGTCATCTAGGTTCAATGAAGCTGGGGAGTTACTTTGTCAACCTGATAAGAAGACAGTGGTGACTACTTCAATCTCTGGAGGGGGTTAGGAATAATTTCCTTCCTTGGCCTCCTGCTCTGTGACAAGATCCTTATGGACAGTACTGGGAAAACTATACATTACCACGTGAATGTTAGCTGCAGCTGTGAAGAGTCCAGATGAATGCAAGTTTTAATTTCAAACATTTTCCCAGTAAAAGACACTAAAACATCTCAGGAAATATTAGATAGGGCAGCTGCTAGGTAATACCAAGAGTCCCAGGAAAATATAGATAATGGGGTACATGTAGGATAACCTTATGAGAATCAGACTCGTGGTCTTTATCATTTGACAAACATTAATTGAGTGTTTACTAGATACTCATCACTATTCTAGATGAGAGACATTCAGTGTTGAGCAGACTAGACAAGACCTTCATCCAAAAGCTAGGACAATTGTGCTATGCCATTCTACAGTAAGTGACATTGAAGATGTTTCTGTTATCATTTCCTCATCTGAAAGATGCATAAGAAGGTCATCATGAAGACCAATGTTGCTAAGACACATAGCACCATACCAGGCTCCCAGTAAAGCTATGTGAATGCTAGTTAAATACATGCAATGCATTTAGTGACTGAGTTAAACATTAAGATAATGTAGAGGCTGTGATGAGGTAACACAAGGCAACATGGAAAAGCCAGACAGGATCTCCTTCAGACTGGGTATTCAAGAAGGGTGGAGTTCAAGCAAAACCCTGGGTGATGAAGGGCATTGTCAACAGGAAGATGGGCGCAGGTGTCTGGGTTTGCCTAGAATTAGAGTGAGCATGATCAGCACTCATAACAGAGAGAAAATTAAACACAGCGAAGACACACTGAGCAAATAGGCATGGTTAGGAGATGGGAGACGTCAGAGGCAGAAGCTAGCTCAGTGGGCCTTGAGGTATTCACATCTGGGATGAAAACTTTGGGTTCATGTAAAGGCAAGTAAAGGACTCTAAGTTGGGAGCACCGTTGGTTGCTGTGTAGAGAAGTAATGAAGGGAATATAAGCTAAGAGAAGCCCGAGGCCATGAGGGCAGGCGCAGGCATCATTCAGGATGGAGGTGATGCTAGCTTGGACAGGGATGTATGTAGTGGAGACCAAGGAAACCGAACAGATAGTTTCATATGCTTTAAAAGAATGGTGAGAGTGTATACACACAGGACATGAGACCTGGCAGGAAAGAGTTCACTGGAGATGCAGTGGCTCAAAGACACTGATAACAGGATGAGGCTGGGAAACTTGCTTCAGTGCTGTAGCAAAACACCTGGCAAAAGGCAGCTTAAGGAAGGAAAGGTGTGCTTTGGTTTGCACCTCCAGATGATACACGTATTTTGGCAGTGAAGGTTTTCCAGCAGAAGCAAGGGGCAACGTGTGCCCGCAATATGGAGGCAGAGATACCCGAATGCTTGCACTCAGTTAACTTTCTCCTTTTCATACAGCCCAAATCTAGCTCAAGCAATGGTGCTGCCCACATTCGAGGTGGATCTTCCCACCTTTATCTAATCCAGAAAAATTTTTCACAGACGTACCCAGAGATTTGTTTCCATGGGGATTCCAAATCCCTTTAAATTAGCAATCAGGATTAACCATCACAGATGCCTCATAAGATGTAGAAAACGCTGGGCACCCCAGGAGCACTGGGCAAAGGACTAGGCGGCCAAACTCTAACCTCTTGCTGGCTTTGTGACTGTGAAAGTCGAATCAAGCCTCATGATCAACCAAAGGGTAATGACAATGTCTTCCTCAGTCACATCTCAAGACATTTGTGAGGATTCAATGAGATAATAAAAGTCAAAGACTTAGGAAGACACAAGCCACTGTATAAATGTAGTGACGTTCTTTTAACTGTCTTCTTAATTGGGATCCAACGTCTCAATCATTCAATACTGTTATTTGAAAGAACGTGGCAATAACTTTTAAAGACCTGGAAGCTAGTTCCCATAATACACTAGAAGGGAGCTGAAGGTGCAGCCAAGTCTCTGTTGTCATTTCTGTCTCCTTGTGACAACCGAATGCCATTGGCCACGCTCCTATCATGGACCCCATGAATGTATTTTTGATCTAATGCAGCCTGACACCACTTAAAGGAACTTTGCGTCATATTTTTAAATGGAAGAAAATTCAGTGTCTAGATGTCACTTCTACAGTCAGCGAGTTTGATCAGAAAGAACTCTGAAGCGGGGGTTGGGGGGGAGAATCAATCCTCTCTCCCTCTCATGGGGAAATACTCCATAACTGACAGGAGGCAAAGGGCTTGCTTACAGTTTAGTGAGTGTGTACAAAAACCAAACCACTGAATCCTTTTATGGATAACAATGCCCAAAACTTCATTCTTTCACTGTAGCACTAGTGTATAAAAAACATGGAAGTGACCTAAAAAAGAAAAGAAAAGAAGGCTGAGTAATTAAATTATAGGATTATAAGCATGCCTGGTGCCTAGCTTTGCATTTATATTTTTAGATGTATGTAATATACATATGCATCTTTAAAATTCAGTGATTTCAAAAGTATAGGAAATGTACCAATGTAGTCAAAAAAAAATTTCTGGAGTCATGTGAGAGTAGTCACCAATATAAAAAAGCTCAGTGTGAGCCACCCCAGGAGCTCATCTCTGTCCTTGCAGTTAGAGGGATGGAGGGATGGTGGGTAGCTCTAGTGAGAGGTAAGTAGCTGATATGGCAACGACTCTGTGGGCTAGAGAGGCCAGAATTTCCCCTATGGTAGAGAAGGACTCTGGAGAAGGGGACTCAACTGGGTCACCTGGAGAAGAATTAAGCATGAGAGGTCAGATGACCACAAGATAAGGTGGCTCTCCAGGGAACAAAGGAATGTTCACAGGCAACCAGCTGGAGAAGGCATTGCCCACATCCATGGAACTGGAAATAAGAGGTTCCAAAAGAGAAAGTTAGAGCTGGGAGGAGGGACCCTGGCAATACATTACACTCATACTTCAACCTCATGCTCCTGACTTATTTCATCCCTACCTGCAACTCCTGAGAAGTCTGATGAGTCTTTGCACAGAAGAGGACTTCAGCGGACTTTATCTCATTTTTTTATCTCATTTCTGGAAAGACAGGAAATCCAGGCTGCACCCCATGTGGATCACCTTCAGAGCCAAGACATTGGAGAGAACCAATATGTAGAGGCAGGGGTGAAAATAACCCAGAGATTTTCAGTTCCTCCTTCAGCCTGTCTGTTACATCCGACACATCTGTGACAGAAAAGACAGATGATTTGAGCAAAAATCCAATCTATAAACAGAAAAAGAATTTACTCCCTGTAAATGGACCAGACTCCTTTTATAACTCCTGTAACCTATTGATACATTTTGCCTTCAACTATTGTATTAGTGTGCTTTAAGAATTCTGCTAACAAAATAGCATTAATAAGTTCTAATGTGGTTGTATGTTTGTTTTTGAAACAGTATCTCCCACTGTAGCTTAGAACTCACACAATCCTCCTAACTGGACTCTCAAAGGCTAAAATCAGAGGCACCATGTTGTTCCTTAGACACAAAAGAAAGGAGATTGTGTTATTCAAATGATAATTCCTTAAGACATGTCACAAAAACTTGACATTACTTGCTGCCTCCAAAGTCTCTGAGTTATGCTTGGGAAAGGAGGGACATTGTACTCAGCTTCTATAATTTTCCAGTTTACATCCCCATTTATATCAAACTGGCAACAATAAACTGTCCAGGGCTAAGCCCTCCAATGCCAATTTTTTTTCAGCTTATAATTTTTAAAGATAGTGTTTCTTTCTAGAATTACACAGAATTTCATGCTCATTTCCCCATTGCTACTTTGTGATTTTACTCCTCTGGTTACCCTAGAAACAGTATCAGAATTAATCGTTTTCAGAAAATATTTTTTATTGCTTACATAGCAAGATCCTCCCATTATTTTGGAAAGCTAAATGAATTGGCTGTCTTTGAAAGTAAGACTTCCTGAAGCTTAAAAGAAGAAACATTATAAGAAGAAATTTAAATGCCACTTTAGCTAGAAAGCTAGCGGCTCCTGGGAACAGTTAGCTATGTGCCAACACACATGGGTTTCTGTTGTCCTTGTTCAGACTCGGGCTTGTAGAGGAGGCTTATTTTCTGCTTTGGGTAGCCAACATTTAGAGAGCTACAGCAGTCAGAGAAGGCGACCCACTGGCAGAGGTGTCCTCTAAAGGGTCCTCGGTGCACCCAAGAGTGGTGGTGCTTGCGGAGGGGAGGAGACTTCTGAATTAGGAAGTGATACCTCTCTGAGGTGTGAAGCTAAGCATAGGGAACAGACTTCTTTTAGGAGGGGAGAGGAAGGAAGACCTCCCTTAAATAAGAATCCCAGCCCCTTCTTCGGGCACCCCATACAAGGATGAGGAGAAAAGTCATCAATTGGTCAAGGACCTCAGAACACTATGAAAACTAGACTATCTTCAGGATGGAAGTCAGAAGACAAGGCCAGGCTTACCTCCATGCTTTAAGTTCAGCATTGCTTTGAGGCATTGCTTTGAGCAGCAAGGATTCCGATGTCTCCTCAGCAAACACTGTTTTATTTTAAATAGCTCTTACATTTCAGAAGGTCAAAAGGCGCTCTTTGATACACCAAGACCCTGCTTTAAGCTCAAAAAGAAATTCCAGTCTCCAGAAAAAAGGGGGGCATTATAAAACACCAGTAATGAAAATAAATATTTCAGACGTTGACCCTGAAATACAGAGACAGGTTCCCCACCATTTTTCCTGGCATTGTTTCCAATTGTTCATGTGACTTTGAGAAGTCGTTCACTGCTATGGCCTAAGTTATCAAGGTCCATTCTGCCCTTAAAAATACAGGGCACAGGGATAGAGCTGACTGAATGTGTGTTGGTTAGTCTTCACATTGCTGTGACCAAAATACCTAGCACAAGCAGAGTCAGGGAGGCTTCATTCCATGGTAATAGGTGTGACATCATGGAGCAGGATTGTTCAAACCTATGGAAATTATAAAACAGAGCAACCTAACATCAGGCAAGAGGTAGAGTAAGAAAGGGTCCAGGGACAAGATACTGACCAAAAACCTGCTAGGCTCCACCTCCTACAATTTCTAGAAGCTCTCAAAACAGCATGACCATGAACCTTTTAAGGGGACACTGTATACTCAAACCATGGTGAAACGATGACCAGAAAGCAGCTCTTAGAGTGTCAGGGAAGCTCGGTGATGACCCAGGCCTATAGAGTATCAGCCACTCAGGACATTGAGACAGGAGGATTCCTTGAGTTCAGAAGGCCAGCCTTCTCAACAAAGCAAGCTTCCATCTCAAAATGAAGTAGAAAAACACAAAGTTAAAGTAAAAGCTAGTGGCAGTGTGGTTCAGTGGTAGAATATCTGTATAGCATATACAAGTCTCTGGGTTTTGTCTCTGGTACCCCTCACTGGAAATGAAAATAGTCATTAATGATAGACGTCAATACCAAACTCTACATCAAGGCAGTAACTTTTAATAGCTAACACAATAGTGACTGTAGCTTCCCTCACTGCATGCTGGGAGCAGACACTCAGTCACTTTTCAATGAGAGAAGCCTACTTTCTTTCTCCCCTGGACCACAAGGCCTTATGGTGCTCCAAGGTAAGATGCTTAAATTGTTATTTATTTTTTCAGTTTTATAAATAAACAGAGCACACATTGATCATTTTCAAGTCCTCCATTATCTTCTAGTACTCTTCTCCACCTCCCACTAAACCTGTTCTTCCCAGCAAGTCCCCTCCTCTTTCCATGCCTTTGGTGTGGAGGTAAAGGGGGGCACTGAGTTTAATTAGGGTTGCTTGCTTGAGCATGGGTAGGGAGCCTTTTACTTGAACAAGGGCAACTTACAGGGTCTACACACTGAGAAATAGGATTCTCTTCTCCCCCTGGAAGCTTTTTCTTTTCTTTTGTGTTTTAATTAGCATGCATCTCTCCCACAGGGGAGAAATTCAATAATATCAACAAGAACTCCTAGGGTTTGCTGCAAGAGCTACTCCAGGATTTCAGACTTCCAAGCTTGAAGAATATGAAATGTAACTTGGAAACAAGGTAATAAACACCGTATTTAGACAGATACCTTTAGGGAAAGAACTACCAAGAAATTGCTGCCTTGGTTTTGCTGGTCAAATTGCCAAATTGAAGAAAGAATGAAAGGACACGTATTCCCGAAAAAATACTATGGTTACAAGAAAATCGATCAAGTTACATTGTGAATGAATGGGAGGCCACCCAGGCCAAGCAAAATAAAAGCCAGTCAAAAGGGGAAAGAGAACTGCTAAGGTAAAGGAAGATGGAGGGGAAGGAGAGTCAGCTAGCCTAAGCCACCTGCAAGGCCAGGGAGGCAAAGTAAGGCAAAGGGATGATGTATCTGAACAAATAAATATAAGGTCAGGAAATGGCTCTGAAAACAGCAAAGCCACAGGGCTGTGGAGATGGCGCCAACTGTAAAAGGCTTGCTGTACAAGCGTGAGGCTATGAGTTCAGATAGCTGGCACCTGTGCCAGAAGCTGAGCGCGGCAACACGATCCCAAAATCTCAGTGCTGGGAAAGCTGAGCCAGGTAGGTTGACCAGAGCTCGCTAACCAGCTGGCCTTGCCAAATCAGCAAGCTACCAGTTAATTGAGACCCTGTCTCAAAAAACAAGGTGGAATATAGTGATATTTGATTTATCTTTTATGAATAAAACTTGCCTGAACTAAGGAATGAGTCACAGTGCCTGAAAACTTGGCGAGACCCTGTCTCAATATAAAAAGTAAAGTGGCGACATACGCCCATAATTCCAGCACATGGGAAGTGGAGGTGGTGGGGGGTATCAGGTGTTCAAAGTCATCTTCGCCTTCACAGCAAGCTTGAGGTCAGCCTGAGCTACATGAGACCTGGAAACAAAAACAAAAGTGAGAAGAGCCCTGGGAATCCAGGGCAGAAGTAGTGCACTTGCTTAGCATGACAAGGATCTGAGTTCAGTCCCCAGTACTGAAACAGAGAGAGGGAAAAAGGTGAGGGGGGGAGAGAGAAAGGGAGGAAAGGATGGAAGCAAGGAAGGAAGAAAGTAGGAAGGGAAGGGGAGGAAGAGAGGAGTGGAGGGGAAAGAGAAAGAGAGAAATTGCCAACCTAGATTAGAGTCCTGCTAATTTAAAAGAAAGCTACAAGAAGAAAGTTCTCACAAAGATATGGTAGATGATGTTTAAGAGTCAATCTTAAAAGTTTCCCTTTGGTTTTAATATGATTGCTTATTAGAATAATTCACAGCTAATTTCTTGTGAGAAAATGAAAGTGTCTATGATTTTTATAGCCAAAAAAATCTTCTGTTTGAATATGAAAAAAAGAAAAGCTAGGAATGTGGATCAGCAGTAGAGCACTTGTCTAGCACATATAGAGTTTGAGCCCTGGTACCCAAAGAAAGAAAGAAGAAAAGAAAAAGGGGGAAGTAAGCCAAGAAACTCTGCTGGGGGATAATGGTCTTATATACTGTAAAGATTTGTCACTCACATTGGTTTGATTAAACACTGATTAGCTAGCAGCCAGGCAGGAAGTATAGGCATGGTGACCAGACTAGAAGAATTCTGGGAAGAAGAAAGGCTCAGTCTGCAGTCACCAGTCAGACACAGAGGAAGCAAGATGAGAAAGCCTCACTGAGTAAAGTACCAAGTCACGTGACTAAACATAGATAAGAATTACAGGTTAATTTAAGTTATAAGAGCTAGTTAATAATAAGCCTGATGGGGAACTGCTGGGCAGTCAGTAGAAGGACCTCACTCTACCACTAGAGACCCAACTCTATACACTGATCCATTTAGAGACCCAGTTCCTCACACACTGAACCATTAGAGACTCACATT
This sequence comes from Dicrostonyx torquatus, assembly GCA_028555095.1. Taxonomy (NCBI): domain Eukaryota; kingdom Metazoa; phylum Chordata; class Mammalia; order Rodentia; family Cricetidae; genus Dicrostonyx; species Dicrostonyx torquatus. The sequence continues at coordinate 1,958,037 of JAQHUG010000130.1, forward strand.
CAACACACACTGAATACCCCACGTTCTGACATCTGTGCTCCCAAACAAAAAAGCTACCAAGAGACAGAGAATTAACACTAGAAAAAAAATCCATTTGCTTTTTTTTTTTTAATCTTTGTTCAAAGAAATTGACTCTGAGGTGACTTCTTAGGGCATTTTAAGAAGTGTACACTATCTTTGGTAATAATCCCAGGAATTGCCTTTTTCTGAACCCAAATTGGAGTGTGGTTCAATATTGAGCATTCTCTACTGGAAAGGAGAAACCTCTGGAAAATATATAAGATTGCTTTAAAATACCAACCAAAACAGAGATGTGATGAGTATCCATTCAGCCCTCAGTTAGTCCATATTAAATGTGTTGTATGAGGAAGTACCCACCCTTATGGAGTGTTTAGCTTAAGGGGAAAATCAGTTGGGGAAGTTAACATCCATGCCGTGTGGTATGTGTGCTGGGCTGGGGCTGCCAGGAGACAAGAAGGGAGATGTGCTTGAGAATAGGCAATGAAGGAAATGTTTACAGAGAAAGCACCTTTTATGGGGGACCTCACATGGGTCAGGTCAGTAGAGTTGGGTAAGTTCCACACACTACCACACGAGAGCATCCCAAGGCTGATGCAGAAACGAGAGGACGGTGGGCATTGCCATTTTACCTTGAACACAGTGTCGGGTAGGCGACTTCTCCTCGACAGAGGTGGGCGCTCTGTAGAATAGCAGTGTAAGACCAGGGATATGCGACTCGGGGAGCTCATTTTGAAAGGTTCAGGGACACTGGCTTTGTCTTTGTTGACATGAATTTAGTTCCTATCTAGGGGACCTCGGTCCTTGACAGTACAAGCATCACCGTGGAAGTCTTTGCCCCATCTGCGGTGGCTTGGGTATTAAAACTACCAAAGCCTTAGACCAAAGACTTGATCCTCAAGGTTATGTTTTGTAAGGTTGTGAAAACTAAGAGCTGGAGCCTGGCGGGAGAACCTTGTATATAGTGGAGATAGGCCCTTAAAGGGAAGAGTGGGATCCCACCCGCTTCCTTTTCTCGTTGCTTCTGACTGTGAGTGAGCAGTTTAGCTCTGTTGGGAACTCATATCACAATGCAGTCTCTCACCACTGGTCCAAAACAATTGGGCCCATTCATCACAGACAGAACCCCCAAACTGTGAGCCAAAAGAGTTTCTCTTTATAAATTAATCATTTGGGGCTTTTCATTACAGGAAGAGAAGACTGGCAAGCATACCACCCACGGTAGGGAGGATGTGGACTCCTAACTTAGTTGCAGGCATTAGACCCCCAGTCATCAACCCTGCTTCCCACCTGGAGTTCAAGCACAGAAACATCTTAAATCCAGTCTCTCTCCACAGCATGACCATGAAGGCACCCAGTGTCCTTTGGCTCTGTCCTGCCTTCTGTCTTTGCTGCTCAGCTTTCCGTCAATTTGAGGATATCCAATATTCTTGCTAAGACTGTGTAGAGATAAGACTTTTTTTTTCAACAGGAGGGGAAGGTAAGGCAATTAATTAATGAACAGAAAGTCTTTCTCAGCCTTCGGGGTACACAAGATTGATGGGCAATTGTGGGAGAAAAGACATGAAGTGGATGCAAGGAGTACAATCAATGCCAGGCAATTTAAGGCACAAAACCGATCTAGGAACCCTTGAGAGGCCTACAGGGAATGTCAACCCAGTCAGTGTGCCGAGAGGAGAGAGCAGCACTCACAACAGCACAGCCAGTGTGCACAAAGGAAGCTGGATGGGATGGCAGGAGGAAACTCTGAGGGGAAAATGTTTGAAAATATGTCAAAGGATAAAAAACAAAAGCTAGTCATAAAGTTCAGTGTTTGGTGACTCCAAACCAGACCAACAAAAGATAAGGAGAACTTTCTCAGTGTGGCCACAGGGAAGGAAAGAGGGGTGCTGGAAAGATGGCTCAGCAGTTTGGCAGACTTTCTGCTCTATCAGGGGACCTGAGTTTGTATCCCAGTGCCCACACTGGGCAGTAAACAAGTAACTCCAGCTCCAGGGTATCTGATGGCCTCCTCTGACCTCCATGACTTGTGTACACACACACACACACACACACACACACACACACACACATGCGCGCGTGCGCACACACAGAGATGTAAAAAAAAGATATATCAAAATAAAATCATATAAGGCAGAAATATTTTTAAGATTATCTTGTATTCTTTTTTTACAGATATTTATTTTAAAATATTGTTTTGACATAGCTTGACACTATGATAAAGAAAAACTATCATTCTATTGAGGTTTATATAACCCTATTAGTTTGCTGATATGTCTGCTTATTTTTTAATTGCCTGGGATGTTTTTAACTTGCTGGTAATGTTTCATTCTGATTTTCCATTTACTGTGTTTTGATACAAATAGATTTCTCTGGGCTTTTTTTTCAAAGTCTTAATTAATTGAATTAACAGTTGTGTGATATCTTAAGGAAATAACCTTTCTTTCCTTGGTTTAAAATGGTTTTTCGCAGGGGGGGGGCACTGGTGCTGGAGAGATAACTCAGTGGTGAGGGGCGGGGCTGGAGAGATGACTCAGCAGTTAAGAGCACTTATTGCTCTTACAGAGGACTCAGGTTCCGTTCCTAGCACCTATGTAACAGCTCACAATCACCTGTAACTCCAATTTTATGATATTTGATGCCTTTTTCTGGCCTTCATAGGTACTGCACACATATAGTCTACATACATATATGTGAATAAACACTCATACACATAAAATAAAAATAAATAAATCTTTGAAAAAGCATGACGTGTGTGTGTGTGTTGCTTATGAAATAGCTACTGTGTAATGAGGGCTCAGTTACTCTGCTCTTTAATCCTCAGCGGATCCTGTACACCTAACACTTGATCTTTAAGTTCAGAGAGTCCTGCAAGTGTCTGCCCTGAGAAGATGCTAAAAGGCCTCAACTCAAGCTGCCCTTTTACTGGACAGCTGTCTTTTTCCGGGGGCTTTAGTTTTCATAGTTGAAGCCTAAGTGGCTGTTCTGATTTCTTTTCACTCTCGAGTTAAATGATTGGTTCCCGTGGTTTTGAGAGGGATGGACTAGACGCTCATGATTTTGTGCGCTATTGTTCTGACTCGTATCACAGTTAACATCGGCAGGGATTTTTATTGTCCACTCTCAGATTGTACAAACCTGGGTTTGAGTGTCACTCAGAGGTAGGAGGCTGAGTGAGTCATTCAAAAACCTCATTTTCTTCCTATGGTATTAGGATAATAATAGCAATAATAGCTCTCTTCACAGGGTGTCATGAGGACTGAACAAGCTGATGTACAGTGAAAGCTTAATCAAATGCGCTTCCAGTTATCGTTATTAATAGCAACAACCACACTTAAGTAGTATACAGCGGTTCATAAAGTCAGGATTTCCTAATTCTTAGTTTTGTTCTTTCTTATACAGCACACAGTCTTCCAAGATAAAGTTGAGCTTTCTAGCTCTTAAAATAGAAAAATGAGAAGAAAATCTATACAAAGAGCTGTGTTGCCATGAGCATGCATAATTCTCCAATAATAGATGTCTTGATATTGTATCCTATTCCATAAAGCTGCTTACGCTTGCCACTCTGCTCTCTCATTTGGTCCTCAGTTCTGTAGAGCAAGTAGGCTGTTGCTGTTGGGATGCTTCTTCTGAATCTACCAGCCATTAGCATCTTTACCAGAGCAGCTATGACTATCTATAAGACACCTTCAGGATAGGTCTTTAGAACCTCACCTGGGGTCCCAACCACTTCTTCCTACATCCCCTCCCAGATGTGTACAGTTCTGCCCAGCTGCAAGAGCTCCCAGGAGGTGCTAGTTTATATGGGGGGGGGTGTTAACTACATGTGGGGACTCCTCTGGGCAGCTATGGTGGGAGCTGCCATTCATGTTTATGTGGCACAAAGGTCATGCAGATATTTTGGTCCCTCGAGCTCCTGTAATAACTACTTCCCCACACTTCTGTAAGAAAGCCCAATAAATTCATTGGCTCACCAGTCTAGACTTCGGGGGAATCATTATTTTGGTCTGTCTCTGGTGCCCAGCTGAGATGGGTAGACATTGCTCACATTTCCCCAAGGGAGAGGACCATGCATCAGCAGCTAACAGTCTCCCATCTTTCTATAAGGTTTGGTCTGCCTGACTCTGGCAGTATTTTATCTCCCCGTCTATGGAGTGGTGCTATTGACACTTGAGAGGACAAAGGATCACTCTGAAGCCAATTGATGGCATTGGCTCACCGATCTCTAGATAAAGGGAAAAAAGCAGAAAAATGTAAAGCTCGCATGAGTTCAAAGTTGGTTTTCAACTGGGCGTGTTCTCAGGGTATGAAAGAATATAAAAAATTATCCCCAAACACAGGGGAATCCATTAAAAGTCTAGCAACATATTCAGTGTTAAGGATGAGAGAGAGAGAGAGAGAGAGAAGGGGAATCCATTAAAAGTCTAGCAACATATTCAGTGTTAAGAATGAGAGAGAGAGAAAGAGAGAGAGAGAGAGAGAGAGAGAGAGAGAGGAGCCAACAAAAGGTGAAAGGAATTGTCTCCCCAGAAGAGGCTTCAAGCTCCTTTACGAGAGAAGCCTGCGCTGTGTGTGGCTGTCAGCAGTCACAGTGACACTGTCTCTATTGAATTTAGCTTTTCTGTTGTTTACTTTCACATAATAATGGCTGGTACAGCATAGTAATATACTCAGGTCACACCTCAGAGAAGGAAAATGCTGGGGAAAGGTACTGAAATGTATCTTTCACTCGCTGGCTGGTATTTGAAGGTCACTGTAACCTTTAAGACAGATATGAATGAAAAACCTTAAGAGACAGAGACTAAGAACAAAGAAGCCCGAGCAGGACAGAATCTTCCCTTAGCCTCCTCTCCCCAGAACCTTTAATTCACGGAAAGTACACAGGCAGGAGCAAAGGAGCAGTTTCAAGATGGAAATGGGGATGCCAAGAGAAAGCTGAAGTTCTCAGCTGGAAACTAGGACACTTTAGGGAAACCAGAAATCTAAACAAACAACATAAGATTTCAAAAGCTGTGTGTAAAAGAGGAAAATCCCTAGCAATCCCAGACTGGGGTCAGATGGGGAACTCCAAGAGACCAAAAACTTCCAAACCATTGGTATCAGTCAGATCTGAAAATCAGAGTCCTGGCTAGGGTGTTGCTCAGTGGTAGAATGTGTGCCTAAATTCTAGGCATGTAGATTCTAGGTACTAGAAGGTAAAAGACTGGTTCAACCCCTAGAACCATACGGAAGCAAAACCAAGCTAGAAGTCCCAGGGTCCCAGAGAGACACAAATACTATCTAGAGAATTTATGTTCAAAGTGAGCAACAAGCAGTTTTTTTCACTTTAAAATTTTTCACTTTTAAATATTAATTTAAATTAATAGTGTTAAATAAATTCAAATAAATAGTGTTAAAGAGATTGTCCTTACCGGGGAGGGGGGAAAAAGAAAGAAAGAAAAGCAAGTATAATTTAAAGTATATAAAAGAAAGGGGAAAAAACTAATTTATTCTTCCCTCCCCATCTCCTCAGTTTAAAGCCCACTAGGATTCAATCACGTGATTCTACCTATTTTGATGACTTTTCCAACACTAATTAACTCCACCTTCAGAACTCTGAAATGGAGTGTACTGAGCTACTCTCAAATGTCAGGTGTGCCTTCCAGAGGCTCTGAGGGAGAATTGTTTCTGAGTGCAGAAAGTGCCTAACCCAGCCTTCATTCCCAATATTCCAATTTCTGCTTCTGTCAACCACTTTCCTGACTCTCTGCTCCCCACTTCCCCCTATAAGGACCCTCACGATTCCACTGGGCCTGACTCAGATTCCAGGACAAGCTTGTCACCTACAGATCCTTAACATAACACATCTGCAGAATCCCTCCTTCCCTGTGAGGTAATGTGTTTGGAGGGTTAGGATTCGGGCCTTCCACCAACCACGGGGAACAGGGAGTAGAAATCTTCTAGGACCAGCAAAGAAGGCTGAGACCTCTCAGAGAACCACAAGATCCACCAGTGAACAGAAGACGGCCTGTGCTTCACAAGCTTAAAAAAATGGAAGAAATTAAGATGGCGAGCTGGCTCTGACAGGCACATGGCAGAGATTTTCCATGCTGTGGGAGCGGCTTCCAGTCACTTCCACTTCCTTTTGGTTCTGGATTAGCTTCAAATGCAAGGTGAGTACAGAGGGCCCTCCCATTGGAAAAGAAATGACAGGAATCAGCAAGCAGTTGGGTGAGAATGAGACCGTCCAGAGCACGGGGGACATCGCTAGAGACCTGGCTTTGATTGTGGTTCTTCCCTCATTTACACTTATTTAGCTACATTTCACTCAGAAGATCTTGTTGACAGCACGGATGCACACGGCTGTGTAATTACAGGGCTCTCAGAATTGAAACGGTAGAGAGGAGCAAACATGATAGGAATAATGGTGGAACCGCTCTGACTGACAGCCCTGAGCCGCACCCCCTGCTCTTTCTAACCTTTTTCTGTCAAAGTCGGCCATTTTTGTCTGGAGATACCTGAAGTGATTTCTTTCCTATTTAGCTAGAAGGGGGCTTTAGAGACCCGCAGCATCCCAGGAGTCTGTAGTTGATTAGTTTAGGAAGTAGAAAAACACTGGGCTTTGTTGGAGTTTGTTTCACAAAAAAATAAAAAGTAAACAAATGTTCTCACAAAATGTTCGTGTTAAAATGCTACCTGCTACTGTTGATGATATTAAAAGATGGTGACTTTAGGAGTTAATGAGGACTTGAGGAGACCAGCCGAGTAGAAACCTTCCTGACTGAATTTATGCCTTTATAAGAAACACAAGACTGACTTAGCCCAGTCTCTGCACTTCTCCATGTGAGGATATAAGGAGTGAAAAATAACTAGGTGTGGAGGCACACACCTTTAATCCCAGCAGTTGAAGGCAGGTGGATCTCTCAGTTCAAGGCCAGCCTGATCTACAGAGCAAGTTCCAGGACAGCCAGGGCTACACAGAGTGATCCTGTCTTGAAGAAAAGAAGTGGGTAATTTATAACCCAGAAGAAGGCTCTGACCTGACCTTGATCATGCAGCAGATATCAGACTTTCAGACTCAGGAACCAAAAGAGATTAAATCCTGTGGTTTATAAAGCAATCACTCAGTGGCATTTTGTTAGAGCAGCCAAATTGATGAACACAGGCCCCAAGCAGCCTAGGAGAGGCGTGAAAGTCGGTACACACCCACTCTCTCACTCCCAGATTATGAACCACAAATAAAGCTACACTTCAACAATCCCAGACACAGTTCCAGAAAATTAAATCCAGCATAGTTCAAACAAATATGTTCTTTTTAATCTGGTAATGAGTTGCATCTTATATATCCTTTGAGGGCTATGGGGCTTCCTGTGATACTGGAAGTCTCTAAGGAGACTTGGCTAAATAGAGGTCATTTAAAGATCTAGAATATTTAGACTGAGACATGGGGTCTGAGTTTCCTAAACTTCTAAGTGGACATTCTTAGGTTACTAGGGGCTAATACCAAACTCCTCATGAGAAGGGAAGTGGTCACATTGTTTTAGGTTTTCAGGACTGGTAGTAATCCACAGTGGCCAAGTGCAAAGTCTGTGTGGGGGAGGCAGGTTGTTCACTGTCTCCTCCTGACAGTGTTTGCAGTCCCATTATGAGCCCTGATCTTCGGTTTTATCACTGTGAGTTGTTCAAGTAATACTAAGGCAGACATTGAGAAAGATGGAGGAGGTATTAAAGAGAATTGCTTAAAAAGTGTATTGTGTGAGTGTGTGTGTGTGTGTGTGTGTGTGTGTGAGAGAGAGAGAGAGAGAGAGAGAGAGAGAGAGAGAGAGAGCGCACATATGTTTGTGTATATATCTGCATGTGAATGAAGGCATGCATATACCACAAGGTGAAAGTAGGACAACCTCAGGTATGGTCCTCACCTTCTACCTTGCTTTAGACAGGCTCACTCGTCTACTGTGGTAGATGGCAGGCTAACTAGGGGATTTCCCCATCTGCACCTCCAAACTAGGGAAGGACACTACTCTGCTCAGCTTTTTGTGGGTTCTGGGGATCTGAGCCGTCTTCCCAGCCTGAATCTCGCTGCTTAGCCTGTTGAAATAACCTGGGACCCTTTGTAATAACATAAACAACATCTTGCATGGCCTGTCAGAATGGATAGTTGGGATAATTTCACCCTAGCGCCTGGCTTCCACAGATTCGTGAGAAAAGCATGCTCTCTGCTCCAGGATGAATTTATTCTGACAAGGGAGTCACACTGAAGAGAAATGAACACATATAGTCCATCCCCTATGTGGAATGCAGTGGGATGGAAAGACTGTAACAAGAGACTGGCTAGAAATCTCAATGCTTAGGAACAAGAAGGAGGCTTAGAAATCCCAGGGAAGATTTTGATCTGACACACATTTTGATCTGACACCAATGCGACATCTTCAGAAAGAAAACAAACAAATAAACAAACAAAAAACAGAGGCAGAGAGTCAGTGTAGATTAATAAAACAGTCTCTAGGAAACTGAGTCAGGACTATTTTGAGGCCAGAGATGTTTTAAATACTATGCCAAAGTAAAGTTAAATGACTATTATAGAGGAGGCAAAGGGGGTTGCTTTTCTACCTGCTATGATAGATAGAATAATGTTTTCCGCTCCTGAGATTTCTGAGTTCGATCCCCTGAGATCTATGAATTTGTCACTGCACATGACAACAGGAAATTGAGATTACTGATCAGGTGGTCTTCATATAAGAGATCTGTCGACCCAGGAAAACCCATAGGAATTCCAGAAACCCTCAAAAGTACAAGAGGAAGACCGAAGGCAATGTCAGAGCAGTGTGAGGTGGTAACTCGGTAGCTTTAAAGGTGGAGGGCAGGGCTATCTCATGCAGGATGTCCTTCTATATGTGCTGCTTTTATTGGTTGATGAATAAAGCTGTTTTAGCCAATGGCTTAGCAGAGCAAAACCAGGTGAGAAATCTAAACAGAGAAAGAGAGAGAGTAGGTGGAGTTGAGGAGATGCCATGTAGCCACTGAAGGAGAAAGATGCCAGAACATTACCGGTAGCTTAATAGAAATGGGTTAATTTAAAAAGTAAGAGCTAGCTAGGAACGCGCCTGAGTCACTGGCCAAAAAGTGTTGTAATTAATATAGTCTCTGTGTGATTAATCGGGTCTGGATGGATGGGTGTTGTAATTAGGTGAGAGGAGAGGTGTGCGGGTTGTGTTCCCCAGCCGCCAGCCACTGGCCCACTCAGTGGCTGGCCACCTGCACCCGAAATAACCACGTGAGGACGATATTCATTTAAACTCTGCCTGGCTTATTATCACTAGCCTTTTCCCGGCTAGCCCTCACCTCATAAATTAACCCATTATAAAAGTCTGTAAGTCACCACGTGGTGACGTACCGAAAAGGTCTAACCTGCATCCATCTGCGATGGTGGCTCGTGGCGTCTGGCTCATTTCCTTTCTTCTCCTCCCAGAACTTCCGTTCTGTCTACTATGCCCACCTAAGGGCTGACCCATCTTATAAGCCAGGCAGCTCTTTATTCAACCAATAAGAGTAATACAAAATACAGGAGAACACTCCCACATCAGATGGGAAATGAAAATGCAGTCTGTCTACAGCTATGAGTTAAAAAATGTTCTGGAAACTGAAAAGAAGATGGGATCAATTCTCCCTCAGAGCCTCTGGAAGGGGTACTGTCCAGCAAACCCTTTGTGTTAAGTCGCCACCTCCCTGCTGTAAGATAGTGTACTTATGGCAACTACAGCCACTAAGGTAATGATTGTCTTAGCAGCAACGGGGTACGCACACACCACCAGTGAATCGGGGGCATTGCAATGTGTGAGTAGGTCTTGATGAGTGCTAGTATGTACCTCAGGCTCCCTAATGGGACCTTATAGCCCTGAGATTCTTTTAGAGTCATGAGTTTTAGTGCCACTAAAATATTAAATTAATGCACCTGAGAAATGCAGAAGATCCGGTGTTCCCTGGAAAGATCTCAAAAAGTGCTACACTTTTTTTTGCTAGAAACTAGAATCTTATATACCAAAGTTGTGATATAGAACACAGCTCTTGAAACTCTGGGGTCCATAACAAAATGTGGAGCAGTAAAAGTGGAGACACAATAAAAGATTCCTGAACACACAATGACCAAAACTCAATTCGAAATCCAATGCAGAAAGAATCTGAGGTGCTTCTGGCAGCACTAGATTGTGTGCTGTCATGAGATGTCACCTCAGTTTCCTAGAGGCCATTTCATAGTTTACCTGTGGGTCTGCAAAGAGTCTGTGCCTCTGTCTGGTTGCTGAGAATGCACCATTTGGAATCAAATCCAAGTCCTCAAGTACCTCTTCTCCCAGGCTTTCTACGCCTCTCAGTGTCTCAGCACTAAGATGTTCTGAACACGCATCACGTACACTCTGCTCCGTGTATGTCATCATGCCATGCCCTGCCCATGAGACCAACAGTTGTTATCTGAAACAATCTGGCTCCAATTTGAGACTATTGCATGTCATGAATTGAAGCATTTTCTGCTATGCATACAAAGAGTCTCACCGTTGTAGAAACATAACGGCTGCATTAAAACAAAAACTTTTAATATTTTCCTAGTGGCATTCCTAGGGATGTAAATATCAAATTAGCATATTTTCCTATTGTGTTATGTAAAGGGAGGTTGGTTTTAAAATTGATGTTTGCGTTGTTGACTTGGTCTCATTAAAAAAAAATATATATCATGAAATGAATGTTGGCCAGGGAGAAAGACTATCCAAAACATTCTTACGTATAATTCTGCCATGTTGTACTGAGTATTCGTGTGAAGTGCTAACCTCAGCACACATAATTATAAAATTAAAATGCTAGTCAGCATTGAAGACACTGTGTGTTCTGCAGTACCAAATATTCCGCTAAGATTTAATTCATCGTGTAAAAATAAACAACTACATCTATCTCCTTAGTAAATGGTAAATTACAAGCATACAAAGAATTATTTTAAAATAAATTTATTTGGTTGGACGGTGGTGGCACACGCCTTTAATCCCAGCACTTGGGAGGCAGAGGCAGATGGATCTCTGTGAGTTCAAGACCAGCCTGGTCTACAAGAACTAGTTCCAGGACAGGCTCCAAAGCCACAGAGAAACCCTGTCTCGAGAAACCAAATAAATGAATAAATAAATGAATAAATTTGTTGTTTATTATCACCAAATGTTTTATTTGTATACTCTATTGTACTCCTGTATACCTAGGGAGCCCTTGTGTAACTGTTACTGTTGATAGTGAGTGGAGTCATTATTTCCTTCATTCCTGAGAGAGGTCCCATTTTATTTAGTATCTACTCCTCCCCATGAAATGTGGAACCTGGGGTGATTGATGTCAGTCAATCACAGTGGTTACCTTTGTCTGTGACTGGAGTCCTCATGAGCCTATGAAGCCATTGAGTCTGATGCAGAGAGCTCACCTGGAGGCTTCTGGGAAGAGTGTTCCTCACGTTTGAACAGGCTCATGGAAAGGTCTTTTTCTGCCCCTGGGTGTTGTGGTGAATAGGTGATTTCTGGAGTTTTCAGCTACCTACCATCTCCATGGAGATGAGACTGAAAGTAAGACTGTCAAGAATGGTGTTGGAAAGGACATTCCTGGGAAAGTGACTTTGTCATCAAGTTCCTGAATAAGCAAATCCAGAGTTGCTCCATTTATGTTATTTTAATTATGAGATTATAATACCTTGGCTTTTCTGTTGGTTGCCATGAAAGTATCTGACCTCATGAAGAGGTGGCTAACTAAACACAGATGTTAATGAGGAAAAAAATAACCTTATTTGGTGCCCATTCCAATTGAAGGTGTGTCTCAGAAGGAAGTATGCCTTCCCAGACTTTCCCTGGCTTCCGGTTTTGAGGTGAGGTTTATTGTCATAATTACAGGTTAGAATCCATCACATCAGGGAAGTCAAGGCAGCAAGATGTTAAAACAGCGGCTCACATACACCCTTAGCTAAGAGTCAAGGGAAATGAATGCAAGTATGTTTGTAATTTAGCTGACTTTCTCCATTGTTATATGGTCCTGGACCCACAAAAAAAAAAAAAAAAAAAACAAAACCTTGCAATCCTAGAACTGGGGTGGGAGGGGATTATAAGCAGATCACGGGAGCTCATTGGCCAACCAAACTCCCTTTTGTCTGTCAATCTGTAGATAATACAGATGATGATCTCATTCTGTGGAGTGGGGGAAGCCTTTCAAGACTGAGCCTCTTTTTTAGCGCATGTCACATCTCTCTATGATTTAAAAGCAATTACTTAAGTTCAGAATGTATTTGTTACAGCTTCAGTGAAACTTCAATACCCTGAGGCCACAATACCACATGGCCATCACTGTGCAGCCACCATTCCTGCGACCTATTCTTTCACACCCATTCCTTTCTGACATGGGAATCTGTGCTAGATACCATCCTATTCGTATGGGCTGCTGACGCCTGTTTCATTATTGTCAGCTCCCTTCCCCTTTAATCCAGCCAGCAGACCAAAATAAGGTACACAAATGCAATGTTTGCCACATACTAGAACATCCAAAAATAGACACCACTAAAATTCTTCAGTCTCTACATATACTTTCCGGACTTTCTCCCAGAAATCCTAGCTACATCTCACTCACTTACTTGCCAGGTTCAATAAATAATAAACATATGCAAATAATTAAATAAATAGATAAGCATGCTGATTGTTTCTGATCTTTAAAAACTCTGTGTGTGTTTGTGTGTGTGTGTGTGTGTGTGTGTGTGTGTGTGTGTTGGTATGGGACTGTGGAGGGGGTATAGGTGCTATGATGTGTATGTGTGCATATATAGGTCAGAGGACAATCTGTGGTGATATCGTAAAACAAGCCCACACCAGTTCAGAATTAGGATAATAAAAGGATTATTTATTTAAGGGAAAAACTTACAGATCACTGTCCTAAACAATAGTCCTCTGAGCACAAAAAGGAACAGAGTCTAGCAGCCGGAACATGAGCTGGAACCAAGAGAGTGGGTGCACAGCTCTGCTGCTTTTTAAACTATAAGAGACCACGCCCAAGTGGGCTGGTATCTTAAAGGCTATTGGCTGAAGGAGCAGAATGTGCTCCCTCAGCCCTGTGGGAGTTACTTCTCCCCCTTCTACCATGTGTGACCTTGGGACTAAGCTCCAGTTGCCAGGCTGGGCTGCAAGTGCCCTTACCAGATGAATCATCTCTCCAAACCCCTGATGTTATTTTTAAGAAGGAAAATTTGCAGGTCAGTTTCCCAGCCAAGCTCAGGCTCCGTGCCTGCCTGTAGTCTGCTCCTGCAGTTTCTCAGTTTGAATCCCTGATCTCTCTTTGAACAATATCTGCTCTCCAAGTGACATATTGAAGCTTTGTAGTGGTTCACCAGAACTGGTGGTTGAATTTTCAAAAAATCTGAGCCAATATTATATGATTTTTTTCATGAGGAGACATAAACAAATATCTATTTACAATAGGTCAGGAACCAGCAACAGACCAATGAAATAATGCCACCTAAGTCTAGCTTTGGGGAAAGAGTGGGTTTATTAGGTTTACTTCCAGGAGTATGAGCGAGAGGTGACTTCCAAGAACATGAGTAACTCACAGGCGGTTGCATCACCAAAAAGTCCCCCTTAACATGGGTGATATGTCAGAAAGCTGTGTCCCCAGAACTACTTACACCACTTGCAGTCTGCTCTGCCTGTCTGAGATTCTTTCTCTCTAGCAGTTACCGTCTTGGGAATCTTGTATGTTTCATGACTTCCCTAAGCTTTGCAAATTTCTGTTTACTTCCCAAGTCTTGGGTCTCCTTCCAGAAAGAAATATTTTAATTAAAATACTAATAACTACATGGCAACTAAGGTATAGTTACAATGCTTGCTCAGGATACAAGAGGCCTTGGGTAAGATCCCAGCACCATGCTATACCCAGAATCAAATATTTTACAGTTAATTGAAGTATGCCCTGGAAGAAGTATGCACACATTGGAAACTGGTAAACACTCTAATGGATCAGTGCTTTGCCCCACAGGACAGATTGATCAGCCTACCACTGTGCTCAACACTCGCACCTGAATACAAATTATCTGTTCCACCCTCCGTGTCTATGATGGCTGATTTTGATTGATACTTTAAGAAAATTAAGAAGCATTTTCTAGCCAGTCATGTTGGGACATTTAGTCCCAACGTTCAAGAGGTACAGGAAGTACATTGCTGAGAGTTCAAGGCCAGCTTAGTATACACAGTGATTTGAGTTCCAAGACAGCCAGGGCTACATAGAGCGATCCTGTCTCCGATGTGTGTGTGTGTGTGTGTGTGTGTGTGTGTGTGTGTGTGTGTAGAGAGAGAGAAAGAGAATAACAAAAAAAATTTAAAGGAAAGAAAGATAGACAGACAGACAGAATTTTCAGGACATTAGGAGGATTGCTTAAGCCCAGGAGTTTGAGGCTAGCCTGACATTTGGCTGTGTCTGTGAGGGTATCTCCAGAGCGAATTAGCAAAGTGGAAGACCCACCAGGAATGTAGGTGGTTCTATGCGATGGGCTGGGGTCCAGGACTAAAGAAACAGAAAGAGGGGGAAGTGAGCTAGGACACAGCCTCCTCCTCTTTGCTTCCTGTTGCCACAGGGAAATGCTGTGCTCACCTCTGTACTCTCCACGTCACTGTGAACTCTAGTCCAAAACATGAACCAAAATAAATCCTTCATCTTTTGGGTTTCTTCTAATTAGCCCTTGGCCTTGGAGATAAGAATAGTAACTAATAACACCCTACTAGGTTCTTCCCAACAGCCAATTGTCTATTGCCACTCAGAGGAGTCTTCACGTAGGTCTCCACTAGACTGCACCTCCTTGTTCCTCCATGTGGCAGGTGACAGAACCCTATGCCTGGCACTATCCAATAGAATAATGCAGACCTTAGACATCCCAAGGGACTCACTAAGATGTTTACCAAGTTCCCATATATTTGAGACAGCACCTGTCAAAATAAAGCCAATGGACCATTTCATACATTAATTATTTCAGGCTGACGGGACTATTTCAAGCGTTCCTATGAAATAAACAGGCCCTGTCAATGCCTCATATTAAAGATCCTCAGAAGACGTGAGTCTAAACGACAACCTTCCAGCTGTGTTTTAATTGAGATGATTCCACGTGACAGAATGAATTCCATCCACAACTTCCTGTCAGCCTTCATGTGACCTTTCCCCCCACTTCTTGACAGATTCATCTTGCTGAACATCTTGTGGAAAATGTGAAAAAAATCACTTTTTTTTCTGTCATGCTGAGATTTGAATCTCATGAATTTATTTTCCTTAAAATAACAGTTGTTGCATGTTCTGATTGCTTCCCACTTCGATTATATTTGGCCTTAATCCTTTTCTCTAAGAAGCTTCGTGCATTTTCTCCCCTTCTTATCCTTCTCAGTAGACTTACAATGGAATGGAGTAGCTTTGGCTTTTGACCAGAGCCTAGGAAATATCAATGACCTGGGGGATCCATGACATAGCTGTAAATTAGGGGTTTAGAGGTTTTTATTCTTGGCAGTCATTAATGTTGTTTGAGCTAAGGTGAGTAACTAAGGAAATTCCTGTTAGATCTGAGATAATTGGGACGAGTACTTATGTCCCTCCATACATTGGCTCAGCCACTCATCTTTGTGTAACTGATACGTTACATGATCTACATCCTCTAATACACTCTGGAGCTCTTGAGACTGCGTAAGGAATGAATTCTGTCTCGTAGTGGGGAGAAGCTGTGTGCAGTGGTATGAAACTGTGTTTCTGGTTACTTGGGAGGCTGAGACAGGAGGATTACCTGGGCCCAGGAGTTTGAAGCTAGCACAGGCCATATAGCAAGACCCTATCTGAAAGCATAAAAACAATAGGGAGCAATGGCCAGACAAGATTCCAGGAATTCAAACTTCACAGTTTAGGTCAAATAAGTTTGCCTCTGATGCAAATGGTATACACAATAATTGCACAGTAATTGCCTCAAAAGGGATCATTGCCTACATGTTCTTAAGTGTCTCTCAGCTCTAAACTAAACCTTCTACAATTGTTTTCTGTGATACTGGGCATGAAACTTAGCATCTTTTACTTTCTTTGACTCCCACATATGCCAAATAAAGATGCCTATCAATCATCCAATGGCAGATGCCTATCAATCAATGACAGATGCCTATCAGCCATCCACACACTAAATGAAGAAACACACATACACACACACACACACACACACACGATAAGCACTGGAGATTCAGTAGTAAAAGAATAGAAGTTTATATTTTATGACTTGCCTTCAGGACTTGCAAAGCCAGGTGCCACCAACAGAGATAAAAATAGCAGTGTGCACTGCAGGTGTGCAAATAACAGTTATTAGATCCCTGAATGCAGGTCCCTCCTTGGGTTGGGGGTGGGGTGTACAATCTTACACCTCATCCACTACTTAGGAGATAAAAAAAAACCCTTGTGTGGGTTTATCTCTACATTTTACACCTTGTTTATCTTAATGCTTTTCAGGCCCATGATAATGCACACCTTATCATGTCTGCAGTTCCCTAGGCAAGGCTGATGGCGATACTTTATATTCTGAATTTCTAGTGTGCCTGGGGAAGCAGCTGGACTAGCAGAGTTAGCAAGGATCCATTATCCTCTTGTTCCTAGGTAGCTGGACTGAGCCTGACTTGGACCACTATTTTTTATTTCTCAGAAGTGGACAGTCAGATCTACATATCTAGTTCTTCCTTCTCTGCCTCTCCGCTCTCTTCCAACATTACAGGATTATTTACTGAAGCTACATAACCACTAGGTGGATGTATCAAACCATCTAATTGGTCATTTGGTAGGGAGTTAGTTAACTTTATAATACTTGGCAGAAAAGAAGTTTAAGATGAGCATTTTCTGATGTCTTGGAGCATCTCCCTAGCCACAGAGGGAGGAAATTCAAGAAAGACAGAAGGAACCTAGAATGCAGTACCAGAAATTGCTTCCTCCTGTCCATCAGGGTTTGTCCTGTAGACATAACCCAGGCTGCTTTCAGATTGCACACAAAACTCATGAATCATACTGGGTACCTTCTTCTGTCCGTTACCTTCTTCAGCCAATTTCTAGTCAAGCCAGACGTGTTTGACCTTAAACCCAATCACAGATTCTTTTTCTTTTCTTTTTTTTTTTCAGTTTCTTTTTATACCAGTTGAAATCCTCATCAGTTTTGTTATTGAAAACTACTGGAGAGTCCTCCTGGAGGGAGACAAAGAAACACACACATTTTGAAAATATCTGTTATACTCACGTTTCTCCTTGCTCTTTATGAACCTGGCAGACTCGTGAGTGCACATGTGTGTGAACCTGGCAGACTCGTGAGCGCACGTGTGTGTGAACCTGGCAGACTCATGAGCACATGTATGTGTGAACTTGGCAGACTTGTGAGCGCATGTGTGTGTGAACCTGGTAGACTCGTGAGCACATGTATGTGTGAACCTGGCAGACTAGTGAGCGCATGTATGTGTGAACCTGGCAGACTCGTGAGCACATTGTCCGGGACCGTTGCCCCGACATAGAAG
>JAQHUG010000130.1:1975819-2022771 GCA_028555095.1 Dicrostonyx torquatus
GGGGGTTTTTCTAACTCTCCTGTCTCCCCGGGGCAAGTCTCTCATCCACACACATTGCCATTCTCACACCAGCTCGGAAATAGCTACCTTTCCTGGGGCAATCTGCAAATGACTCAGAGGCTGAAACCAAAACTTTGGCTATTGTTTTTCTAAATAGTCGCCTTCCACCGCAAGTCTGCAAGGCGTCCTTGGTCTAGCAGGTATCAGAGACCACAGCACATGTATGTGTGAACTTGGCAGACTTGTGAGCGCATGTATGTGTGAACCTGGTAGACTCCCTGAGCATATGCACATGTCTCGTAAGTGGTCTCTGCAGAAGAGACAGGCAGTAGTTCTCTTCCTCAGTCAGCTCAGCATCTCAGCTCACTGCCAAACATTGCATCTTCTTTATTGCCTTAACTGCATCTAGCATGCCTACCTTTTCCACTCCAAGAGTCCTGGCTATTAATCACTTCCACGTCATGCTGGGTAATGCCCAGGGCATTACCATTTGCCCTGTCATCAACATAAAGATACAAAAGATCACGGACAGGCAAATGACTTCTCCCCGATTATAATTATCTTAAAATTTTTGTCACTCATGACCTTAGAGGTAATTCCTTGGTCCTTTCTTCTGGGCAGCCATTCTTCACTGTAGTGAATTTTCTCCAGGGCCAAATCCATCTATGTCCAATGTAAAATTACTAGCATTTAACCTTTTATTAATCCTTTGCAAAAATTTCCCACAGGTGAATGAGCACATGCTACAGAGTAGTGGTTTCCAGGTATCCACAATATCTGGACCATCTGGACTGTAAGCATTGGAACTCAGATGGAAAGGGATCCTGGCAGTTGGAAGCCAAGGGATACTAAGTGGTACAGCTGAGATGGAAACATATTCTGGCAATAGGGGCCAAGGAATATCGCAGGTCATAGTAAGAGTGGCAGCTTACAGTCCTGCTCCAGGGAGAGGTTTCCCCACTGTGAGGCCTCTGCTCCAGCAGGGGAGGATTTTCCCAGCCAAGTTATAGTTCTGCCAGGTCCCCTGGAATGTGTCAACTCCCAGCTTCCTTCTGCAAGGGGAGGTTTCCCCAGCAAAAGTGGTACAACCTTGTCCAGCTTTGCTCTGTTCTGCCTCTGGCAAAGATTGTTACTTCTCGTCTCTTCTCTGCTCCATTCCAGTGAAAGACAGTCTCATCCAAACCTCCTTCAAGGGATTTATGGGGAGGGAAGAATCCAGGAGAGTGGCTGCCTCTACCAAGGTGGAAAAAGGCAAGCAACAAACTGAATAGGTACAGGGTTTATATAGGGCCTCTTAGAGGAGGAGTTTTTCCATGGAGAAGGTTTTCAGGGTGAAAATTGGTCAGATTTCAGTCCCTTGAGTTCATATTGGCTAGACCTCATGTTCAGGGATTATTTGGTTTACTGCTCAGGGATTGGTTCGTTTTCCTGCTTAGGGATTAATTGGTTTTCTGCTTAGTTGGTCAGGGATAGATTTGTCTCTGGTTTCAGGACCAGGGTATATTTCTTTCACTGACTCTGGTTCTATGGCCAAAGTGTGTTTAGCACTGATTTCAGGATTAGGGTATATTTCTTTGGTTCTGGGTTCAGGGCTAAAGTGCTTTTCTTCACTGGCTTGGGTCTCAGAGTCAGGATGGGTTTCTTTCACTGGCTCTGGTTTGAGGCCCAGGATGAGTTTTCTTGGCTGGTCCTTTTACCCTCTATGGATCTCATTTGAAATATAGATTCTCAGGTCCTGTCTGATCAATAAGACTCTGGGAGCGGAGCTCAGAAATCTTTGGGGATTATGTTGTTGTTGTTGTCATATTTTGGGGTGGGGAAAGAGAGCTCATTTTACTGTCCAGGCTGGTCTTGAACTTACCATACTCCTGCTGAAATTATAGGCATGCACCACCACATGACTTGCAACTTTTGATGTATTAAGCTTTCCCCCAACTCACACTTTAGAAGCCCCATGACTGTATTCTGTTGGGAACGAGGAATGCTACCCACTCTAGGGACTAGTGCTACGCCTGTGGTTTGGTTTGACCTGCCTTTGCCAGGCTGCTCCCACATCTGAAAATGAGGAGCTCAGATGGGTACCTCTACAACTCCCTCCAGAAGCAAAATTCTAAGAAGACATGGGAGGAAAAGGGAAGGGGCCACACTCATTACAAAAATTTCCCACGTGCTCCCTATGAGCTTGGTATGTATGTAAACGCTTATTATCTATGATAAAGATACTCCTTGAAGCTGGCTGTCTTTATCTGTTTGAGTTGCTAATCCACAGTGCTTGAAGCAGAGGCATTTGCAAAAGCAGGGATTTATTGGCTCACAGTTTTAAGA
Organism: Dicrostonyx torquatus; assembly: GCA_028555095.1. Taxonomy (NCBI): domain Eukaryota; kingdom Metazoa; phylum Chordata; class Mammalia; order Rodentia; family Cricetidae; genus Dicrostonyx; species Dicrostonyx torquatus. The sequence continues at coordinate 1,978,145 of JAQHUG010000130.1, forward strand.
TGCTGGAGAGTCTAAGAGTGTGGTGTCAGAGTATGACTACAGCCTTCTTACTGTGACATCTCATGATAGAAGGCATGAAAATGTGAGAACAAGAGATCAAACTAAATCTTTTAGAAAAAAATACTTGTCTATTGTTGGTTAGCATGCAAGCTAGTACATCCTCATTGGAGAGAAGCTATAGCACTCCTGGGTGTATACCCCAAAGGGATCAAAGTCACCATACCACAGGCAGGCCTCTGCATCTGGTGTATGAGGTCCTTCTGTTTGTGTGTTGCTTTCATTGATTAATGAATAAAGAAACTGCCTTGGCCTAATAAATAGGGCAGAACTTAGGTAGGCGGGGAAAACAGAACTGAATGCTGGGAGGAAGAGAGGCAGAGTAGGAGAAAGACGCCATGGAGCCATAGAGCACTTCTCCAGTAATGACCCATGTCCCAGACAGTTTCCTTCACTATCTCACCAAGCCCTGCATTCTCCAGCTTGCTGAAGCCTTTGGCTCCAGCTTCTTCTTCCTCCTTCCATTCCCTAAACTCCACCACAGGCTGTCTCTTTCCAGTTGACACAACCAACCTTTGAGGATGAACTAGTGCTTTCTGCAGGTGGCACAGGGACACTTCAGCAGGGAAGGACTTCCACCTGATCCGCTGCTCTCAGGGCAACCTCCACCCTTCCTTCTCCTCACACCTCCAGACAGTTTCCTTTATTATCTTACCAAGCCCTGCGTTCAGCTTGCTTTTGCAAGCTATGGCTTTAATCCTAGCTATATTGCCTAGCTAATTAAAGACTCATGTGGTCAGAAAAAGAGGGATATACAGTAAAGAGAGATTCAAAGATGAAGAAAACCTCTAAATGGTTTACACTGTGTTAAAAATGCAGGCTTGGAGAGAAAAGAAAAAGGTTAAAATCCTTAAAAGAGAAAGAAAGAGAGTAGTTGGGTGTGGTGGCACAGACCTTTAATCCCAACACTTGGGAGACAGAGGCAGGCTGGCCTCTGTGAATTCAAGGTGTAGTGGCATACACCTTTAATCCCAACACTTGGGAAGCAGAGACAGGCAGATCTCTGTGAGTTCAAGGACAGCCTGGTCTACAGAGCTAAAATTATGTCATTTGTAAGAAAATGAATGGTTCTGGAGGTCATCATGTTAAGCAAAAATAAGTCAGATTCAGAAAGACAAATATCCCATGTTTTTTTTCTCATATGTGGTATCTAAATGTGTTTTAAAAGATAGGAAATTGGAAGGGAGTTGTCTGGAGAGAGGAAGGGGACCAGAGGGAAGGGAAAGGGAAGACAGGAAGGTGATGAAAATGAGTATGATTAAAGTATGTCATATGCATGCATGCAAATGTAACTAGCCTATTGTTTCATATGATCAATATTATGAATAAAAGTAGAGACAGGTCAAGAGCTTTTACAGTGAGTGCTAACCCATGTGTGAGGGTGAAGGTCCCTGACCTAGACACTTCCTACGAGGCCTCATCTTCCAAACCTGTTGTAGTGGGTGTGACCTTTCCAACACACGAACTTCAACTACATCCAAACCACAACAGTGAGCAGAAGTCAAATTATTGTTGTTCCTTCTAAAAGTCAGTTGGGCTTTTCCTGCATTCCCTTTGGAATCAGGTGCAGGCTCCAGGCTGTGGCACCTCCCTGTGCTTGTTAGCCCTGTACACCTCTTCACAACTTATGGTCCTTGTCCTGGTCTGCCTGAAAAACTGTGAATTCTTGGAGGGGAAGGCATGTGTTTGTATCCCAGCAAGTTGGTAAATATATTGTAACTTCTATAGAGCAAATTCCTACCATGATTCAAGTCTCCTTATACAAATGATAGCTGTAGGCCTGGAGAGAAGGCTCAGCAGTTAAGAGCACTGACTGCACTTCCAGGTTCAATTCTGAGCACCCATGTGTTGGCTCACAGACATTTGCAACTCCAGTTCCTGGGCATCTCAGGTCCTTTTTTGTGGAAGTTTTATTTAAGACACACAAGTTTAATAGGGGCCAAAATACACACAGATTACTATACCAGAAAGAGCTCCTCCGAAGAAGCAGGCAGGTCGGTGATCCACGCAGAGAGAGCTTTCCACGTGGGCCTATCATTTTATACCTCTTGGGACCTGGTGGTCCAGCCCCATTAATTAATTAACAACTAATTAGGGGGTGGAATAATTAGCTAATGGCGGGGCGTGGTTATAAGCCGAAATGGTCAAGACCACTCCCCTTCACTTTTTTTTTGCCTCCCCAGGCACCAGGCATGCAAGTGGTGCACAAACACATACACGCAGGCAAAACATCCATATATATAAACTAAAGATAATAAAAATTTTTAAATGGCAGATGGAAGTGTTCAATTCTGATTGGTCTCTTTACACAAGGGAGGGCTATACTCATGCCCATTCCTAATTAGTTAACACTTGCATGTGCCTGTAGAGGTAGTTCTGTATTCATGCTCAGGAAACAAAACAAGGCTTTGAGGTGGGGTTTCATTTATTCTCATAACTGGGCAAGGCGTATACTTCTGCAAGGTCACAGAACTACATAAAACCTCTAGTTCTTCTACAGGCACCAAGTGTGTGCTACCCCACAATCAGCTAATGCCTGTAGGGCTCCATTTTGAATTTTAGGCTCGTTGACTACTAGAGACCTACCTTGTCCTCGAGTGGTGTTGGTTTTATCATTATTAACTGATGTTGTTGGTTGAGGCAGAGTCTCACCAAGCTGGCACAGAACTCATAAAAATCAAAGCAAAAATAAAACAGGAAACCAGGCTGGCCTGGAACTTGCAATAATTGTCCTACTTAAACATCCTGCTTGCTGGGATTACAGATGTGCACCACTCTCTGCTAGTCTTGACCTTGCCAAAGAAGGTTCCAGAAATATAGCAATGCTGCCATTAGAAAGGAAGGAAGGGAGAGAGTGAAGGAGAATGTAAAAGAAAGAGAGAGAAAAGGAGACAAAGAGAAAAAACGAAAGAGGGGAGGGGAGGGGAGAGAAGGAAGCAAGCAAACACATGAACAGGAGCTGGCCAGACTTACGATGACCAACCATTTCCTGTCTTACCCCAGAGTGTACAAATCATGTGTTTTTGCAAACAATCCATTCTTTTTATGCCTACAACCACCTAGCACACAACCCCCTCGCTCTCACTCCAAAGCAGCTCGGGCTGTTCTGAAATGTCAAAGACTGCTGACCAGCTGCCTTTTAACTTCCAGGCTCTCACACCACCTTCCTCCTTTTATTGACTATAATTGATGGCCTGGCCTTGCCACAGCACCAAGTCAAGACAGGCTCTATCCTTCAAGCTCCCCCTCTTGCATGCTGATGGAGGGAGAGTCGTTTATGACTTCTCCTGTTAGGGTAAATTACAAGGCTGGGTTTATAGGCTAAATGTTTGGCAGAAATATCCAGCTTCGTGCACAGGAATTTCGGTGAAAGAATGATGACTGTGAAAATGAAGGGGGTGTGCTTTTTTATTCCTTCCCGGTCTAGGCAGTTAACACTGAATTAATACATCACTGGGAGTTGCCGAAGAGTCTCCCACGGTACTCATTAGCTTATTAAAATGAACATAACTGTTTGGAGGTGAATTAAATTGCAGTATGGTGACAAAAACAACAATAAATCACCTTGGTGTAACCACCTCTCCTGTAACATCTCAGCTTGCCCCCATTTGAATCTATGAGAAGCTGTAATTAAAGGGCATCCAGCCCGTCCAACTCAGGATGGTTCCTGTCTGGGATGTTCTGCCCTAGTACTTCCGAGGCAAGCGGAAGAGGTGGGTAATTTCTCCTGCCCAACCTCTCAAGGATGAGTCTTATACACTTACCTTAGAGCAACAACAAACAGCAAAGACTAGGAACGGGTTCTCAAGATTTGAAATGAGCTGTGAATTTTTAAATTATTGGTGCCTGCCTCCCACTCCAGATCTTGATTTAATTCATCCTGGGGTATAATGTGGTTATAGAGAAATTTAAAAACTCTCTCAGATGAGTTGGTGTAAGCCCAATGGGAAAGTCATGCTTAACATCTGTCGAGTTTTGGGTCTGATCAGTAGCAGTACAAAAATTAAGTGATGGATGGATGTCTTCCAGGTGACTTAAATGTGTAACTGTGCTTAGAAAGAACTAGCAGAGAGGTTAAGACAGAGTTAATGCCAAGACCTTATCAAGAAAGGCTAGAAAACCTTGTCAAGTTACTCTTTCTGTAACTCATCTGTCAAATAACTATATACCTCTAGCTAAGTGCCAAGGATTAATAAATACTATGTATTAATTATTGATACTCTAGTTACTGCCATGCCTATTAGTTTTCTTGGCCTTCTAGGGATCATGTGGCCAAAAAAATTCTTCAGCTTACAAGGACATGAGGAATTTTCTCTATTCCAAACGTCCCCAGCAAGGTGATTCCCAGCTTGGGGTCACAAGCTCTTACCGTATTCAATCTCAATTGTCCTGACACTTAGATCTTACATTAATGATCTTAAGCCACAATGGTTGAGGACTTTATGGTCCAAACAAAACAAGATGATACCATCAGTAAAGCATCTTTCATTCAGTAAGCGTCTACAGAACACATGCTTTATGCTAAGTGATGTCCCAGGCATACTAACAATAGTTCGCCTTATCTGTTGAATCTCATTCCATGGTGTCCTGGTCAAGGAAGCCAGGGACACAATGGGCAAGTTTTAACTTGCATGTTGTCTCAGTAGCATGAGACCAGGGGCTCGGAGTTTAAATCAACCCTTTGTCCAGTGTACACATACTGCATAGACTATCCCTCCCTTGCTACTTCAGCCATCTCACTGGCATTGGCTCCCATGATATCACATTGCTAGTTTTGAAGTAACCTTTGTATTTAATGTGATCTGCTGGCAATTTGTACATACCCAAAAAGAAGCCAATAAAATATTTTCCTTGTTAAGTGAAAAATGAGACCGTTTTCAACTTAATGAGAAAGAAAACAATATCCAATACTGAAGTCACTGAGACATAAAGTAAATCATTGTGGTTAATCCCTTAGTGAAGATAACTAATAATTAAATTCTATCATAAGTATGGGGGAACCTGTAGTATGTATAGAATTTGGTACTACACAGGGTGTAGGTACCCATTGAGGATCTTGAAAGATATACCCTGGGCATGGGAGAGCTGCTATAGGAAAACAGGAGACATAAACTTACAGTTCCCTTAGTGAATGAGTCTCTTTTCATCACATGCTACTGTCACCTACAGTCTCCTGTATAAACTATCAGGGTTACCTATGAATAATAAGGTCACCCCTATCACTTTGGGAGCTCCAAGCAGTTAGAGTATCTCTCCCAGGAACAGGTGCATATGCAAGCAAATTCTTTACAATAGTCCCCCTACTGCAGATCCAAATAACAGGAAGTGCCTCTCAGTGGTATTTGGCACAAGGGCTCAGCCTTACCTGGAGTCTCCTCACTGATCTTCACTGCTGTCATACCTCAGTGGTTCTGATGCTTCTTTATCACCTGTGCTCGAAACCATTTTCTGGACTCTAGGTATAGGAATAACCAGAATCCTTCCTGGCTTTTTTAACCTGGTCCCAGAGTGCTCTGGGACAATGGTTTTATCCTGTAAAGATTTTTTTTCTTGTACTTGTTTAATAAAATGCTGATTGGCCAGTAGCCAGGCAGGACGTATAGGCAGGGCAGCGAGAAGAGAAGAATTCTGGGAAGAGGAAGGAGTCAGCCTGCAGTCATCATCCAGACACAGAGGAAGCAAGATGTGATTGCCTCACTGAAAAAGATACCAAGCCGTGTGACTAGCACAGACAAGAATAATGGGTTAATGTACAATGTAAGAAAGAGTTCATAAGAAGCCTGAGCTAATAGATCAACCAATAGGCCTCTGTGTGTTTCTTTGGGACTGGGTGGGACAGAAAACTCAGTCACTGATGGTTCCTAAATCTTTACTGCCAACCCAGTTACTTCTCAAAACATCAGACTTAAAGAGCCAACACATAACAAGCAGAGGCTAATGCATCCATTGTCAGAAAATTTCCTGGACTTCTTCTCCTACAAATGGGGTTTAATTAGTGAGTCTCCAAGTCTCTTTTTTCTGGTTCAGGAGTTTAACCCTTCATCACCCGGGCACTCAATGAGTACAACTCCAGGCATGCTTACTTGGGAGTACACAGACGTGGGCTTCTGAACACTCGAAGACCCACTAGGGGCTTGTCCCGGGTGGCATTGCCTGCCCCTGGGTGGATGACTGCATTCAGGGAGGAGGCCGTTTGCTCCTACTGTCATCTACAACCTCCAGCTCTCTTCTATTAATGGTAAATGTGCTAGCTGAGCCTCCATTTTCTTCTATAAGTAGTAAATGTGCTAGCTGAGCCTCCATTTTCTTCTATAAATAGTAAATGTGCTAGCTGAGCCTCCATTTTCTTCTATAAATAGTAAATGTGCGAGCTGAGCCTCCATTTCTTTACTTCACAGGCGAAGAAGAGGAGCTCCACTCATGAGGGCTCCTCAAGTGTCCTGAGCAAACCTCTTGATTCTATCTTTGGCCAGGATTCTCCAGTCCCTCTGAGCACATGATGACTCCTCCTCTGCCATTGTTCAGCATCACTGCTGACTTCTCTTTCTAGGAACACACCCTAAATATCTCTCTAAACATATCGCCTGCCCCCATGTCTATCTGGCTATTCCAAGCTCCATTTTCTCTGGCCGGCTCTGCTGAAGCAGCTTTGGGGCTGGTCTCCCTGCACCTGTTTCTGTGTCTCACATTACGTGGGAGTGGCTGATCTGATACACACGTATGTCAGCACATGTCACTCCCCTGCTCTAAGCTTTCCCACATCCTCCCCCTCATACAGAGGGGTCTGCTGTGATCTGACTCTGAAAGGCTCCTCAAAGCCTCATGCTTTGAATACTCACTCCCCAGCTTTTGGAAACTCCTTTGCAGGCTGTGGGATCTTTGGGAAGTGTATCCTGGGTGGCAGAAATAGGTCACTCGGTGCAGGTGTTTGGGAGTTACCACTGTTTCTGGTCTACAATGATATGAAGAATCTCTGCTCTATCCTCCCGCCAGCAAGGACAGAAGCACTCCCACAACCATGCCTTTCCTGCCATGCAGGAGGAAATCTTTCTGAAAATAAACACCATCCTTTGAGTTGTTTCTGTCTGGTATTCTGACACTGTAATGCAGAAATAACTAATAAACGTTCCATTCCTTTTACAGGGCCTAGAATCTGCCTCTTTCTCTCCATCCTCATCACCTACTCTCCACCCTGGGATCTCCCTTCCAGCCACACTGAGTTCCCTGTTCATAACCCTCCTACAGAGACAGCAGAGTACCAAGAGATACTGATGATGAATGCCGTATCTCAGTGTGTTGAGGTTCCTTCCTAAAAAGCTAGCAAGAGCCCTGGTACCCTCTCTCCCCTTACCCTTATCATGACTAATGTATCTTATACTGGCTCATTTGTTTGTTTGTCTCTACTTTTAGAGAAGTATACTAATTAGTTCAAGCTGACAAGACAAAGTATTATAGACCAACACTACTTATAAAAAAAAAAAGCAGTTCTGGGGTCCAGAAGTTCATGGTTCAGGAGCTATCAGGGTTTGTTTCTGGAGAAGATGCCCTTTCTGACTATAAATGGATGCTTTCCTGTGTTCTCAGAGGGTCATTATTCACATAAGGAGAGGAAGACAGAAGTGGTGTTTCTCTTCTTATGAAGACATCAGGTATCACATTAGGACATATGCCTGTTAGTTTTTATTGCTTCCTTCAAAGCTCTACTTCCAAATGCAGTTGCATCAGAGGTTAGGACATCAATATTAGGAATTTCAGGGGGACACAATTCAGTCCATAATGGGATAACTCTCACGGCAAGGGCTTTGTCCTTTCTGCTCACTGCTATAACAGGACTGGTGCTGAAAAAAAATACCCAATGCATCAGCTCTGCAATCAGCTAAGATGGATTTCTAGCCCTGGTTCCAAAGCTTCACCAGCTGTATGATGTCAGGCTTCCCCTAAGCCTCTCTTAGACTGGTCCCTGGGATTGGGCTTCTCGTCTGCCACATAAAAATAGCAACAATGTTTTCCTATAGATTAGAAGGGAAACTATATGTAAAGACTTTGGCATGATATATAAATGATACAAGGCATGAGACTGATGTATGATAACTGCTAATAATCTTATCATTACAAACCTTCTTCCCATCACACAGGTGTGGAAAGGGTCCCCTGTCTTGATAAAAGAACTCCCTCTCCAAACTCCATTGTCCATCATCTTCTCTACTTTATCAATAGGATGCCTGTGTTCTTGGCTGCAGCAGCATTCCCCATCAAATGTGCCACATTTCCCAGCCTTCCTTGCCAATAGTGATGGCCAGGGTATGTATCTGTTAAAAATGGTATGAAAATGGAAGTACTAGAAATGTAAGTTATAAAATTCTCAGATTAGCAGATAAAAATAGAAGATTCCCAGATAAATTTGAATTCCAGATAAACAATAGCATTTTTAGTATAAATATGTTCCAAATACAAGCAATTGTGGTTTATCTGCGATTCCAATGTAACTGAACATCTTTGATTTTTATCTGGAAGTGTTTCCTGAGTGGTACACTTGAAAATTTTCCCTTAAATATTAACATTCTCCATAAAAACAGAATCAATAGGATATATATAATGCATGTATGATAGATAGATAGATAGATAGATAGATAGATAGATAGATAGATAGATGATACTTTAATTAGAAGGAATTGGCTCACACCCTAATGAGAACTGACAGATCCTAATACAGTCAGCAAGTTGGAAACCCTGTGCTATGGCTTACATCTAAAATATCACATGTGTTAAAAGCTTAAGCCCCAGTTTAGCATTATTGGGAGGTAGAGGAGTGTTTAGAAGGTACATCCTAGTCATATTATCATGGGAGCATCCCTTGAAGAGGACTGTAGGAGGTTGTTCCTCCACCTCCTCCTTTTAGTAAGGTCTCTCTAGTAACCCTGACTGTCTGGGAATTCATTCTATAGCCCAAAAATAAACACCGTCCTTTGAGTTGTTTCTGTCCGATATCTCAAACACAGAGATCCTCCAGCCTCTATCTCCCAAGTGTAGGGTTAAGCACGGGCCATCATGTCCGGGTCGGGTCTCTTCTTCTCTCTGGTTCCTAGCTGCCATGAAAAGAGCAACTTGCTTGGCTATACCTCCCCTTCTATGATCTATTTCCCCAAAGGAACTAAGCCAACCAGCCACAGAGAGAAAGCTTCTACACTGCAAGCCACAATAAACCTTTTTTCCCTCCAAATTTGATGACCACAGTTACTTCTTATCATAGTGGGTAAGTGTAATGCCCCAGAAGATAATGGTGTAAGTCTCAATCTCAAGTACAGGACCGCCGGGCCTAAGAGGAGTTGATGCTTTCATTCAAACAAAAGCAGGACAAAGCTTATGATAGGAATTGAAGACCATCATCAGGAAGGAGAATTGTTTCTTACTCCAAAGAGCGTCAAACTTTGTGTTCAGCTGATTGACAGAAACCTACCACTTGGGAGGGCGATGTGATTCACTCGGTCTATAGACTCAAATACCAACTTCACCTAACACCTTTGGGAAAATGCTCAGAATAATATCTGCCGAAATAGTTGGGCACCTCATGGCCTAGTCAAGTTAGCACATAACATGAAATGTGGCAGGTGAAAAGCCATTGTTAGCTTCCAGTTGCCTTCAATTGTTTCTTCTTCTAGTAGCTGAAGCTTCTGCAGATACCTTGTAAAGCCTGAGAATCTGAATTTTTAAGAAGAATGGGTCTAAAACTAAAATAGTCTCGGTTTATGCTGCTCAAAACCTTCAACCACTCACTTTCAGATTGTTTTTCATTATATATGAGAAATAATACTTATGTACGTGTCTTACTTAGAGTGTCTATGGCTGTGAAGAGACACCATGACCACATCAACTCTTATAATGGGAAACATTTAATTGAGGTGGTGGCTTACAGTTTCAGGGGTTCAGTCCATTATCATCATGGATGGCATGCAGATTGATGGTGCTGGCTACATCTTGATCAGAATGCAACAGGAAGTGGATTATGTCACTGGGTGTGGCTTGAGCATATATGTGACCTCAAAGCCCACCTCCACAGTGACACACTTCCTCCAACAAGGCTATACCCACTCCAACAAAGCCACATTTCCTAATAGTTCCACTCCCTATGAGATTATGGAGGTCGATTACATTCAAACTATCCCATTGCACTCCCTAACCCCCATAAGTTTGTAACAATATCATAATACAAAATGCATTTAGTCCAACTTCAAAAGTCCCCATAGTCTATTACAGTCTCAACAATGTTTTAAAGTACAAAGTTCAAAGTGTCTTCTGAAGTTCATGCAATCTCCTAACTGTAATCTCCTGTAAAGTCAAAATCAAAAAACAGATCACATACTTCCAACATATAATGCCACAGGATAACATTACCATTCCAAAATGTAGGGAAGGGAGCACAGTGAGGAAATACTGGACCAAAGCAAGGCCAAAAACAAGCTGGGCAAACTCCAAACTCTGTATCTCCATATTAACGTCAAAATGTTCTTTAGATCTCCAAATCCATTTGTTTACTGCAACACACTTCTCTTTCTTGGGCTACCCTCCCTCCATTAGCAACTCTTCTGGGCAGGTATCCCAGGGCTCTGGCATCTCCAACATCTTGGGGTCTCCAGAGCAATCCAGGCTTCAACTCCACAGCTTCACACAATAGCCTCTCTAGGCCTCCATCCAGGAACATCCCTGACACAAGCCTGGCCTCAGGGGCTTCCCTTAGTCTTGTGGGAAAATTCCATAGCTCCTTTCTTCTATCCTCAACTCCAGAACAATGTGGCTGAAGCTGCCAAGTTCTCCTGCTTACTGGGGCTTCTTCAATTACATCTTCACCAGCTTTCTGTCCTTCACTGCCTACACTTGGTTGTCCTGAAACTGGATCTCTAGACCTGGACAGCTTCAAACTCAAAGACCCACCAGCCTCTATCTTCTAAGTGCTGGGATTGAAGGTGTGTGCCCCCGCATCCAGCTCTAAGCTTTTCTTTAATTTCTTTTCAGGAGTTGGAAACTTTTCTGGATGATTTGAGATTTCCTCTGCCAATGGAATTAATCCAAAATGCTTCACTTTAGCCTCAGGCAGACTCTTTGGACAAGGGCAAAAAGCAGCCACATTCTTCACCAAAATGTCACAGGAATAATTTTGAGGCAACATACTAAGATTCTTCTCCTCTGAAACCTCTTGAGATAGCTCCTGGCAGTTCAAGTAACTCCTAGCAACAATATCTTCCTAGTTCTTACTAGTATGGCCCATTAAGTAGTGCTTAAAGCATTCCACTGCTTTCCTAACCCAAAGTACTGAAGCCAGATCTCTCCAAACAAAAGCATGGTTAGGCTAGCACAGCAATACTCCAGTCCCTGATACCAGCTTCTCTCAAAAAACCCCATGAGCACATCAACTCTTATAAGGAAAACATTTAATTGAGGTAGCAGCTTACAATTTCAGATAATCTATCATCATCATGGGGAGCAGCAGGGCAGTGTGCGGGCTGACATGGTGCCAGATACATCTTGATATTGATCAGAAGGCCAACAGGAAGTGGACTGTGTCACTGGGCATGGCTTGAGCATATATGAAACCTCAAAGCCCATCTCTCCAGTGACACACTTCAACAAGGCCACACCTCCTAACAGTGTCAATCTCTTCTCTTATGGGGGCTAATTACATTCGAACTATCACAGTATGTTGGTGGGTAGATAGGTAAGTAGATAGATAGATAGATGATTGATAGATAGATAGATAGATAGATAGATAGATAGATAGATAGATAGATAGGTCTTATCAATCTACCTGTTTTCCTTTTTATTTTCCTGGTAAATGAAACCAAGAAAACTGACATAAATTAGAAGTCTAAGACCAGACTTCAGTAGCCCCTAATTACAGCCTGTGTCTGAACTGAAGTGTTCTTGCAGCCGGCTGTGCTTGGTAAGTCAGCATGATACCCCCATACCACTGCCCAAATATTCAAAGCAGTAACCAGCACAGAATGCCACAGCGGACAGTCCACCAGCCAGACCCCGCTCACCACATCTGTTTCTCTTTCAATCCCTTCCAAGTATTTGCAACCACCACAGAGCACTATCTGTTGCCACAGCCATAGGCAAAACTGAGAGGCCACCAAGGACTCAGACAGAAAGGGAATCCAAAATGACTTGAATAGAAAAGCTGCGATAGGAAAGGAAGGTTGACTTCCATCTCAATGCCGTGTCCACAATGTTTCCGAATTACTCAAAAACACTTAGACAACATAAACACTAAGAGATTAAACTCTATGAATTTACCCAGCTGCCCATAGCCCTGTATAGACAAAACTAAGCTGTTTAAGTCCTCAAATATGCCCCACAGTTCAGTGTTTCTGCTCTTCTGGCCAAGGGGCTGAATCACATCTAAACTCACTTCTGGACCTCGACTCTGCAATGCACATAGCCAATGCCAGTTCTGTGTCTTGGTCCCTGAGCCTAGCCAGATGGTGAGGTTTCTGAAAGCTGGGAACTTGTCCTCGCCACCTTTGAACTGCTCACATTCCCTACTACAGAGCTCAGTAGACAGGGAACATTCGCTCCCTGGCACATGTGACCAAGCTTGAAGAATTTGGCACATTACTGAATGGAGGCAATATTTTATTCAATAATATGCATTTTGGTTATAGATTATAAAGCAGGCATCTATAACACAGAAAGAACATTCTGGAAAATTGTTTAAATGTATTACATCCTAACGGAGAGAAATGTTAATTTTTAAGAGAAAAGAGCAGATGTCATGCTGTGGCTGACGAGGCAATTCTAATCAGTGCCAGCACCTGCCTTTTTTCATAGCTGGGGAGATGCTTCAGCAGGAGCAGGCTCACATACGGACACCTGGGAGCTCAAGAGTTAGTAAGATGATCCAGAATCCCAATTGCAAAAGGAACCATAAGCCACTTTGCATGCTGGGAATGATAAGCTCACAGGTAGACTATGATCATCAGGGAGCTAGGAATGGCGCCTTATAAAGGAGGGTTTTCCTTCCCAAAGCAGGGAGTCCTATGGATTAGTCAGCGCCATGCCTCTCTCGCTGCCTGCAGCATTCTCTTTCATTGCAGTCCGGCTTTTCTCCAGATACCAAAAGGTGCGCCTTCCTCAACTCCTCCAGCCACACCCCTCTTCCCACCTGCCCCCCATCACTCCATCTCCACTTTCCTTGTAGTCTCTCAGGGCCCACGCACCGACCACTGGGAGTCTTTCAGAATTTCTTAAAACCAAGAATTCAGGACACTGAAGACACACACCTAGGTTGTGGGTTGCTGTTCTTCGGTGGAGCACAGACCACCACCCAGGGCTGCCAGCTGTTTCTGCAATGGTCAGAAGGGGAGGATGAAGCAGACTATAAATGAATGCTTCCTCTTCAATATTTGAAACCAGATCTGTCTGACATTGAGCAAAGGAGGCTTCATTCCCTCCTTCCCAGAAAGGGACAAGTATCTTATGGCAAATGAACCCTAATAGATTCAGAGAAAGGGCTGTAGCATCACTAAGAAGGATTCCAACTCACCTTTCTGGCCTCTACAGGCACCTACTTGCATATGGCATGCACTCAGACAGACAGACAGATACACGAACACACACACACACGTAAAAGTAAACAATCCTAAAAAACACTTATTACTTTTCAAATATGTATATATATATGCCTGCTCATATATGATTGTGTATGTGCATGGGGGGATGAGACATGGACATGGGTACCTATGGAGGCCATTAGAAGGACTCGTATCCCCTAAAGCTGGGGTTACAGCCAGTTATGTACCACATTGTGTGGGTGCTGGGAACTGAACTCAGGTCCTCTGCAAGAGCAGCAAGTATGTTTAACTGCTGAGCCTATTTCTCTAGACCAAAATAATTGGGGAAAGGAAAAAAATATTGGAGACACAAAATTTCAAGCAGAAATCCTTGTTTCCATGGTGACAGGCTTCTAAGTTATAGTTTAGAAGAAGAAACTAGAAAAGGAAGCTTACTACAAATTTCAGATTTTTCGATCTAGAAAATCTGTGATGGATAGGGAGGCCTACAACAGCTCCAGAATGACTGTAAATGTGGGAAGGAGAAGCCAGCAGATGGGTCATAGGTGGCACACAAGCTGTGATAGCTTCATGCACACCAAAGCCTGCCAGGAAGAGCTAAGGAGACAAAGTGAGATTAGACTGCTCAACAACACTGACTTGACAAGCAGGTTGCCTTTGCCTAAGAAATTCAGTCTTCTCTGAAGATCAATTTAGGATTATTCTACATGGGGACCTTCCATATTGACGGTAAAACATAATAATTAGAGTAAGGTAAAGGGTTACTATAAGATACTCATGCTCCATCCAAGGGATTAGACTAGACCTCGAGTGGTCAAATTTTTTTTAACTTCAAGGGTAGTTCTAATACACAACTAGAGTTGAGAACCAGACACTAGGTTAACCCCACATCCTGATCAAATAAACAACTACAGTTTGTCTTAACTGACCAGACTTTGCTGCTCTGTCTTCTTTTTATTGAGTGCTTATCATGGGACTTGCATTGCATATCTGCAAGCCTCTGGGGTGGGTGTTGTTAGGATCACCAGTCTCCAAACACAAAAGTGAGCTTATGAATTTGCCCAGATGGAAAGCAGAGACAGATTCAGACTCCAACCTGATAACTCCGAGCCCACACCCTTAACTACCATTAAACTATCCTCTCCATCGTCAGCAGCCCATGGCCACTGGAAACATGCCTGGACATGTGCCTTAATCTTGTCATGCCAAATGCTAGTAGAAACAACTTATTTGGTCTCATGGTTTCAGAGCATGCAGCCCTCATAGCAGGCTCTCTGGAAAACAGAGTGACATAAGAAGCAGGAGCGTGCAGCACAGGCTATTTAATTCATGGGAGACAGGAAGCAGAAAAAGGAAATGCAGGAAAGGTTCAGGGTAAGATATGACATCCAAGGACATGCTACCAACGACTTTCTCCACCTAGACCTACCTCCTACCTTTCACCCACTCCCAATAGTGCCACATATAAGCGAGAATATGTGGTATTTGTCTTTCTATGTGTTTATTTAATTTGCATAATGTTCTTCGATTACATTCCTATTTTTGTAATGGTGGATTTTTAAGGCTGGACGTATGTGTGCACCATTTCCTTTATTCATTCATATGCTGATAGGCATTGAAGCTAATACCCTAACTGTTGTGAGCAGAGCTACATAGAGAATAGGAATGTGGTAGTTTTTCACACACTGATTTCAAATCTTTGGGGTAAATATGCAGAAGTGAGATTGTTGTATCCCCCAGATACTTGCTTTGTTGTTGTTGACAGAAAGAAAAGTTGGTGTTTTATTTATAAAGCTTTTGCCACACTAAATGGTGAAGGGGGGAATGCACAGTTTGGCAGGCAAGGGAAAGAAAATGCGTGGAACAACTTTGATCAGAATGCAAAAGGGCTGAGGAGATGGTTCAGCCAGGAGAGTACTTGCTATGCAAGCCTGAGGACCTGAGTTGGAGTCCCAAGCACCCACAAAAAGGCCTGATATAGTGACTCAACTCTATAACACTTGTCTTAGAAAGAGACAGGCAGATTCCTCGAGTTCATTAACCATACAACCAAATCAGTGCAGTCCAATTCAACAAGAGCCTTATCTCAAAAAAAATATGGTGAAGAGCTACCAAGGACCTTATCCCAAATCCAACCTCTGGGTGTAGCACGAATAATAAAAACCAAGAGACAGATATTGGGTTCAACACAAAAATCAGAAAATCAAAAGCAGCCAAGCCACTAGAGAAGCCGCTAGAGAAGTCTTATCTTTACCAAGGCTGGGAGACCGCAAACTAAGCCTCTCTCTCCTCCTATTTTATATTCCCTCCAGTACTGGGATTAAAGATGTGAGCCACCACCAGCTGGATTTATTTCTGCACTGATCTTGTGTAGTCCAGGGTGGCCTTGAACTCACAGAGATCCATCTGACTCTGTCTCCCAAATCCTGGGATTAAAGGTGTGTGTCATCATTACCGGACCTTTAGTAGCTTTAGCTTAGTCTCTGATCTTCAGGCAAGATTTATTTACCAAAATATTTATTTATCAAAATATACCACCACACTCTGGCCTACACAAATACACACACACACACACACACACACACACACACACATGATGTGGGACCCCCTCTGTATGTTGTGAATACCACTGGTTAATAAAGAAGCTGTTTTGGGCCTGTGATAGGTTAGAGCAGACCTAGACAGGGAAAACTAAACTGAATGCTGGGAGAAAGAAGGTGGAGTCAGAAAGAAGCCATGGAGCTGTTGCTGGAGATAGAAACGCTGAAACTTTGCTGGTAGGCCACAACCTCATGGTGATACACAGATTAATAGAGGTGGGTTAAATTAAGATGTAAGAGTTAGCCAATAAGAAGCTAGTGCTAATGGGCCAAGCAGTGATTTAATTAATAGTTTCTGTGTAGCTATTTTGGGAATCTAGGTGGCCGGGAAATGAACAAGCAGCCTCATACAACATACACACACACTTGAACCTGCTCATACATGTGCATATATAAGCAAGTACATACCTTACACATGGTCAAATAAAATTCAAAGCTATAGGAGGTTAGGAAGGACACCTTGATGAGATGACATGTTATGAGAACTAGGAAGAGAGATTTAGTTTTACAGTCACTGACTGCCAGCCCTCCCTCCATGTACTTGCTTGCCTCCACTGCACCCTGGAGATTGGTGCCTTTCTGATGTTCTCTAACCAGGAAGAGACCTTCCAACACCCCAAGGCCTGAAATCACCCTCCTCTAGTTGGACAGAGTCCAATAAATCAAAATTGTGTCAGTCACATTAAATTTTTTTAAGTGAGCTGACTATGTCCTATGAACACATCAATTTTCAAAAACATAAAATTGGAAAAATTTCCCATCACACTTCAAATTTTCCAAGCTCTGGGGTGCTAGTTAGAGCTTTTTTTCTTGATTATAGTAATTTTCCTGAAAGTGTCAATGGGTCTAAGTTCTGGTGGGGAGTGTTCTCTTTGCTGACCTCAATGGCTCTAACCTAAATGGCTCTCCTACTTACAGTACAAGTAAGATATGCTTTAGGTAGAGAAAAACTGCAGTGATTTGGCACCTTCCTTCTAAATGTGACACTCTCCAGAGTGTCTCCAGACACTCTTTCATCACAGGACCTCAAAGGGTTTTTACTGCCTGCCATTTGGTTTCTAGGAATATCAGCAAAGGGCAGTAGAGGGGTAAGGGCTGGAGAATGGTCCTTTCCAGTCCTACATCAACAAGACCTCCCAAAGTCACCTCACCGCTTTTTATGAAATGACACTAATAACAACGAGGTGTAAGGCTTCTTCTAAATGTGTCTAGGGCTCACCTGTGCTAAGGGAAAAGAATATGCAATGCCAGACAGAAGGTTGAAGGATATCACAGCCTCCAAATTCCTATATGGAAATTGTAACCCTCATTGTGATATTTGGAAGGTGGGATCTTCAGGAGATGGTTACATCATGAAAGTGAAGACTTTACCAAGGGGATCAATGACCTTATAAGGAGAGGCCAATGTCAACTGTGTCACCTTAAAGGGGATAAGAGAGGGCTTCTTCTAGAGCCAAGTTTGAATGACAATGGCCCAGGAACACAGATTAGGTTACCCAACTTCTGTGTTCTAACAAGAAAACTGTTTCATAAAGGTCCATAGTTTTACAGAACAAAGAAAGTCATAAATCAAGACAGGCTGAAAATACATTGGTGGGTGCATCAGGGAAGTGGTTATAGCAAGATGGGGGAAGTTCTTCTATGAACCCAAAATGCTATCTGATGATAGTCTTAGCTTTTTGTTACTGGAAGCTAGGGGTCTGTTGAGTTGATAGATTTCTGGGGGATTTTTATCTTTTATAATAGTCGCAGGATGTTAATTCGGACTCAGAGGTGGGGAAAGAATGGCTATTCAGGGTGGTAAAGCTAGCCTGGGATAAGGCACTCAGCCTCTGAACTCACAACATCCCAACCTTTCTGCTTCGTTGCAGTTCTAAATGGCCTATCCATCTCTGAAGACAGCTTCTTTCCAGGAATTTTCCTTGACATCAGCAGGCTACCTAGTTCTCTTTCTATCACAAGAAGCATAAGAAGTCTGACTGTAGCCAGAAAGAGGGACTCGAAATGCTGCTGCCTTCATCTCCAACTTCCAGCTTCAAGAACCATTGATGAGTCACACAGTGAATGATATTGTGTTAGAGTCATCCAGGCTGACTAAATAGAAATTTGCTTTGTCGGGTAGACAGGGGAAGTCTGTCTGTAGGATAGCCAGATGACAGCTAGGCCGAAAGAGGGAGAGGAAAGTATTTGCAAAGGTCATCTATCAGAAAGGACCCCAGTAAATAGGAGAAGTCCGAATTGGTATGATTGGAACAGTTGGGAGTAAAGAGAATGATCTAAGAGGGGGTTGAGGTGGCTGGGACCAGTCGGCACTGTCACAGCACTGCTGATGACTTTGTATTTACTTGCTTGCTTCAAACAATGGAAAACTCATGAAAAGTTTTCAATAGAAAAAGGCATTTGCAGTTTTTCCTAGCAGAATGCTCACTCTGGGGTGGGGGTAGGGGCAACAACAATGTGTTAGTGTCCATTGCAAAACAGCTACCGTCTTTACCAGATCAGCTGAGCTTGCTTGTGGCAGTCCATCACAGAGCCAGCTTATGGACAATTTCCATGAGCTCCTAAGAAGGAAGGGTGCGGAAGAACCTTTGATCCTTACCTGGGATTTTAGTTGCTCCTACCAGCTGCTAGATGCTCATGACAGGACAGAAAACATGTAGGGGTTGAGGGTGCAGAGGTGTATCCTAACATGGATGCCTGTACAGCCATTTGTATGCAATTCTGCCCTTGCTACGTGTGTCTCAGGAAGGGCTGGAGTGTGTAAGTCGGGAGAAGTTGACTGAAGGGAGGCTGTCTGTGTGGCTATGGGGAAAGCTATCATCCATGCTGGGGAAGACTTTCTAGTGTGGCTGCTATGAAGTCACCCACATTTGCATCAGTAACCCTTAACTCATGCTCCATAAGCCAGCCCAAAAAACTCATTGGTTCCTTGGCTTGAGTTTTGGTAGTAGCAAAGTTTGACTTGTCATCAGGACCTTGTGAAGAGGGGATGGACTTGTTTATATATCCCCAGAGAAGGAATTCTCTAAACCTGCAAAAAAATCAGTTAAGGGATTGTCACAGTGGTCCAGAGGGGAGATAACAGGAGTTTGAGGCAGAGTGGATATAAGGTTGGAATGGAGGAAAGAATTACTAGATCTGGTCACTGGCAACTCCAGTGCCTAAACTGCAGGAGTGTCCTGCACAACCTTGGGCAACCACAACCACTGAAGACTCTCCTCTTCTCCAATAGTTATCTACTGCTTATGTAACTTCCTAAGGGGACCCATCCATCTTGTAAGTTTCTTGTCAGTTTCATGAGCCTTGAGCTTTTCCTCTCTGTCCATGAGGAAATGTTTCCGTCTGGTGGGAGTGGCTATAAGAACAGTCCTCTCCTCTGGGTCTTCTTCTCATTTCTTGTCTTATACAAACACTTGCTGAATTTAAGGCCCACCCCAAACCAGGAGGTGCTCATGACCTTAACACTTGCATCTACAAGGACAACTTTTCCAAATAAGCTCATGTTGATGATTCCTTTGGGCTTAGCTTCTTGGAATCAGTCATTATTCCACCCAGGATTCCATTTCCATCTCTTGGGGCATTGTTTCATCTGATGTGAAAGTCTCTCCTCCCAAGACTGGACAGCCAACAATCCAAGCCCTTCGGTCGCCACCAAAACCCAAAACAACTTAGTCAAGTTAAGAGAAGACACTGGCTTTTCTGTAAAGCTTGGTGTCCTCCTCGACTCATGCCCCTGCTCTTCTTTCTAGAGGGAGCCAAGAATCCTAGAACCCAGATCTCTCCATAAGGAAAGCAGGTTTTTTTTGGTATATATATTTCCCCTAGACTCACTGCTAAACTTCATTGTCACCTCCTGTGTTTGACATTTTAGGGTATCCCTTAGGACAAATGGTATCTCATGGGTGTCAGGGAGGGGAAGTAAACTAGCCCATACTTCAAACATATTTTCTTTTCCCAAGTTTCAAATGAACTTTTGACATAAATACTGCTGCACAGGGGACCCTGTTAACATGAATGATCTACTGAGAATTAGAACTCAGGAGTCCTGACTAATGATTGGTCGCTCTGACCATGGGTATGGAGTCATGAGGCTATGGAGTAAGCCTATGTTTGGAAGAGAAGTGGAAAAAACTCAGTATGTGCTTTCCCATTTGGGCATGCCCTCTCTCATGCTCATGCTTCAAGATGGTGTCCACATCAATAATGAAAGAGATTTTTATGGGTCTCATGACTGGAGAACCAATCTTCCTGAGATGACCAAGAACAGGGGTACTTCATCTTTCTGGTTCAGTAAAGTAGCAGCTGTTTTAATAATAAGGAAGAAAAATTCCTCTTCTGCAAAAGGCTCTTAGGATTGTACGCAAGCATTTAACTTAACCTCAGAACAGGTTCTGGAAAGTGCTTCAGAATCACTTCATTGTGTATCTGGGGAAAGTAAAGCTCAGAAATAAGAGTGCTGGGTCATGCTATTGCTTCCCCAAGCAATCTGTGTGCACTACCACAGATTGTTCTCAAGCTGTCCTGTGGAAGTGAGTCTGTAGCGGAGAAAGGAATAGAACCAAAGTTTTGCTTGCTGGTTTCTGTGTTTTACTTTTTTTCAGTCAGTGGTTTCTAGATAAGGCACTAGTCAAACCATTTAGACCCTCACCTTTCTGTCCTGCCTCAGACTCAGCAAACTAGAAGCACAGAGGACTTTAAATAAGCACACGCTGATATTGATGGACTTTGGTATATGTTTTCCTTGCGTGGGTATACTATACACTGACCATATCCAGCCACCTTCCTTCCACACTCATCACCAAATCACAACACCCTTCCCAATAAATGGCAAACACTATTCTACTTTCTGATTGACTATTTTTAGTTTCTGTACATCGAGGAAACAAAAGTAATAATAAACAAAATTTAAAAATTTAAGGATACTGTTTTATAATCATATATTTGTATAATTTCTAAAGTTTCTTTTGTTGTTCACTTCTCAATTCATTCCACTGTGACCAGAAAAGACACAGATTTAATTTTACTCTTTAAAATGTTCTAGGACATGTTTTGTGGCCCAATACATTGTCTGGACTAGGAAAAGTTCCATGGACTGATGAAAAAACATGTATGTTACACAGCTGTTAGGTTTATACATCTTCGCTGATCAGAACATGTAATAAATAATGTGTGTTAATTCTGATGTTTATTTGTTGATGTTCTGGCTGAAGATTAGAGTGTGGTGTTGTCATTTCCCATTGTGTGAAAGTTAGAGGGCTATTTGGAGGAGTAGGTTCTCTTTTTCCACAGTATGGGTTCCAGGGATCAAACTTCAGTCATCAGGCTTGGTAGCAAGTGCCTTTACTTGCTATCTCCCAGGCCCAGGCCCAAAGATCTTGAATCCTTTTTCATGGTTTTTGTTTTTGTTTTTTGTTGTTGTTGTTGTTGTTGTTGTTGCTTGTCCAAGTAAGATGTTTTAAAAGTCCTGTCTTCATGCTAAATGTTCCTTCTTCCATTTAACTAGTCTGATATTGAAAGATTTCAACTGAATTATCATCTGATTATTTGAGTGAGTTCTCCATTTCTTTTTCAAAAACTTTCTCCATTGAATTTCTCATTCATACCCTACATAGTTTTGCTAATTTCATGTGATGATTTGTCTGTATTCTCCTGAATCTCATTGAGCTTTCATATAATTATTCTTTTGAATGCTTCATCAGTCATTTCACCTGTCTCAATTTCCCTTGCAATATGTTGCTAAACAATTACTATCATTTGCAGGTATCATATTACCTTGTTTTGTTTTTTATGTTTATTTCTCCAGTAAGATGTGTGTGTGTGTGTGTGTGTGTGTGTCTGGTGAATTTGATCTCTATCACTCTTCTGGGATGACTTTCTCAGTGAGTGTTTTTTCCTGAAGCCATATCTTAGAAGGATATTGATTTTATTTCCACCTAGGCACCTTAGTATAACCTTCCTGTACCTTCTTTAGCAGTGATTACATGAGTTTGGACATGCTGTCGACCATGAGAGTCAGAGAGACACACTGTCTCTGTGGACCATGAAAGAATGGGGACACTGCAGGTACAGTGTAGACAGCAGTATCTGGGAAACAGGCACTTTAGGGACACTTCTATGGTGAAGTGGTGGTTCCTGCCATGTGGAAGGGATTTGCTCAGGCACTGACTTATTAGTATTGAGGACCTCTGGCATCAGTAACATGAAGGATCTGAAGCAGTTTTTCTCTGGTGGTGCAGAGCTGGGCTCCTCCTGGGAATGCTGACAACAGAAAGCACAGTGCTCTCATGCTCTTCATACTCAGTCACTGACAGCAGTGGCAGGTCACAGGGCAGGGGCAGGCAGCACTGGGACTGCATCAGCATGGTGACAGTGTGGTATGGGACTGCTGCTGTGCATGCACGCTTCCAGCAACCCCCAGCAGTGTGACCTCAGTCTGCCAGCCACTGTGCGTGCTCAGGGACACACACATACACACGCATGTGTACGCATATGTGCACACACACATACACGAGTGTGGAGGGTGTCTCTCAGCTGAAATGAGCAGAAATAAGGCATGACTAGAACCTGGACAGTTTCTCTTCATACTTCCTTCATGCCCTAGGACAGGCTATCAGATAGGCTGTTCAAAGCCATCCTTTGTGAACAGGGCTAGCAATGTTAACTATCTTGTTGCTTATTCTGCTCCATTAGTAGCAGATATCTGTGAACAGCTCAGAATGGAAGGCTAGTGAGAACCTGCAAGTGTCTGCCTTCAGTACAGGCAACAGCATGACTCAGCAAATGGAGAGGGCTTGAGAGCTGAGTTCTCCCTCACCATCCACCTGACATCCACCCTCTCCAGAGCAAGGTACCCAGTGTGTCTGATTGAGGCTGAGGGCCAAACCAAGTGAGATGTCTCTTGGGTCTCAGGAATGGGAATAGGCAAGGGCATTTTACCCTCCCCTGCCCACCCCCTGCCAGCCTGTACTCAGAAGATAGCCCCCTTACTGAGAAGGCTCCTGACTACAGCACTCTTGGGATTGACTGGGAGATAGTGGAAGATCCCTTTTCAAAGCAAGGTCGCTGTGCAGATTGAAAGTTGCTTGTCTAAGTGAGCTAGAAGCCGGTGGGACTGTGAACCTTTAGATAGCTGGGGATGTCAGCATGCATGCTGACAGGCAGCTGGGACTCCACCCTTTTCTTACAGAGTGAAACTAGGATATTTTATTTCTCATATTATGTTATTGCCCTGAGTATCTGAATCCAACAAGATACCAGGCCCTATCATCTAGTTTCCAGGGTTTCCCATGGCCACTCCTTCCGAATGCACCCATTCCCATTGCCTCGTTCTTCTTTCTGATGACAAGTGCTACTGTCACAGAATTCTCCAGGGTTGTTGAACTTCACACCCACCCCTCCCTTTTCAGATGCTCACTTGCATTTTGGAAACCCCTAAGGCTGACTAGGGGCCTCCTAAAGAACTTGCTTGACCTCTAGGCACTCTGATTCTTGGTTGTCCAATATTTTTGAGTTGCTGTCTGGGCATATTGGATCATTGGTGTCCATATTGGATCCATATTACCCCAGACACACAGTGCTGTGCTAAAGAGTCTTCCTTCTGTAGGCTTGCCCAGTCATAAAAATTAGTAATCATCTTGCACCCAGGGCCCACCTCTAAAAAAACTGATGAAATCTGTTCTCTGTACCCCAGTCTCGAGTTATCACAGTGGATAAAGCATGATGTGTGGTGGTTTGAATGAGAATGGCCCCCCGTAGGCTCATATATTTAAATACTTGATTCCCAGTTGACAGAACTATTTGGGAAGGATTAGAACATGTGACCTTGTGTGAGGAGGTGTGTCACTGGAAATGGGCTTTGAGATCTCAAAAGCCCATACATCCCCAGTTGTATCTGTCTCATGATTGTGTCTCAAGATGTGAGATCTCAGCGCCAGTGCCATGCTTGCCCATCTGCTGCCACGCTTCCTGCTGTCGTGGTCACAGACTCAAACCCTCTGAAACCACAATCCCCAAATAAACTCTTCTGTAAATTACCTGGCCATGGCATCTTATCATAGCAATAGAAGAAATAGCTAAGCTAGTGTCTAACAGCCATGTGAACTTGAATAAGCCTTTACCTCTGAGTCTGAGTCCCAGTTTCTTCATCTATATACAATGGCCATGGGAACAGCAACTACAAGGAGGGCTCAAAAGGATCCAAATTAAATGGTGTGAGATAATTTCTCCCATCTCTCTCTAATTCTCATTTCTGTTAATGAGTATTGGTAGTCTCTAACCTGTCCATCAGAACAAAGGCATGACAACCACCCCGTTTATGTGTGTCACTGTGTGTGTACCTTTAAGCTAGATTTTGCACTTTTTAATTTTAGTTGTCTGGGTTTTCCAGGTTTCCTGAAATGAACTGCTGACTGCAGTTCCTGGCTAAATTAACAACTCTCTGTGGCCATCACCTGGTTTTTACTCAATCTTAGCTTGATTTCAAATCAACACTGCAATTTGGAGCATTACTGGGAGCTGGTCTGAAACCATCGCTCATTGCTTTGGCTCATGTGGTTATAGCTACGGCAATTGCTCCCCAACCAATAATCATAATGCTTCCTGTTATGTCTGGGTTTCAGGTCATCTGGGAATCCCCTTGTCCTGAATTTCCTAAATGAATTTTGAATATTCCGTAGATATCAAATTATCTCAAGCATACCCTCCAAGTCTGGTAACATCATCAGAGGTGATTTATTTTGTTCATATTGTATATAATAGAAACTATATCCCCTGATTATAGAAATTCCAGGTAAACAACTATTGAAGGTTGCCCAGTATTGAGTTTTGCTGGACTTGGGAATTTCAGTTTAAAAGCCAAGGCCATCTTGGCAAATTAGGACAGGTTGGTGGTACCAGCATGGAAGGAATGGAGTGTTAACAGTGTGTCTTCCCTTCCTTACTCCATTACACTAGCCCGTCATCTATTCCCCATCTATAACTGGAGCTGACCCAGGTAGGGTGTGTATCTTGGCACTGTAGCAGGCATATCTACATTCTTTAAGCTGGATTCTGGAGTGTAGTGGTTAGATGTTTGTCAACCAGACACAAACTAAAGTAACCTAGGAAGAAGGAACCTCAACTCATTAATCTGATCAATCCATCAGATTAATGATTGATGTGGGAAGGCCAAGGCCACTGTGGGCAGTGCCACCCCTGGTCAAGTGGTCCTGGGTTATGTAAGAAAGCAGGCTAAGTATGCCACAGAGGGCAAGCCAGTAAGTAACATGGTTATGTGGAAGGGTTACCAAGACACAATGGATCTAAGACACTGAGTTTACAGAAACCTGGGTTCTTTGGACACTAAAGAATGCCAGGGACTGGCAAACACCTTAGTATAGCAACTGTGATTTCCCTCTCTGGAATCCTGGGAATTATCCCTCACTCAATTTTATGAACACGGTCAGTCTCCCTCTAGTGAGAGAGGTGAAATTGGCACACTTTGCTACACTCTAGCTATGTGGTCTTAGACAAGTCCTTTCCAGCCTCAATTTCCTGATTCAGCAATGGAAAAGTTTCTTTAAAAATCAAGGGTGATCTGAAGATGCTGCTCAGTTACAAACACTAGCCTAGCATTCATGGATTCAATCCCCAGAACCAACGAGAGGAGGAAAGGGGATGAATGGGGAGAGCGGGGAAGAGATGAAGAAAGAAATGGGAGAAGGGAGAGAAGAAAGAACCATAGAGGAAAAGTGGAGAGGGAAGGAAGGAAAGGGAAGAATGGTAAGAATCTTGGAGGTCAGAATGCACATTTCACAAAAGACACTGAATTCATGCCAATTCTTCCCCCACCTCTGTGGTGAGGCATATATCCAGGAATGGTTGGATAACACCATCAAAACATCTCCCAGTGAACTCAGGTTCAACTTTTCAATATTAGAATTGCATCACATCAGAGATAGATGGGTTGTTGCTGATGTTGCTGTTGATGATGATGATAGTGATGATGTTATTGTTTAAATAGCATTGTATTCCCCAGAATGGCTGTCACTCATCAACCCTGTGTGATTCTACTGGCTAGAGGGATAGCTTAGCAGTTAAGAACACTTGATACTCTTCCAGAGGACTAGAGTTTGGTTCTGAGCACCCACATCAGACAGGTTACAACCATCTCTAACTCTAACTCTAGGGGATCCCTCTCCTGGCCCTAACAAATACCCCTACAAATGGACATACAGCACAAGAAAAATGAATAGTTTTAATGCTACGTTCTCAAACCTAGTCATTTAATAAAGAATTCGAGGCCAGAACAGATGGACGAGTTATGTTCTTGCTAGACAGCATATTCAAATTCTAATCCTCTGACTTCTACTTTTCTTATACATTGTTCTTCTATCAAATGGAATCTTGACTCTTTCTTCAAGAAGTCTGCTTCTCCCGTGGTACAGCAAATTGGGAGAGCAAGAGTAAAACCCTTAGGGAGATAGTAACACTTTGCTTATGTTTGATTAAAAGGCATGGAAATTGGTTTTACTAAAAGGAATTGAGAAAAGAATTGGGTGCTAGAAGCAAATTATGCCTCAGGCAAGGCAATAGAAGATGCAGGAATGCTAACTAGAAGGAGGCTGGCCAACCTCAACCCTGTTTACTGCCTTCACACTAACTCTGGTCATGAGATGGTGTTTCATTGCTGGGTTAGTGTGCTCAGCAGGTTGTTTGCCTCTGTGACTAGTGCCTAGAAGAGGAAAAGGTTCATCTGGTCTCAAGAGTTTTAGTTTGGGGCTGATCGGTTCTGTGCTTCGGTGTGTGGTGAGGCAGTGTGTCATGGTGGGAGAGGAAAGCTGTTCACACCAGAGTAGCCAGAAGCAAAGAGGAACAGCAGGAAACAGCCTGAGCCAGGTTCTACCCTTTAACGGCACATCCCCAATGACCATCTCTGCCAACTAAGTGCCCACTTTTCACAGCTCCACCACCTCCCAAGAATCTTTAAATTTTGACTCCACTGGTTGGTTAAACCATTCATTAGGCCAGAGACCTCATGATCGAGTTGTCTTTGGAAACACCTCCCAGACACATCCAGAACTGTCCTTTACAAATCTCCTAGGTATCTCGAAAGTCAATCAAGATCACAATGACAGTAACCTAAAGGGTTTTTGTTTATACACAGGATTCTAGAAACTGAAAATTGGGCTCTCTGAGCTGGAAATGTGAGACTAGCCATCCACTAATATAAAGTAAGATGTTGGTACCAATCCCTTCAGACAACCAGATGAACACACCTTTTGTATCTAGAGCATGGGTAATAGCAGGCTCGCCTCCTGTCTTGAGCGATGAGAAACCCTGCAGTGCTTCTACATCCAGCCTGATGTGCCTCTATAATTGAAGCTGGTGCCCTCAAATGGCTCTCCCCTTGATACATCATGCTGGGAATATGAAATGGCTTTTTAAGCCGGGAAGGAACTGAATATGTAATCAAAAAGCCATGCCCAATTTGCTCAGCCCAGGCAGCTGACAGTGGGAAGGTAGAAAATGCCTCTTGCCAAGGGTGGCTTGTGAAATGGATTAGAGAATCTAGAATGTTATTTTAGCTATGGCTTTGCAGGTCATGAGTAATCCCAGGGACTGCTGTGCCACCCCATCATTTTGGTGAGGAGGGGACTGTGACTGATCCTGAGTTACTTTAACTGCATTTCCCCCCTCTACACTGTAGATAAGAATCTGGATTCAGAAGAAATTCTTTCCACTACACTGTGAAGGAAAAGGAGCCTGTTTATCAGGATCTAGGAGAAGTTTGAGAATTAGCTAAACTCAGTAATACTCAATGACAGAGATGAAGTTTTCCCGAGAATAATAAGAGCAGTATATAATGTGATATTCTAAAGGTGAGTCCAATTGTTCATTAATTTGAATGGAAAATAAACTATAATTGAAACTGTACATAATATAAAAAAAAGAATTCCAAGCTGTTTCTATAACCTACCTATTACAAGCTACATTGAGTAGGTCAGAGAATTCCAATGTAACCAAAGAAGTTAGCTCTTACAGTTTGTCAAAATGGGTTTGACATACAGTCATACCATACTACTAGCAATAATAATAATAACTAATGCAAATGTTTCTTATGTGCAAAGAGCAAAGCTAATCATATCCATGTATCTCGCAGTAGACAGAAAAGTAAATGTTGAATGGTAGTGTTGTCATAGTTACCTGCTGTTAATACCTTTTTCAGTTAAAGAAACAGGTCCCAAGACAGTAAGTTACCCAAGCTGGGCCAGGGTGGGAGTATTACTTTCTTTCTCCCTAACCCAGGAGCCTATGTTTGAACTGATATGATCTTGGCCCTTCCTGATGTTTGTGATGCCCTTGGTAAAGTTATTTTCATCCATGTGGCAAATCAGCTATACAATTGAAGGGGCACCTGGGTTACTTTTGTTGATTTTAGCTTATGGTTGAAGAGTGTGGACTTTGGGACCAAATTCTGACCAAGCTATGTGAACATCCACAGTTAACTAGCCATTCTTCACCCCAGTTTCCTTATCTGTAAATTAGGATTAATTATCCTCTCCTTATAGGGTTGTTGGAAGAATAAATAAATACCTGATAAGCTCTACATAAATGTTACCTATTTTTAATCACTAAATGTGCCTGTCTTAAATGCAAATGGCCTTTTTGTAACATAACTGCCTGGACTGTTTATTTAAAAGGTGTGGTCATTGTCTGAAGGACATATTTTTTCACCATGGAAAGACACCATCGTCATAGCTGACAGCTGTAAATTCTAGAACAGAGAATGTTCTGACATGGAGTGCTGGGTAGAAAAAGCCTAAAGCCACAGAGAACGGGAGGTCTGTAGGGTCAAGAATGATTTGTCTTCGGGCTTTGCAGACACTGGTATTCTTGTGACGTTGACATGAATTATCAGTATTCTCTATACCTGGAGCATGAGTGAAACGTCATCTCAACTACAGCCATGGCTGCTGCTCTGTAGGCAGCAGCTGTCAGTTTCTAGAGAAAAAGGAAGTCCCGCCTTCAAGGAAGAGATGTGAGATGTGGCAGGCATTCTTTCCTGCCTGAATGTATTAACCCCACATCTGTGATGCCACATCTGTACTGCTTTGTCTGTACCTCTCAAAGCTTTTTGCTCCCAAGAATCCATCGGTAGCAGTTAAATATGTCTGAAGGGCCCCAACTATTGGACAATCAACATGATTAGCCACCTTAATTGGTTAATCAGTTGACATCTTTCTCCAAGCATCCAGATGAGGAACCAAAGTTTAAGACCCAGCAGGTGTGGGAGCAGGCAATGGAACCAACTTACAGGCTCTGTCTGGTTTAGGTCTCTATCAATGAAACATTAGGGCTGGCTCTTGCCCATAAAGAGACATTTGGAGACTAGGGAGATGACTCAATTGCTAAATTGCTTGCCACACAAGCATGAAAAGCTAAGTTCAATCTTCTATAACACATACAAAAAAGTCAGGACACACAGTCTATAACCCCTGCACTGAGGAAGCAGAGACAGGAAGTTCCCTGAGACTTAGAAAGTCTAGCTATATTGGTGAACTCCAGATTCAGTGATGGAACCTTGATCAAAAAATGAGGTGAAGAACAGTGCAAGAATTCACCGATGCCAACCTCTGGCCACCACATGTGCACATATGTGTACACACACAAACACAAAAGAAACATTCACTAAAAATGGAATGAATTATGTCAATGTCTAGAATATGCTATGGAAAGCCTCTGAGATGGTATCCCTTTCAAATGCCTGCACTGAGGATGCTGGGAACAGTCAGGGCTTTCCAGAACAAATGAAGGGCCTGATTATTAAATTATGTTTGTCATTAAACCATTAGTGATTCACCCATTGAAGTCTAATTAAAAAATCTGCTACTCTGCTTAATGACTGCTGCAAAGGAGGTAATTGCTGAGTAATTCTAAACAGTTAACCTCTGTCTTCAGCAGAAGATATGCTCTTACCGAGCACTGGGTCATGCAGGCTTTCTCCTGAGCCCTGGGTCCCCAATACAGGTTGCACTAGAATTGTTTTGCTAATGGAACTATCTCCCAATGACTGAACGCTGATGTCACTGAATTATTTTAAAGGTGAAGCGAAAAAGATCATTATTGAAGTTGGTACATATGACCACCAAAAGAATTTTCTAGTTCTTTATCATTGGATGAAGAAGTTTCCTTTCCATCAAAGAAATAATCAAGATTCATACTTAAATTTTCAATTTGAAAGAACAAAATGCTTTGATATTCTACTGTTTTACATTTTTTTCTTTTCTTAAGTCAGTTTTTAATTCTGAGTTTCATAATTAGTTTTCGGAAACTTTTACTGCCTCCTGGGGACTTGTTTTTCTGGTTTATTGAGGCTGTTCTGCTGTGACTGAGTTGGCACAGTATGACCTTCAAACATTCTTGCTTGGCACCCCATAGAAAATCATGTTGGAATTTTTCAGGTCCATCCAACCTGTTCGAAGTCAACAATGGGAACAACATATAATAGCAATGATCGTAACTGAAGGAACACTGTTCATTCTGGCTCCTCTCCTATCTTAAAATAGAATTCAGAAATAGCTAAAGGGAGAATCCACTACCAGCGAAAGCTTTAAGGGCTCCTCCCCCTTCTCCCTACTGAAACTCCGGTATATGATAGTAACTCTCAGGTCCCAGATGCACACAAAATCTTTTCTCATGGCCAGAGAGGGAACAGATTTTAGATATAGAGCTGGGATGTGGCTTAAAAGTTTGACTCTGCCTTACTAGGGAGTAGGATTTGAGAGTAATTCCTAGCTTCCAGAGCCTGTTTCCTCATTGATTGAAATACTGATTAGAGTGGGTATATCAGAGTGACAGGGATGGTGGCATATGCTTATAATCCCATTATTCAAGAGGAAGAGGAAGGGGGGTTGTGAGTTTGAGGCCAGCCTACTCTATACATGGAAACTCTCTCTGAAAAACTAGGGCAGGGGCTATAGTTCTGTAGTAGAATACTTACCATCCACAAGACCATGGGTTCAATCACTACCATGAAAAAAAGGTATAAAAGTGAATATGCACACCACCCAATTTGAATAAGAACTAAACAAAACCACAACGGAAAGTAAATGGCAGAAGTGATTTAGCCTGTGCTGATTATCAGCCTCTGATTTGACAATTGACTATGAATTTCTAATTCCCTCTATAAACTATCTTCCTATTGGAATCTTAATCTAGTCTCTTCCTTGGCAGCTGTCCTCAAAAAAAAAATTCAGAGAAGTTCCATGCAGAATGCTAATTTGAAAATCTTTGTAGCAACTAGCAAGACTGATTTAACACAGAGAATGATAAATATTAGGTAAAGATTGGGTTGAATGGGAGGGTAGTCCTCCATAGCCCCTCCAGAGATACACCCCAAATCCTGAGAAGGCATCTTATTTAGGAAGGACGCCTTTGCAGATGCTCTAAAGTTAAGAATCTTGAGATGATACCAGATGATCCCTGATTAACTCACGTACGTTGACAGATGTCCTTATAAGAAAGGAACAGAAGGAACTCACACAGGCAGAAGGGGTGGAGGTGATGTGCTCACTGATAGACTCTGAAGTGTGACAGGCTCAACTCCAGGAGTGCTGACAGTCACCTAAACCTGAAAAAAACCAAGAGTAATTCTCCCCTAGCGCCCTTGACAGGAGCTCACTCTCGCAAGATTTGAAACCAGGCCCCCAAGCTGCAATAAAATCAGTTTCTCCTGTTTTAAGGTGCTGATCTGTGGAGCTTTGCTAGAGCAGCCATGGGAAAGTAGTACATAATGAAGTGATTAGTATTAATAGATACAAATTGGCTGTATATTGTTTTAATCATTTTCACTTTAGTCATGATATAGAGGATGCAGATAAGTCCCTATCAGGGCTGGGGAGACGGCCCACTTAGCAAAGAACTTGCTGAGCAAACATGAGAATCTGAGTTCAGATCCCTGGTACCCATATAAAACCCAGGAGCAACAGAGGGTGCCTGTCAGCATGACTCTAGAAGGCAGACAGAGGGACCCCTGGAGCTCACTGGCCAGCAAACCTAGCCAATCAATGAGCTCCGAGTTCAGTAAGAGGCCCTCTGAAAAAGAGTAAGGTGGAGAAGCAATTGAGGAAGACAGTGCTGATCTCTATGGTAACACACAAGGTAAAGGGAAGGAGGGAGAGGTCCCTACCCCCAGCATTTCTCTAACCAGAACTCTTACTGGAATTTTGGCAGTCAAGATGGAGGTCAAGGGCAGATGGAAATTTCCCTGAATATTGAAGTCACATTATGTTATTCTGCCTTAAATCAGCAAAGTGTCCCATGACCACTGTGGAGAAATCAAACAGGATACCACACTTAAAGAAAACATTGACCTTCATTCATACTTGTATACCAATTTTGATGGTGCCTGTCAGTCACAAGCACCAAGCAAGTGCCCTCAACATCAGTATCAATGGGAGACTTTCTGCCCCCACTTCACAAGCCCCCCAGATCCAGTAAACCAAGACCAAGACTGAAGACACTTGTGACCCCATTCTCCCGCCTGTGTAATAAGCAAAAGCTCATAACCTACAACACTCTTAAATAGCCAGAGTGGAAAGTTGGCTCAGCTCTCCAGCTTTCCTTAAAGAGTCCATGTATCATCATTTGGCATCTTCGATTTTTGACTCATCCAGGATGCCGTGTTCTTTTCATGAGTACATAATGAGCTAAGGTTCTGTCAAGGGTATTGCTATGTGCTTATGAAGGAAACTTTAAAATTTCTTTTCAACTCTAAAAATTTTAAGTCAGGTTTCTCATTAAAAAAGAAGAAGAAGAAGAAAGAAAACAATTTCCCGATTTCCTGGGAGTGTAGTAAAACTGAAGGATCAAAACACATCAAAAACTAAACCTTAAATTGAGTACACAAGGGATAATAAAGATGGCTGGAAATTGGAGTGGCAGAATAGTGCCTTGGAACCTGTGCCATCATAAGACTAGAGTTTAGAGCGATTGTCTTACATCTCAGCTCAAATGAGGTTAATGGACTTTAGAGTCACTCAGCAGAGGGGAGGTTCACCCCTGCAGTTTTGGTGAGATGTTCTGAATGCCTTCCTTGTAAGTACATGATCTGTGACTCTAGCCGGTGCCTCCACTTTTTAAACTCCTCCCACTTACTTAATGTAGTCTAATTACTCTCTTTCACCTGACAGGGAGCGTTTTTTTACCCTGAGTCTCTGGCCAATCAGACAAATGTTATTGGCACCTCCTACAAGCCATACCTGGAGAGTAAGTGGCTCAGTGCAGGTCAGAATACTAACTTCACAGATTC
The DNA here is from genome assembly GCA_028555095.1 of Dicrostonyx torquatus. Taxonomy (NCBI): domain Eukaryota; kingdom Metazoa; phylum Chordata; class Mammalia; order Rodentia; family Cricetidae; genus Dicrostonyx; species Dicrostonyx torquatus. Next base: position 2,011,660 of record JAQHUG010000130.1, read on the forward strand.
TCAAGCCTTTGTTTCTAATACATAATAGGAACACAGTATCCAAATGAGCATGTATGAATGCATGGACATGTATGAATGCATGTGTTGAGCATCATTAGTATAAAGTATCAAATAACCCATGAGTCAAGGAATAAGTCTTTAGTAGACTGCCCAGAAACAGACTCAAAAAGTCTAAAGCAGTGTCCCAAGGTATGCTCTGTAGATCTAACTGGCAGAGTTGTTTGTCCTATGGCAGATCGTCTTTTACAGCTAGACATAGGAGTGAATAAGTCATAGTACACCTCTTTGTGCGAAGAGCCTAGCAGCATGTTTGCGTGATAAAATTCATATGTGGTGACATGCGGATAAGAGCTATAAGAAAACACAGAGCGGTGTATTTCAAATAAGATAGTCAAGAAACACCTCTCTGGAGAATGGCCTTTTGTGCAGAGATTTGGAGTGAGGAAGGAGCCATGCTGATGTCTGAGTAAAGAATCAACTAAGCAGAGAACAGGTACCGAAGCGCCGAGACAGGATAACAAGCAAAGAGGCCTGTTGTGTGATAGTTTGATTGTGTTCTGACAAATAAAGCTTGCCTGGAGTTAGAGGGCAGAGCTGGCCACTAGTTGACTGTAGAGGTTTGGAGGACTGAGGAGAGAGAGCATACAGGAAGTGGTAAGGTGGGGCTGAGATAGGTAGAAAGGGAGAGCAACTGGCAGCTGCTCCCTGTTCTTATCCCAATATTTGACTCCTGATTTTTTATTGGCAAAGATTAATTATATTAATGCTTCAGAGGCCAGCATGACTGCACAAGAAAGTGATAAAAGATAAGGTCAGAACTAACAGAGGACCAGGTCATGCAGAGGTCCGTGAGCCTCACAGGGGTTCCCTTGTGCTGCAGCTGAGCTGCAACACTATGCTAAGAATCCAATTGGGGAATGACAGAGCTGCTGTATGCAGAGAAGACTGTGAGGAGTGAGTTTGGAGACCACTTAGAGAGCTAACTTCACTGTTCCTGAAGACAGCCTCTGGATTAGAACAGCCCATGCGGAACTAGTGAGAAGGAGTCAGACTAGAGCTGTTTTCATGGAGGGAACCAAATTTGCTGGGGTTTGCATGCACTATTAGAAAAGAGCGGGAGAGTTAAGATGCTGAGACAAGGTTCGAGGACAGCACTTCTCTCTGAGTATCTCTATCTTTGCCTCTCAACATCACACTCACAGTCAGCAAAAGGATCTTAGAAGCCCTGGGAAAGCCTTCACGCATGCTTCTCAGGAGTCCTTGGCCTTGACTGGAGCTATAATTAAGAGACAATGGTTCATCAAGTTCACTGTGTCACCCTTGTTCTGCCTGTAGACCTTGCTCATATCTGTAGTGTGTCTCCAAGTAAGCACACTGGTCCGCACTTTCCTCACCTGCTGGCATTTACTCTGTCCATGTTGCCTTCATTCTTTATGTAAGATTCCCTGGTAGCTACATAAATAGGTGTCCCAACACTTTTCAGAGAGTGTCCTGGTGTCCCTGCCTTCAGCATTCTGGTGGAAGTGCCCAGAAGCCACTCATCGTTATTCTCTGTTATTATCCAACCTGCATCCATGCTCATGTAGGAATGTAGACTCTGATCTAATTCATGCTCAATCCCATTGGGTCACAGAAAGGTATTTCTAGTAGCATCTTCTGTGACTGCTTTCTTACAACCCACCCACTCCAGGACAACCTGTCAAATTCAGGAGATGACACCAAAAGACAGTTTGACCACTCACCCCCAACACCCTCCCTGCCAATCATTAGCCAAGATCCCAAACCAAATGGTACACTGTCACTCTCTCCTCTCAGGGTCCTTTTCCCTCAAGGACAGCAAGTAAATTGCTTAGTCTTACTGTGAAGTCATTGTGGCAGCCTAATCTTTCCACGGGGTCTGTCACGGAGACTCAATGAAACACCATGGTATTAATATCCTCTGGTCCCCTTGTTCCCCTCACTTCCTGGGGACATGGAAGAGGTGGGAGGTCAGAGCTCTAGTTTTCTCTTTCTCTTAGACACATACAACTCAGGACATGATTACAGCAACTATGGTGTAACAAATGCTTTAGCAGATGTGGCACTGTAATTACCAGAGAGGGAAGGAAGCTCCCACTATTGAGCCCTGAGTGTGAGCAAGGTTTGTTTTAGGAGCTTTATGCCTGGGGATGCTATTTCATCTTGCTGCTCCCTTTGAGGAAAATTAAAAAAAGAACATCTCTAGTTTCCACCTAAGGCAATAACTCAGAACAATGATGCACCCTGTCACATGGTCGCGCCATGAGCTGGCCACAGAGAGCCACACCCAGTGGTTCCAACTGCAAGTCTATGTTCTCCCATCTCCCACGAGGCCTCATGTTTATTTATGTGAGCTCCTTGGCAGTGGTTCTCTGTAATTCGTCATCGTGTCCCCGCTGCATCTGCTACATGCGAGGTAGGGAGCATCAGCATCCCCGAGACAAGAGAGAAAGGAAAAGCAAAGGCTGTGGCTGTTGCTGCACACTTAAGAGGGTGCAGAAGAAATGCTTAGGAAGGAAAATGAGGCTTTGGAGAAGCCCCCTTAAAACTTTCCCTTGAGCCCCTGAGCCCATGGAGTGATCTGATTGGCAGGACTCGATTTATCAGCCTGCTCTGGGCAAGCTCTGTGAAAACGGGGCAGGAGGGATGGGGCCGGAGGTAATGCAATTTCAGCTGAATCCATTAGAGGCCTAGTACGGTAGGAAACTGGGACAGGGAATTAAAGTGCCCTTCATAATTTATACTCAAACACAAATGGGATGTGGAACAGGACCCTTACTTTCTAGTCAGGCGGCTTTTCCTCTGGTGCTGGAATTGGTTGTCAAATAAAAGAGCTTCTACAAGGAGCAAGGGGGCAGGGGATTTGGGATGGCTTAGGAACAATCTGTACCTGAATCCGAGGGCCATCCTGTCTTGCTCTTTTCTAGTCTTTTGATTTCATAATTCTTGTATTTGGATAGCGGAAGAGAAGGGGCAGCCAGTGGGCAGGGCAGTTGTCAGATGGGATGCTGTCAGAGCTTTGGGAGCAAAGAGAGGTTCAGGGGGCCTCTTTCCTTATGGCTTTGCACTCTGTCAATGAGGTGGGCAATGTAGCAGATCATGGCTCATGAAGACATTCATGTTCCCACAGCCACTGAGTACAGGGAGAACGATTTTTACCAGAGAGATGAAAAGAATTTTGCATAGGCTTCTGCATGGGCACAGAGAAGACAAGAAGAGAATATTTTAAATATATGTATGCTGCTATCTCATCTCTGGAGAACAATTGGGGGATCAGAAGGTTAACAGCTTCCAGCATAATGCACTGTCTCTCAAAACCTCCTTGGCTTGAGGATCATGGGATTTAGGGGCAGAAGGGACCTTTATTTTCACAAGAGGAGGGAGCTGGAACCATGAACTGAAGCTGTGCTCAAAAGAGCCAAAACCAGGGCCTCACTCAGGACCGGCGACCTAAGGCTCCCGAATACTCAGTTCTTCTCTGAAGTATTCTCATTCCACTCAGAAGTCACAGCCTTTCCCATAATGATAGAAAGGTTGCTACATTTGACAGGCTTGTTTTAAGAATCAACTGGGCCCTGGCTAGATGATTCAGAAGATTAAAGCCCTTGCAACAAGGCCTAATAACCTGAGTTTGATCCCTGGGGCCTACATGGTAGAAAGAGAACTTAAGTGGGGGCACAAAGAAACCACTGAACTGGGCAGAAAGAAGGGTTATTGGGGAAATGAAACTGCCATGTGGCTCTATTTTGGATGGAGAAAAAGGCAGGGAAAGCCTTGCTGGTTTTAAAGAAAGCAGGTAACTGTGGGGGTTAGGGGTGGGGTTGGCTGGTTAGCATACTAGTCTGAAAATTGAAGGCAGTGGGGGAGGTTTGCTGGTCAGAAGAGACCAGTAATCTTTGTGTTGGAGGTATAGAGAACTAGATTCACCACTTGTTAGAGGTTAAGAAAGTGAAGGGGCACGAAAACTCTTCCTGACAGACAGAAATCTGTGGAGTGCTAGCGCTTACCCAGGTCAGAGTCCAGCCCGAATTGAGCCCAGACTGCAGTCCACAACACTATGAGCAACACTGCCATCTGAAGGCTTTGCTGGGGGGCACTTTTGACCCAACAAGAACAGACTCCAGCAAGCTGTTCTCTGTCTTCCACATGTACCTGAGTCATGTGTTCATACACACACACATATAGACATAAACACACACATGAACATGTACACATATACGCACAGACACAAATATACACATGCATGCATACACATATATACACACATACATACATACACATACACAAACACACACATGTTAAAATAAAAACAATAGAAGATGAACAGATGATTCGTGGTTAAGAGCATTGGCTGCTCTTCAAAAAGAACCCAGTTTGATTCCCAGCACCCACATGCCAGCCCTTGATCTTATGTAACTCCTGCTCTAGGAAATCCAACACCCTCTTCTAGTTTCTGTGTACATTTCATGCACACAGAGCACTTAATTCAGGCAGGCAAAGCACCCATGTACATAAAAATAAAACAAAAGCAATAACATCAAAAAGAATCAATTGAACCGATAGATACAGGCTGAGAATGTTTTGCAGGATGGTATACACATCTATGCACATGTAACCAAAATTAACATGGCTGGGATTAAAACATTCCCTTCTGTTTTGTCCCCAGGATAAATAAAGCTTTCTAATCATCATAGATAACTCTTCAGCATACATTTCCTTTTCTGACTCTGATGGAAGTGCTTAGCGTTCTGTTTATAAGCTTTTCTTTTCTCATTAGAAACACTCGCACTTGTAATTCAATATCCAGTGGATATAACCAGAAGGGTTGCCACAAGTTCAAAGCCAGCCTGAGCTGCATAGTGAGTTCCAGGAAAGCCTGGGACATATCATGAAACCCAATCTCAAAAAGGGGGGGCAAGATGGTTCAGTAGGAAAAGGGGCTTGCTGCTGAGTCTGATGACCTGAGTTTAATGGAAGCTACAAAATGAAAGGAGAGCAGTGACGCTACAGGTTGTCCTCTGACCACTCACGTTAGTGAGGGTCACTACTGCTGTGATGAAAGAGCTTGACCAAAAGCAAGTTGGGAAGGAGCAGGTCACTTCCACACTACTGTTCATCACTGAAGGAAGACAGGATAGGAACTCAAACAGGGCAAGAACCAGGAGGCAGGAGATGATGCAGAGACCATGGAGGGGAACTGTTTACTGGCTTGCTCCTCATGGCTTGTTCAACCTACTTTCTTATAGAACCCAGAACCACCAGCCCAGGGATGGCCCCACCCATCATGGGCTGCACCCTCCCCATCAATCACTAATCAAGAAAATGTCTTACAGCTGGGTCTTACAGAGGCCATTTTCTCAACTGAGGTTCCCTCTTTTCAGATAACTCTAGTTTGTGTGTCAAGCTGACATAAGACCAGCCAGCACAACTGACCCCTGTCAACTTGACACACAAACACATCACTATTAAGCCACACCTTTCCTTTCTTGTTCATCCCCAAGATCTCACCTCAAAAACATGAGTAACTTAAAAGTCCTATTGTTTTTATAAAGTCAAACAAAAATTTCAGTTTCTTTAAAATATCCAATCTCTCTAAAAATCCAAAGCCTCTTTTAAAATATCAAAGCCCTTGCCGGGCGGTGGTGGAGCACGCCTTTAATCCCAGCACTCGGGAGGCAGAGACAAGCGGATCTTTGTGAGTTCGAGACCAGCCTGGTCTACAAAAGCTAGTTCCAGGACAGGCTCCAAAGCTACAGAGAAACCCTGTCTCGAAAAACCAAAATAAATAAATAAATAAATAAAATAGAACTATAGTTTTTTTTAAAAAAATACATATTTTAAAGACAGACATGGTGGTTCATACCTGTAATCTCAACCCTCGGGAGGCCAAGGTAGGAGAGACATCATGAGCTCAAAGCCAGCCTTAACTACAAAGTCAGGTCTTTGGACTAAACTAGAGGGAGAAAATCCTGGCCAAAAAAGGGGGGAAAAAAGGAAAAAGTATAGAAAATACACTCATAATAAGCTGTTTTTAATATTGAGATATAAAAGAAAATGCCATCCCTTGTCCCAAAGTCCAGTGATGATGCCATTAATGTTTTGATAAATCTCCTTCCATTTTTGTCATGCACATTTTAGCAGTACTGTGATCATATTGAATTGAATTTTGCTTCCCATTTTTTCCATTTAACGTATTTTATCATTTTACTAAAAATTGTTTGTTAAATCCATTAATGGTTGTACAACAGTTTGTCCTGTGGATAAACTATAAATTACTTGATCAATTTTTTCCTCTTACATTAGAATGTTTCCTTTTTAAGGACACTATGTCCATTACACCAGGCATAGCAACACCTGTAATACTGCATTGGGAAGATAGTAAAGATGAAGATAGCTCAGGGTACATAGTGAGACTCTGCTTCAAAAGAACTAACTAGCAGTTGGGAAGTAACTCAGCCAGTTAAGCTTTTGCTGTGCAAGAAAAGAACCTCACATTGATCCCTAACACATATGCTTTAAAGGTGTATGTGATGTTGTTACCCACATAATCTTACTACCAGGAGGCAGAGACAGGTAGACCCCGTGAGAGGTCACTGTACAGCCAGCCTAATCAGAACTTCAAGCCACTGAGAGACCTCATCCCAAAACCCAAGGTGGACAGAGCCAAAGGAAAGACAGCCAAGTTGATCTCTGCTATCTGCTTCCTGACTGGGGAAACGATGTGACCGACTGCTTCATGCCCCCGCCATGTACCTTTCTCATCATCATGGACCGTACCCTCAAAGGGTGATTCAGAATAAACTCCTATTTCCTTAATTCACTTTCATCAGGTCACTAAAAAAAGTAACTTACTACAGGTACGATGTTGTCCTGACTTCTCTTCTGTTGCTGTAACAGAGCACTATGACCAAATGCAACTCGTGGGAAGGAAAGGGTTTAATTCTTCTTATAGGTTACAGTGCATCACTGGGGGGTGTCAGGCCAGGAATTCAAGCAAGATCTTGAAACAGAAACCATGGAGAAACAATTACTTGCTTGCTTGAACATACATGCTACTTAGCTTTCTTTGTAGTTTGTGGCCACTTGCCTGGACTAAGCCCTCCTTCAGAAATTAACAAGAAAGGCAGCACCACACAGAAAACACGTCCACAGATGATCCTGATCAGGGCAACTGACCCTTCAGATGCTTCTAGGCTATATCAAGTTGACAGTTAAAGCTAACTAAGATAAATATATAACCAGTTTTCTGTTGTGCATGGGCTTCATACTCAACAAGAAAAATCACAAAGAATGGAATAGAAGAAAGACAGCAACCAATGTTAAGGTGACCTAAGACCACATCATAACTCACAGATTCTCTCCCAACAAAAATCAAGTGTTAAATTATTTATTTCACTTAATAAGGTGGGAAAATATAAAAACTTACCTATACATTTTTGTGGCATTAAACCTTGAACTCAGAGCCTCACATATGTTCAGCAAGCACTTTCCCACTAGGATTGAGAAAGTCTTCCCTTTGAGGCCTTAAAGTCACATGACCTTTTAATTATGGGAGGGATTTGGAGCTTCCTGGAGGTAGCAACCATTATCTGAGAGGTAAACATCCAAGATGGTGCTAAACTCAAGTTCAAGTGAAGAAAATAATTCCAGGGTGGAATTCTCAAAAACTGAGAGCTTGCTTGTTATTTCTGTTGCTTAATTCTTAACAAATGTCATGGGGAAGCAGATGGCAAGGGAGACTTGCATGGTTGAATTAATATTAATAAGCAGATAGAGGAAGACAAGAAAATTAGAAAACTCATTAGAATCACCTTAAATGCGACTGAACTTAAAAGCTCCAATTTGATAATTCAAAGACTATTTTAGTGCCCTAAATAAAACAAGTTGAGGCTAAAATATCATCAGTCAAGAAAAAAAAAATCTCCTCACAGCTCCTCTAGAACTGCTTGAGATGTGTAAATTATTTGCCACAACCACAGAAGAGCAGGGCGAGGTGGGTAAGGATCTGACAGGAGAAGAGCTCTTGGCTCTGTAGATGGTGAAACCCTCAGAGCCAAGCTGCCCAACAAAGCTGGACCGTGATTTGTTTTTAAGAGACAGTTTGTGACTGGGTTGCAGGCCCCCATCAAAGGGCATAGCATTCCTTCTATAACGTGCCCCTGGCCTCGGAGTCAGTCACCCTTCATGGCTCTTTCTTGGGGCAGTCTCCCTGGACCTAATCCAAGGAGCCCTTATTGGCCTCTTGCCTTTGTCAAATGCCAGAGCGTTGCTCTTCTGAACAGCGGAGACCCCTTGTCATTCATTGCAAAGTGGGAAAAATTATATTCTCATGCTCCCAGGCTTCTCAGCAAGGGTGACAAAATGAAACATGAGTTTCACCCTGCTTCTGAATGACTGAAAGCCTGTTTATTAGTCTATGTTTCTTAATTAAATTTTTTCTGCATCATATTTTTCAAAAAAGGGATTGAGATTGATTTTTAAAAGCTGCCCCCTGCCCAACCACTCCTTGAAAGCAAGGTCCATGCTTCCATTCTCTTTAGCATTCCTTAAGTCAGGGAACCTGCCACAGACAGTATCTTTATCACAGACATTATCTTTTTCTCTGTGGGTGGTTTTTTTGCCAACTATTGTATGTTGTTTTAATTATATTGTGTAATGAGATTTTGAAAAATTTGTGACCAGTCAGAACATTCAGCCCTAATGCAGTCATTTGCAGTCAGCAATTCTCTCTCCCTTTCTTTCTCTCTCTCCATTCTGCGGATTACACATTCACAGACACAAATACACATCTGATATGCTCAACAAGTTCATACTCACACAGGAAGCACAGGATAAGATAAGTCTGGAAGGCTGGCCAGTATATGCTATAAACTCAGGAGTTTCTCAAGCTTTGGAAAAGCCTTGAACAAAATGCTAAAACTATTTTGATGGAAATACTTTGTTACAAAAACAAAGGAAAAAAATCACTACAGTATGAAGAAGGAGAGAAAATGTAATGGTGTCCGAAGACTACAAATCAGACTCCGCAGTGAGAGCTAAGATATCACGGAGTTTTTTGAGGCAAATGTGGTGGTCCATGCCAGCAGGCAAACACTAAAGAAAATAAATGAGGGTAACCATTCAGAAACAGCCCGGACTGAATTTTAGCCAATTTTGGTGATACACACCTATAATCTCAGAATTTAGGAAGTGGAGGCAGAACGATAAAGGGTTTAAGGCCATTCTCATCTAAATAGTGGTTCTGGACCAGCCTGGGATATACAACAACACCCTGTCTCCAAAATGAGGCAGGGAATTAAGAGAAAGAGGCCATGGCAAAGTATCTTTTGACCCAAATTGCTATAAAGAAGATGGTCAAAGTTAACAAACACAAGCAATCAAAAGCGAATTTCAGATAAAGAATAAGTGTATTTTAAATGGATGTCCCAAATATCATGTGGAGAGTGTTTACCCTAAGACATTTTCATTGTTTGTCTGAAATTCATGTGTCCAGCATAACCAGGTCATAGCAACATGAGCTCACAGCAGCTGGGACTGCATTACAAGATCAAGCCAGTGAAAACATGAGAGTGGGCGGGAAAGAGGAGCCCTTGGCAGTTAATGGCTATTGAGGCAGGGAGAACCAGTTTCCTTCTAAGATGCTGCCCCTGAAAGGCTGCCCATCCATGCACATACAGGTATCAATAAGTGGACTCAGTGGGAAAAGAAATCACTCAAAGCCGGGAGGGAGGAATGAAGGAGGAAAAATGGGAGAACTTGGAAGGGAGGGGACGGGGGTAGATTTGATTAAATCATTATTTTCATGTATGAAATTAACAAGCAATAAAAAGCTTTCAATCTTGTATTTTATCTGGTAACTCCATAAAGGAACCGGGTGAGGCAGTTTGAATGTAATTGGTCCCCATAAGCTCATAAAGAGTGGCACTATTAGGAAGTGTGCCCTTCTTAGAGTAGGTGTGACCCTGTTGGAGGGCATACATCACTGTGGAGGTGGGCTTTGAGGTTTCCCATGCTCAAGCCATGCCCAGTGTCACAGTTACTTCTGCTTGCCTGTGAATCAAGATGCAGAACTCTCAGCTTCTTCTCCAGAAACATGTCTGCCTGTATGACACCCATGATGATAATGGATTAAACCCTGAAACTGTAAGCCAGCTTCAATGAAATATTTTCATTGCTGTGGTCATGGTGTTTCCTCACAGCAATAGAAACCCTAAGGAAGACACATGCAAAAGCTCAGACACTGTAGATGTTAAAGAACTAGAAAGCAGCTGGGTCGTGGTGGCACATACCTTTAGTCCCAGCACTTGGGAGGCAGAGGCAGGCAGGTCTCTGTGAGTTCAAAGCCACTCTGGTCTACAGAGCATATTCCAGGACAGCCAGGGCTACTTGGAGCAATCCTATCTTGAAGGAACAAAGTAGAAAATTTGAATATATTTACAATATGAAAAATTCAAAACTAATATAGTCATGGCAGAGAGCTGGAGGCTAGCAGTACACTCTAAACTAATAGTTTAGGAACTAAAGAGATGGTTCAGCAATTAAAAACACTTGATCTTCCAGAGGACTTGAGTTCAGTTCTCAGCATCCACATAAGGCAGATGACAACTTCCTATAACTCCAGCTCCAGATGTGACACCCTCTTTTAGCCATATGGCACCTGCACACATGTGGTAAGCACACATATACAATCTTTTCTTAAATCATTTAAAGCTATAAAAAATGTGAATAACTGCCTTACTTAGGGTTTCTATCACTGTGAAGAGACACCATGACCACGGTAACTCTTATTAAGGAAAGGCATTTCACTGAGGTGGAACCTTACAGTTTCCAAGGCTTAGTCCATTATCATCATGGCAGGAAGAAGCATGGTGGTGTGCAGACGGATATGGTGCTGGAGAAGGAGCTGAGTGTCCTACAACTTGACTTGAAGTCAACAGGAAATGGTCTGAGACACTGGACAGTATCTTAAGCATATATGAGACCTCAAAGCCCACCTCCACAGTGACACACTTCCTCCAACAAGGCCACACCTACTCCAACAAAGTCACACCTCCTAATGGTGCCACTCCCTTTGGGGGCCATTTTCTTTTTTTT
>JAQHUG010000130.1:2036562-2070377 GCA_028555095.1 Dicrostonyx torquatus
AATTCTGTATTCTGTCAATCATGTTTTAAATAAATGCTGATTGGCCAGGCAGGAAGTATAGGCGGGTCAACCAAATAGGAAATAGAGGCAGGGTAATGAGAATGGTTGGGAAGAAGGAAGCTCTTCCCCCATTCCTGCACAGTCCATCTAAGAAGCAGAATGTAAGCTGCCTGGCTGAGAAAAGGTACCGGCTATATGGCTAACATAGATAAGAACAATGGGTTAATATAAGTTACAAGAGCTAGTAAGAAGACTGAGAAAATGGGCCAATCAGTTTATAACCTAATGTAGACTCTCTATGTGATTTTCTTTGGGGCTTGCCGGCTGCAGGGTACCGGGCAGGACAGAAACCCCAACAAGCCAGCCCTCATGTTACAGATGCCTCTGCCCAAGGTAGCTGACCTTGGGTACATAAGGGAGGTGGTGGTTTTCTGATAAGCACAAACCTGCTTTATGAGATTCTTGGAGAATGCCAAGTTTAGACTTCTGTTTAGCCGATAACAATCCTATTTACCAAGTCAGTGTGCTGTTTATGACGTTGTTACCAGCACTGACATTTTAAGGGTCCAGTTTGGACCTGACACTCCACAAAAGCAATGAGATTCACAATCACTGCACCATCTCTCCAACTCCAGGTTGAAATCCTTTTTATGGGTCCAGCAGCAACTTCACCTTACTCCGTTCAACACCCCACAACTGTGTTCCCTTTCTATTATCCCCGTTAACAAAGGTTCTGGCCTCAGTTCTTCCTCCAGAAGAGGAAGGCAGACTGGGTCTCTCTTGTTCATAGCAAGGAATGAAAACAAAACCGCAGACAGACAGGGTTGAATGACTTTAGTCTCCTGCTAACAAAGCTCTCTGCACCATGTTTTCTTGCAGCCAGGCTTCCCACAGGTTGCTGTCAATCACCAGGCATAGCTGGAATAGGGAGGCAAGTCTATGCCCAGGAAATACAGCACGACTCCCAGGTGACTTTACACCACAGTCTGTACAGCTCCTGCTAAACCTTCGCCCCCTTCCCTTTCCTGTGCCATACTTACAGCAGAGCTGATGATTTTCCCGCCTTCTCTCAACTTCCTTCTAATGTCCTCTCACAGGCTTTCTTTCCCTCTAACTTCTTGCATATTTAACTGCTGTAATGTTTGCTTCTCAAAGGACCTGGACAAGGTAAGTAGGGGTCCATCAGGAGGAGCATAAAGCAACTGGAGGTGGGGACAATGGAATTCCTTCAAAGACCGATTTTGCTTCCCAGAGTACAAGCCACACAACAGGATTACAGAGCAGGGGCAAAAGAGAGGCTTTTCTCAGCACCCTGGTCTGCCTGTGTACTGGAGAGGCCAGAATTTCCCAGAATCCTACTCCAGCTATATTTCCTGTTAGGATAGAGTAGAAGAAGGCAGCCATTTTGTAAATATACAAACATGCTTTGCTAATTCACCCATTTACTCCATTGATATTTATCAACAGTTGGACCTGCTTTTTGTCCATTCCCCACCTACCTTCCTGCAGTTTCTTGGGTTCTGTGGACCAAGTGTATTCGTGTGTATGTATATGTGTGTGTCTGTCTGTATGTGTGTATGTGTGTGTGTGTGTGGATGGGTATCTGTCGGGGGGCTGGATGGTGTAGTGTGCAGAGGTCAAAGGACAACCTTGGCTGTCATCCTCAGGCACATAAAATTGTACACGTCCTTTGAGACAGGATCTCTTACTGGCTTGGAACTCACCAACCACATTAGCAAATTCCAGGGATTATTCCCCCTTCTCTTCCCCAAGTGCTAGGATTACAAGCCACAACCTTGCAAAGCAAAGTGTTTTACCGACTGAATCATCCCCCAGGGACTAGGTATGCTCTTACTCAGCAGTATGGTATAGGGCCTTGGTTTCTGTCCACTTTTTATCAAGGTTAGAAGAATAAAACAAGATAAAGGTTTTATTCTGGTGTTGTGGGGCACCAACCTGGCTCTTCTAAGCTCACTTTCCTGACAACCTGCTATATGAGGCCCAAGTGCCTACTCCAGTTTCTAAACCATTAGCCAAGAAGATAATCTGTGAAAATGGTATGGCCAACTTCTGTGATTCTGTTCACACATGCACACGCACACACATGCGCGAGCACACACACACACACATATACACTTACACACACAGCAAACTCTCAGCTGAAGAATGCTATACTCTGTTCTTTCCCCAGCAATGGAACATATTAGGAACTGGAGTAGGCTCTTGGGCTTCACATAGATCACACAGTACCAACCCCCTGCTCTGCTGCCTAAGGTCAAACCTGGACATCAGCAACACAAGAAAGGTGAAACCTTTAGAAATACAGGTGGATATTCTCAGCCCTCCTGGAACCAAGAAAAGGACAGAATTACTATGTCCTGCTCTTGGATAACATGCAGCAAAGTGTTCAACCCCATATCATATCCTCTTCCATAAATTACCTCATCTACCTTTAGCCTCTGGGTCTTTACCTTTCTATAGACCTTTCTTTACTTCTTACTCTGTGGCTTGTTGTGTAGATGGGAGGCTGGCCCTGGGAGTCCTCCTCTCCTTTCTCTTGCTCCTCAATCTTCTCTCCTTCCATTTATTCTCTCTGCATGCCAGCCCTGCCTATTTCTCTCTCCTGCCTAGCTATTAGCCATTCAGCTCTTTATTAGATCAATCAGGTGTTTTAGACAGGCACAGGAACACAGTTTTACAGAGTTAAACAAATGCAACATAAAAGAATGCAGCACATCTTTTTATCATTAAACAGCATAAAAGAATATAACACATCCTTAATTAATATTCCACAACACCTGGTCTCTTGTTATTCCTAAGCTTTTCCTATTGATAATCCCTTTTCACTCAAGAAATTTTTAAGATTTATTTTATTCTTAATGTGTGCATGTATGCATGTCTATGTATGAGTATGTGCACAAGAGTGCAGTGCCCATGGAGACTAGAGAAGGGCACCAGATCCCCTGGAGCTGAAGAGGGTTGTGATCCACCCAATGTGAGTTCTGTGAACTGAATTCAAGTCTTCTGGAAAGGCAGACTGAACCGTCATCTCTAGAGCCCCCACAGAGGAAATGACCCTTGGTATCTGGGTATATAAAATACATATAATCAAATAATGTTAATAAATTTTAAAGAAAACTATTTTAGATTATTTATTTCATGTGTATATGTATATTTTACCTGTATATAGGTACACACACCATGGGCATGCCTGATGCCTAGGAAGATCAGAAGAGTAAGTCAAATCCTTTAGAACTGGAGCCACCATGTGGGTGCTGGGAACTGAACATGGGTCCTCTGCTAGAGCAATAAGTGTTCTTATCTACTGAGTTATCTCTCCAGCCCCAAGAAAATTATTTTAAAGCAATTTTTTGTTATTCAAAGTTTTACTATTTATTAAAGATAAAAGCAACTTTGCATACTAATGAGATTATGTTCTTGTTTATTTTTATATAAAGAATAAATCTTGACTAGAATATTTGATACTGCAGGACACTGAGAATCTTCAATATTTTTCAGAGTTAACTGATAGTTTGATTTTATAATGGTCAGTGCCGAGATTCCCACTTCACATAAATATGTATTACAAAATGGCAGCAATATATTTACAGTCATTTCAGAAATTCTTGGAAAGTCTGTCCCAATCAAAATTCATATAACAGTTTTTTTAACGAAATTCAAGTCAGCAACTCAAACAGCAAACATTCTAGCACAATCCAGTCCAAAGATGTATTAACGTGGTACACATACACCGAGGAATGATATAGGAAAACATTACAAGCCTTTGCTTTCTGGTTAAACGTTCATCAATCTTATTGATTTTCTTGAAGAACCAACTCCTCATTTCATTGATTCTTTATATTGTGTGTGTTGTTGTTTATTTTGTTGATTTCACCCTGAATTTATTCCTTGCCATCTCCTCCTTTTGGGTGTTATTTCTTCTTTTTGTTCTAGGACTACCAGATGTGCTATTAAGTTACTAATATAAGTGCTAATTTTTTATGTAGGCATTTAGGGTTATGAAGTTGCCTCTTTGAGAACCACCTTTATTGTGTCCCATAAGTTTGGATATGTTGTGTTTTCATTTTCATTCAATTCTAAAAAGTTTTAAAGTTCTTTCTTAATTTCTATCTTGACCCATTTTTCATTCAGTAGTGAGTTGTCAGTTTCCACAAGTTTGTAAGCTTTCTGTTGTTGTTGATATCCAGATTCTATGATGGTCAGATAGGATGCACATGCACACACACACACACACACACACACACATAACAATAAAACTAATCTTTAAAAACTAAATAAAATTTGTAGAACCACTAGCTCTTGTTATAATACAGTTTGAGGAGAATCAGCTGATACACAGGAAAGATTTAGAATAATGCCTTTTTTCCGGTGAGATTTTAGTCGGTCTTTGCTACTGCTATTACTACGGCCTTAAATAAGAAGATGCAGGAGGTGATGAGAGCATGGCAGCACACATTCATAATCTCAGCACTCATGATGGTTGGGAGGGAGGAGGAGAACGGGGCCAGCCTGTGCTCCACTTGAAGGTCATACTAGCCTATGAATAGAACAGGAGGGAAGGAGGGAAGGTTGGTGTGGGAAGTCAAAGGGCATAAAACACAGGACTAATTTACTAATTTAAAATGCAGTCACCCGTATGAAATATTGTTTTCATCTTAACTGTCATGATCATAATAAATTCTTGTTGAACGCCTACACTACAAATATGTGCTTATGAACTCTTAGGGGCTGCAGATGCGGCTCCATGATTAAGAGCTCTTAATATATAATCAAGAGAACTGGGAATCCGATCCTAGCATTCATGTAAAAAGTCATGTGTCCAGTGCAGACTTGTAACTTAACTGGGAGTTGGGGTTGGGGTAAGCCAGGAAAATCACTGCAACTCTCTGACTTCCAGGTCTTAAGAGGATATGCAGTGCATGGTAGAGGAGGGCACCTAACCCCTTCTTCTGACCTCATAGACACACATAAACATGTACACACACATTTCTTGAAAAATCTCCTATACAGAGCTGTTAAATGGCTCAGTAAGTAAAAGTCCAAATATGAATATCTGACTCTGAGTCCCTGGAACCCACTTAAAGGCCGGATACATAACATAAGTGTCTGTAGTCCCAGAACTCCTACAGGGAGTTGAGATGAAGACAGGAGAATCCCCTATTTCAAACAGGTGAGGAGGCAGGGACTGACATACAAGGTTGGCCTCTGACCCCCAAACACATGCTGTGGCACACATGCACCTTCATTAACACACATGAATGTGCACATACATGCACACACACATACAGGAGGAAGCACATACACATAAATCCTTGACCCCACTCCAGTAATGGTAGCAAAGATTATAATTGTTAAAACAGTGAAGCTATCATTGTTTCGTACTACGAACTAAACAACAGGTTCTATTCCAATTTCACACATTTCCTCCACATTGCTCTTTTTCCTGTTCCTTTATTCAATCCAGAATTTGAAGCAGCATTCATTATTTTCTCTCTTCGGCATCTGGTAATCTCATCCCTCATCTCTCGAAGCCTTGGCACTTTGGGTGCAAGTTGGTCTGTAATTCTACAGCATGATTTTCCTTCAGGGTTTGATGGACTCTTATGATTAGATTGGGGTTCTAAATCTATGACAAGATCATCACAGAAGTGATGATTCTGTCCTCAGTGCATTGTATCGGGGGGCATGTGAGGTTAATATCTTATTACTTGTGGCTGGTCGCTTGTCTTAGACGACATAAGCAAAGTTTCTCCATTATCAAGTTACCAGGTTTTTCTTGATAATTGATCGATATTTGCGGATAGTGTGCAAACTGTCAGAATCAAAATGAAATCAATGTGTCACCTGAAAACAATAAAGTAAAATAAGATGAAGCTACAGCTATTGTGAAGGAAAGATTTTTCACGAATGGCTGCCTGATGCTAACGATCACAGAAGATTCTTCCAAAACTCCAGCCTCATGCATGGCTACCACAGCCGCGAACAAAAGCACTTCCCTGAGGACTTCTGCCCAGCAACTGCCTGTTTGACTTCAAAGCAGCACCACTCATCATTACTCTCAATGGCTGAATTTATCATTGCAAAAAACTCTGTGTAGTCATCCTCAGATCTCGCCTTTAAACCCTGCCTTTGCCTCGACCTCTTTGAAGCCTGTCATAGTTTACCTTGGCACATGTGTTCCCAGGGCAATGCTGCTGACTCTCTCCCCAAATGTTGTAGAACACAGTTAGGAAATCAAAACAGTCTCCGTCTTCATCAGAACAGCTGTGCCTGATTACAAGCATCCATCAAGCACAGTAGGGATAATTGACCCCTGGCATTCTTACATAGAAGGACATGGGGAGGACACTGAACCCTCCCCTGAGAGTCAGCTGCTCCTCGTGGATATTTGGATGCATTCTGCCCTAATTTCATGTGACTTTGGCTTGTCATGGCAATGTTATGATGAGCAAGGGGAGAAGGTAGTTGTTCACATCTCCCCCAGGGAAGTAATTTTTGCAACACTAAATAAATACAATATTTAGGAAAACCTCTGACTGATATTCAATTAATAGTGTGTGTGTGCATGACTGGGTGGGGGTATGGTGTGTATGCACATATGTGGGGGTGTGCACATATGTGCCAGAGCACATGTGTGGAAATCAGAGGACCTTAGATGTTCATCCTTGCCTCTCAATTTATCTAAGGCAGGGTCTCTTGAAGGAAATTTCTGTGTCTAGGGATATATTCTGCATTTCCTCAAACTTTTAAACTTTTCTTTATGTGTATATGGGTGTTACTGCTTATCTGTTTGTGCAGCACGCATGTACATGTATCTGCAGAGGTCAGAAGAGAGAGTCAGATTCGCTACAGCTGGAGTTACAGAAGGTTTTAATGCACCTGACATGGCTGCTGTAAACTGAGTCAACATCTTCTATAAGAGCAGCATCTTTGGGGCTGGAGAGATGGCTCAGTGGTTAAGAGTACTGCCTGCTCTTCCAAAGGTCCTGAATTCAATTCCCAGCAACCACATGGTGGCTCACAACCATCTGTAATGAGGTCTGGTGCTCTTTTCTGGCCTGCAGACATACACACAGACAGAATATTGTATGCATAATAAATAAATACTTTTTAAAAAGAGCAGCGTCTTTAACTCCAGTCCCTCCTCAAACTTTGGTCCACTAACTTCGGCATCCATCGGAGGATCTTCAGTTACCACGCTGTTTACCTGGTGACTGTTTTTCTCCATTTCCTTTACACCTAAATAGAATTCTCCAAGAAATGCTGCCCCCTTGATCCTATCTATTTATTTTGTTATTTATGTCACATAAAATCATATTTAAGATCCTTTATGTATTATAACAATAGTATCATTATTTATATTTTTGCTTAAATTATATCAATGAGAAGGTCCTTCAAGTTGCTTCTCACAGTGTTCATGTGAACTCCATCCTTTTCAGGCACTTTCTAAAATTCGTGCCACAAACTGGTCAGGATTTGTAGTGAGTCCCCAGAGAACTACCTTGCCCACACCCACTTCACATTCTCAAGTCCTGTAGCTCCTATACCATGGGTCCCCTGAAACCAAGCCTTCTGAAACCACATCCACACTTCAAAGCCTAGACCCCAATATATAGCTTCTGCACGGGCCGAGCCTAAAGTAGTCTAGAATCTCACATCAGATGCACTATCAATGCAAACAGGTACACATGCTCAGGTTACATAGAAAAGACACAAACAATATGAAATGCCAGGACAGGATGTCCTCCCAACAAACACACTAATCTTATGAGCCCTAGGACACAGAATTTAAAAGAACAATCAGAAAGTTCATCAAATAAATCAAAGAGTTTAAAGAACACAAACACACATACACCAGCACTCAATGAACTTAAGGAAAATATCAATAAATCCCTGAGTGATGGTCAATAAAATACAAATATACCCCTGGGTCAAATTAAGAAAATCCAGTATTTAAAAAGTGAATTATTCAAAGAGAGAAATATTGACAAAAACCCAAGCCTAAATTAAGACAAAATTGAAAAACTCAGCCCAGTCAGAAAACTCAGGGGGCAGCCTTACAAGTAAAATGGATCAAGAAGAAGAGAGAATACTGGGACTCAAAGATAAAGTAGAAGAATTTGACCATTCAAATAAAAAATATGATTTAAAAAATCTTTTAAAAATACATAAGGAACATGTAGGAATCATGGGACACTGTGAAAAGATGAAATATTCTAATGATAAGCACACAAGAAGAAGAAAGCCAGGTCAGAGGCATAAACCAGCTCTTCAGTAGGATTATAGAAGAAAATATCCCCAAATTAAAGAGATGTGTCCATACAGACACAGGAAGCATACAGGATGCCAAATTGAGAGTTCCAGAAAAGAACTCCCTATGACATATTGTATTATTAAATGTAAAGAGTCAGAGGGTATGAAAAGCTGCAAGAAAAAAAGCCACACGTCATAAATGAAAATCCATCAGAATACCAGCTGATTTTCAGTGCAAACGTCAAACTTCTCCAATATTTTATTCTAATCCATAGAAAAATATACTATCCTTGAAGGTAATTGAAGAAGCAGTATAATTACAAAAGGGGGCTAAAGAGATGGCTCAGAGATTAAGTGTGTCTTCCAGAGGACTCAAGTTTGGTTTCTGGAAGCTCACAACCTCCTATAACTTCAGTTCTGGGGGATCCAAAGACCTTTTCTGACCTCCCCAGGTGCCCATACACACATGCACACATGCATACACACACATAAATAATTAATGAAATAAAAATTTAGATATTTAAAGCAATTATAAAAGTGCTTAAGGCAATGATAGCAAAATGAAGGATAGAATATAGAGTTTCAATTTCAATACTATAGCTATAAAGAATAAAAATGTGCAAGAACAAAACCATGAAGAGAAGGTGGCTAGAGAGATGGCTCAGTGGTTAAGAGCACAGGCTGCTCTTCCAAAGGACCCAGGTTCGATTCCCAGCACCCACACGGCATCTAACAACTGTCTATAACTCCTGTTCCAAGGAATCCAACACCCTTACACAGACATACATGCTGGCAAAACACCTGTGTACATAAAATAGAGATAAGTGTATTTTTAAAAGATGTGAAGAGAATATATAAAATGAAAGTCATTTGACATAGTTAGCATTACACATGGATTTTTCTTTTATCATGTGCTTTAATGAAAATGAAAATCCTAAAATTATCACTACTTACTAGGCTGAAGCAGATACTTCTCTAGGGACATGGAATCGCCACACTTACCAGGAAATAACACAAGGCCAAGGTCAAGTCTAAAGTCATACGAGAAAGTTTCCACTAATATTAATAGATCACATGCAGTACTTGGGACATGCTTATCTTTGTAAATTTACTATCATTTCTCTGAATTTCAGTTTAACTGAGTTCCCAGTGTTTAAAAACGGGGAGAGGCAATACGTTAGTATTTTAACACCATATACTGTGTCTTTGTCAAGAATCTAGCAAGACATACTTTTATATTAGGTGGTACAAAAATTGCTTGCCCACCCCATATTCACACACCTTCCAACAACCAGTAGCAGGAAGAGCGCTCCTTCCAGGGATAGAGAAAAAGCTGCCTCTAAATGATTGAAGATGCAGCGTCTGCCTCAGCCCGACCAACCTCAGCTCACCCTAGAGTAAACACATGGTGGAGGGAGTAAAGTGATGGGGACTAGTGCTACAAGAGGAAAAATAAGGCCCATGGTACCAGGAACAGAGCAGAGGTCTGTTTGCCCCGCCCCCAAAGCAATACAACTGAAGGCACATTTGGATTGCAATTAGGTTGGAAGGACGCCTGCTCAGACCACTGCTAAGGTTCTATTTGTGCCTCTAAGACTAAGCTAAAGTCCTAACCAGACGAGTCAAGATCTATTTCCAACAAAGTTTGCTGTAGTGCCTTCTTCCAATATGTAATTCCTGGAATCCAAAGCAGTCATTTAGAAAACACCAGAAAAAGATTTTTGAGTCTAACAGGATTCTGCGGCATGAGAAGTGTACGCTGATACCTCACATAAACTCTGCTGCCAGGTACGTGACAACCACTGACTCTCAGAGCTGGGACAGTCTCACACCCTTCTTGCTTCTCAGTCCTCTGGCCACTCCCACAGACAACAGCAGGACATAGTCATAACCACTGAAGTCCTCTCGCTTTCCACATAAGTAGCTTCCACTGCTGTCATCACGTTAACAACACCTCAACCTGAGCACAAACTCCTTCCAGGCTATTGGCTCCCTTGGAGGCCAGCACTCTAGTTCAGTGGGTAAAGGAGCTAGCCACCGAGCCTCATGACCTGTGTTCATTCTCAGGACTCGCATGGTAGAAGGAGAAAACAGACTCATACAAGTTGCCATCTGACCTCTGTACGTGCCCTGTGGCACACGTATGCCTCTGTATACACATATAAATGCACACATACACTCACACACACACACACACACAAATAATCATGTATATGTATGTTGAGCTCCAAGCCTTCAAAGTTTGTAGACATCATTCCTTCTACTCAGAGGTTCCTGAAAGCATCATGAGTGGATGAAACAATCTTGAGGCAGAAAACCTGGATTTAAGTACTTTCTTCATCAATGGACTCCAATATTTGTTACATGTCCTTGAATAACTTCCTTAGCTCTTCATACTCCCTACCTATGAGAACTAACTGTTCTATCCTGTTTATTTCATAGACTTTACATATAAGAATATGGGGGTGGGGTGGATACATCAGAAAGTGTCTTAGATTTTTATTGCTAAAATGAAACGTCATGACCACAACAACTCTTATAAAGGAAAACATGTAGTAGGGCTGGTTTACAGTTCAGAGGTTTAGTTCATTTTCATCACGGCAGGAAGCATGGTGGCATGTAGGCAGACATGGTGCTGGAGAAGTAGCTGAGAGTTCTCCATCTGGATTGGCAGGCAGCAGGAAGAGTAACACTGGGCTTGGCTTGAGCTTCTGAAACCTCAAAGCCCATCCCAATGACATACTTCCTCCATCAAGGCCACACCTAATAGTGCCACTCCCTGTGAGCCTCTGGGGGTCATTTCCATTCAATCCACCATAGAATCACTCTCACCTGCCTGGGAATGGCACACATCTGTCAGCCTTCATTGTGTGCCAGGCACTGAGCTTCTTTCCTTGAACGCTTACAGTAACAACAGCAGGTAAATATCATTCCTATTTTACAAGTGTCTTTACTGAGCCACGGAGAACATAAAGATCTTGCTAAAGCACACTGCACTTATAATAAACTGTGGACTTGGGATTTGAACCAAAGCCATCTGGCAGCCAAGTCACTTAACAACTCTCCTGTGCTACCCTCAAGATCTAGTGGACAAAGGTCAGGATGAAGCTGCATCCCTGAAGCAAAAAGGCAGTGTTGGGGTGGGCACTCCTGCAGCCTTTCCTTCTGTGCATTAAACTGTGGACCCCTTTGTAAGTCTGGTTTGGAGAAATTAGAAAGACACATTGCTTTTAAAAGGCTTTTTCTATGCCTAACCATTAATGTTCTGACAGACCTATCTGGCCCACAGCATGGCCAAATTTGCATAGTAGCGTAATGTGCTATGGTACAGTCCTGCAATTCTAAGATAAACCAGGAATGGGTGAATACATTTATGATCATGTAATTAGGCTTTCCACTGCTCATGGGGTGTAGTGACAAATTACCCAGACATACTGATTGGGGGGGACGGGGATGTATGTTCATGTGTTTGCAGGCTGAAAAGGAGGGTGGCTTGTGAAACCAGAACTCAACATCCAGTGTCTTCCTCTACCATTTTCCATCTTATTTTTGAAATAGAAACTCTCATGGAACCTGGAGCTTTTCCACTACCCTGGCTGGCCAGCTAGCCCCCAGGATCTACCTCTTTCTGCCCACTATGTTCAGTGCTGGTTTTATAGACACATGCCTTTCTGCCAGACTCTTACATGGGTGCTTGGGATCCAAACTCTAGTCTTCATACCTATGGCACAGACGTTTTCATCAGTGGCGTTGAACATGAAGAGATAGACCCGGCTTCTCTTAGGCAATCACATAGATATTGACTACACCTCTCACCCTTCCCCAGCCCAATGTGAAGGACTAACTTGCTGTTCATTACTGCCTTTCCTGAGTCTAAAGACTTAAGTCACCTGCCCATTCAGTTTGGCTTGTCTTCTCTGATGTGGTCATGTTCATTTTCAAATGAGTCAGCAATAATATCCTGGGTGAGAAGTACTGAGAACAACACAAACATCAGAATTTCCCAGAATCAGGTTCACCAGTCTTTTCTGCTACCCATTCGCATTTTCCAAACTAGGGCCTTGAATGTGATCTTCACGGCCCATGAGAATGCCTTTCTTTAAAAACACATCTCAAGGCCTGGGTGGTGCGGTGACTCAGTGGTACAATGTGTGGATCATAAGCACGAGGTACTAGGTTCAATCTCCAGCACTCATGTAAAAAGTCAGCTGTGGTGGCACAAGTCTGCAATCCCAGGGAGAGAGACAGAGACAGGGGCAGCCCTGGGACTTGCTGGCCATGCATCCCAGCCAAACTGATGAGTCCTAGACCAATGAGAGATCCTGTCTCAAAATGCATGGAGGAGGATGACTTCTGAAATATAGCACCCGAGGGTGTCCTCTTGGACACCCTTCTTGACCAACCACTGGAATAGTTGATATTTAAGTGTTCCTGCTTCCTATTGGAAGATCCACATGTCTATCAATTGATATTTAAGTGTTCCTACTTCCTATTGAAGATCCACATGTCCACATGCAACTCTTTAGGTATGGACTTAAGTCTTTATGGTATGCTTGTTTCAAAAACAACTCAATGGGTCCATAGGGGACTGAGTCAGGGGAATAGCCTGTCTCTGGGAAGCAGGAAACCCCTGCTATGCTCTGGGGTTTGTTGTTCTGGAAGGTTCCATTTTACTAGGCACCTCTCCATATCTGGCATTTCACCAAAACTAGAAAACATAACTTAAAAGAAATGTTCAACTCTGAAGATGTGTCCAAACCAAATATCCAGCCAGCTCTCCCAGCTCTTCAGACTTTTTTACCAGCCAATGCTGGTGGTACCTCTCAAAAATGGTTCCCTGAATGAAATTGCTCTCCGAATGCAGTTCCACCACCCATTGTTCAAAAGCCCATCTTGGCCCTTTGACTGCCTGTATGTTGATTCTGTAGAGAAAGAGGCTATCATGTTTAGGAGTGCATGCAACAGTGAGGTGGGAAGGGACTAATAATAGAAGAGTCTTGGAGCCTCCCTGGAAACGTGTGAAGGAGTCTTTGCTGCATTTACACAGTTGAAAGGATGTGGGGTGTTGACAATCCTGGCAGGCTCAACAGATAAAAACTAAAAACTGCCACTTGAATATGGCAAGGAACCAGTGTGTGTGTGTGTGTGTGTGTGTGTGTGTGTGTGTGTGTGTGTGTGTATCCGTGTGTATCTGTGTCTACATCTGTATGTGTCTACGTCTCTGTGTGTATGTGTCTGTATCTGTGTTTCTATGTCTGTGTCTACATTTGTGTGTGTCTGTATGTCTAAGGGAGAGAAAAACAGAGAAAGAGGCAGGGACTGAGAATAAATGGCATACCTATCTTCTGTTTCTATGATCTCCAATCATTTAAATCCCTAACCTTAGAATGGGGGAAATCTTTAGAATGATTCAAAGAAACTAAGAGAACTGAGGGAAAGGGGAAGATAAAGGGAAGGGGGCAACAGGGCCAGAGAGGGCAGGGGAGGGAGTGAAAGGGAGAGGAGGACAGGGAAGGAACAGAGGAAGGGAGGGAAGGGAAGCGACTCTGATATACCCTCTCCCCTCACACACAGGCTTCCCTGATATCAACATCTACCAGCACATTTGCGATCAGTGAGGACTAACATCATACAGCATTATCCAGAGCAGTTTGCTATACAGTTCACTTAAGTTTTATATATTCTATGGTTTAGGGGACAAATTCATGTAAATGACATGTAACTTCTTATTACCAGACAGACTAGTTGTAGTACCCTAAAAATCCTCTTTATCCTGCTTATTCATTCCTCCTTACCCCTTAGCTCCTGGGGGCCATTGTCTCCATCTGTTTTGGTTGTCTAGTTTGTTTTACTTTTCCAGAATACCACTGTGTGGAATTACCCAGCGTGTAGCCCTTTCTCCTTGATATCATCCATATAATAATGTTCCCTTGAGATTCTCCATGCCACTTTGTGATTTGACAGCTCACTGCTCGGCTCTGAAACATGTGCTATTCTATGAATGTGCCTTCATTTATTGGTCCATTTACCTGCCTGGGCATCGTGCTCCCTTCCAACTTGAGAAGAGCATAAGCATAGCTTCTATAGACATCCCAGTGCAAGTTCTGTGTGGATAGACACTTTTACTTATTCAAATAAATGCCCAGAAGTGAGACTACTGGAGTATCAGGTAAGGGTGTAGTTGCTTTTGTAGCAGGCTGAGAAGCCATTAGTGTTCTCATTGGCAGTGACTAAGGCTGAGTGCTTTTCCACATTATGGCCTGTGTTTGACCTTTCTAATAGGTATATAAGCAGAATCTTGCAGGGCTGGAGAGATGGCCTGGCTGTTAAGAACACTGCTGCTCTTCTAGAGGACCCCAGTTCAGTACCCAACACTTAATTTGGGCAGCTCATAATCTGTTACACCAGCTCCAAGGGTGCCAGCACCCCTTGGTGGTTCTCATGGGGACCTGCTGTCACACATGTGACACACTCTCACACTGACATGCCCACATGAACAAAAAACTCATTTTAAATATTAAAAAGAAAAAGTAGCATCTAGTGGTTTTCACATGTGATTATGTCATGATGTTGTGTCCAGCTTCTGTCATATGCGTGTTTTCTGTCTATTTTCTTAGATAAGTATTGTTCAAGTCTGAAGTCTTTTTATAAGTCATATTTCTCATGTTTTCATATCTGAGTCCTTAAAGTTACCTGTTGTACTGACTGGTTTTGTGTTAACTTGACACTAGCTAGAGTCATCAGAGAGGATGCAGGCTCAGTTGAGGAAATGCCTCCATGAGATCCACCCATAGGGCACTTTCTCAATTAATAATCAATGAGAGAGGGCCCAGTCCATCGTGGGTGGTGCCATCCCTGGGCTGGGCGGCCTGGGTTCTATAAGAAAACAGTTTGAGCAAGCCATGGGAAGCAAGCCAGTAAGCAGCACCCATCTATGGTTTCTGCATCAGCCCCTGCTTCAGGATCCTGTTCTGCTTGAGTTCCTATCCTGACTTCCTTTAATAATGAACAGCAATGTGGAAGTGTAAGCTAATTAAACCCTTTTCTTCCCAGATTGCCTTTTGGCCATGGTGTTTCATTGCAGCAATAGACACCCTAACTAAGACATCTGTATATTTTGGATAACACTCTTCTTTTGGAAGTGGGGCAATGGGTATATGTCCTTTTCCAACATTTTCTTCTAGTCTAAGGACTAGAAGTTTTACATTTTGTTAAAGTCTTGTTTATCATTCAGGGATTGTTCCTTTGGCATTTTATCTAAAATTTACAACTCTGACCAAAGTCATCTAGACTTTCTCCTGAATGACCTTTTAGTATGTTATTTATAAGAAAACAGTTTTCACAGTGGTCATCACAAATAAAAGTTCAAGTGACCCTTGTCATCAAAATTGCCATCTGTGAGTCTTTTATTTAAATTCACCCTCAAAGGTTTCCTATAATGTCATATTAAAGATTCAATTTTTGTTTCCCCATTGATTAATGATGCTGAAGGTCTCTAAGCCTCAAGGCATCTATTTTTCGGATCCCTTGGCCACGAACACGTGTCCACTCTTGTGACTTCATTTTTAACATGTCCTCTTCATTCCACATATCACATGGAAGATATGTGATAGTCCTGGAAACAAACACACAAACTCTCAACAGCCCAAACTTGCCTGTTCAGCAGCTTCAGCATCTGATTGCGTCCTCCGTCCTCAGGATGAAAACAGGCTTCACAATATCTCTGCCTCCCAGTCTTAGATACAATCCCAAACCCTCCTCACCTTCCCCTTTGCTTCTTTCACGAGGATCCACCCAGGGTCACGTGGTCTCGTGGCTTTTGGTCTTCAGTGGGACCTAGTGAAGAAATGCTCCTGGTAGCCAGGGATGCAAAGACAGAGAGCATTGCTGTGCTACCAAATTGGATAAGTGAAGTAACCCCTCTTTGCTTTGGAGGCATGCCCATAATTGCAGGTGGTACGCAGGAGGAACCCCACTCTGTTCACAATAAACAGCATATTAAGTGCCCTGTTAGCCTTTCATGAACTGGAACTCAGATGTGTGACATCCATGGCAGATCTAGTTCAATGGGCACCTCTCTGAGTTCCCAGACATGTGTATTTTAAGCATGAACCGAAGCGCTGCGGTTGCTGGTGAAAGCGCTATCATTTGGATGGGCGCTGACAGGCCCTATATTAGGTTTTCTCTTGCTTTTTCACACAAATTGTTGTTTTGACAGGTGCCATTTAATTTGGTTGGCAGGACCCAGTCTACTGTTTTCTTCTTCTGATCTCTCTGGATTTCTCCTACATGGTATAATTACCAACATACCTGACATACTGGATAGACTGACTGACCAGTGGTGATGGTCAAAAGCTCAAATTGGCGAGGCCTGGCAAAGATTCTAACCATGTTCTAGGAGCTCAGATGCTCTCCTGTGGCCATTCCTCTCAAGGGGCAATTTAAATGTGCTTTATGATCCCTTTTCCCCCACTCTGGTAAGTTATTGATTTCTCAGCCTTGAAAGGGACATTCAAATAAATTTTTGGCCAAGGAATTTGATGACCCTGTGTGATTTGCCAGATGGAAACATCCATCTTCCCCACAGCAGTTCTGTGGGCATCCCTGGGGTGTTATTTAGTGGCCTCTGTGAGGAATCACCGCATGTCTGCTCTCCTAGGCTGTGACACCCTGAGAATTATGTCCCCTGCTTTCTGTTGCTATAAGGTGAGTTTAGGGGCTGATCGTAGCTATGTGAGCTGTCCTTGGACTCACTGATTTAAGATGAAGACAGTAGGTACGTTTTATATGCAACATCCCCAGGGACTAGAAGGCTCCATGCTTCTTTTAGAGGGAGAATTTAGAGAAGAGAGCATCTTCTCCTCTCCCCGCCCCTGTGCCATTTTTAAAAAGCTTTTCCTTTACACAAAGGTCTTTCTCTTTGTGTTATGCCACTTAGGCACTGTCTATATTTAAGTTCCTAAGCTCAAGGGTCCCCTCCATGTCTCTGTTGACATTTGTCCACATTACCTTAAGGTTGCTGGGATGTAGCTATGCCTGTGGAAATTGACAAAGACCAACTCCCTCACAGACTATGCACTGTGCACATTTTCCCATCAGCCTACCATTACTTCTGTTCAGTTTTTTTGTCAGTATTGTGTGACCCATCTCTGCCTTCTGGGCTTTGCCTTTGACTAATGCTTTCAGCAAGACTAGGAGTAGCTCATTCCACAAGAACACAGAGGAAGGGCTTCCGACTCTTGGAAATGGTTGTAGACCTTTGTTCCTGGTCTCTTTTAATCTACTATGGGAACTACTGTCAAAAGAACTACTGCCACCAGAGAAAGAGTCTGTCTTTCATGGGTTTATGAATACACCCTGCAAGCTGCCCAGACCTCCACTCTGTGGAAGTTGTGGTTTGATGAGATTTACTAGCCAGTCACTGTCCTTCCCAGAGTAGTCTATGTGCCAGTATTGTGGATAAAGGCTGGGACATCTCACTCCAGTGTGGAATAGTCCTGAAAAGCTACTCCATCCCCCACACTCCCAGTAGACCAGGCTGCTGTGGAGCTGATGTGAGAGTTTGGCATTTCAATCTGGATACACCTGTCCTAGCTGCTGATTCCAAGGATGGTGCCCAGCAAACTCTGTAGAACTCTGACTTTCAGGAATGATGTGGCCCATGCAGAGGTTGAAAGGCCATCAGATCTTCACAAGAGATTCCAGTCATTCATACTTAGCTGCTTATTCTAGCTACACATAACCCTGCCCCAGTATAGAGGAGGCAAAAGACTGACCAGGGTCACAAGTCCAGTGGTTTAGCTTCCAAGAACTATCATGTGTGCCAGGATGGGGCAGCTGCCTGGGTAAGACTTGTGATCTTGTAGTACCCCTCACACATGTTCCTGTAAGTAACACCAATAAACTCATTATTTTTGCCAAATTGAATACAGATTAAACTACTTTTTTGGCCTGGAATTACCCCTCTGTGATATGGAATTCCCCTCTGTATTCTGTGAATATGTTTTATTACCATTGGTTAATAAAGAAGCTGCTTTGTCCTATGGCAAGGCAGAATATAGATGGGTGGGAAAACTAAACTTAATACAAGGAAAAAGAAGGCAGGGTCAGAGAGAAGCCATGTAACTGTCGAAGAAGAAAGACACCAGAACCTTACCAGTAAGCCAAAGCCTCGTGGCAATACACGATTATTAAAAATGGGTTAATTTAAGATATAAGAGCTAGCTAGAAATATGCCTGAGCCATTGACCAAACTGTGTTGTAATTAATATAAATTCTGTATGATTATTTAGGTGTGGGCGGCCAGGAAATGCAAGCAGAGTCTCCATCTACACCCCTGAGGTAAATTAGAAATAGAATCTCCAGAAAAAGTCACACAATGGGTATTCTACTCATGAAACTCTGGGGACCCAACATGTGATTTACAATAAAGGGAATGACATCATCATGGAGCAATGTCTTCTTTAAACTCATAGGATGCTGTTACAACTAACAAATAGAGCTAGCCTCCCTGCTGAGGACAACACCAAAGAGAAACTAATCTAAGAATAAGCTAATAAGGATGAAATCTACAATGTTTCCTCAATGGCAACATCAGTGTCTAGGCATTTTCTTACTGTGTGTGTGTTTGTTGTGTGTGTGTGTGTGTGTGTGTGTGTGTAGAAAGACAGATGGTTATTTTCTTTTGTGGTGCTAAGGATTGAACTCAGAGCCTCATATAGTGCTCTACTACTTAGCCACATCTTAGCCCTTATATTTACTAGTGATAAATATGCATATATCTATATACATGTACATATGTATTTTTTTCTAGGATGCCCTTGAACTTACCATATAGCCAAGAATGATTTTGAACTCCTGATCCTCCTGCCTGTGTCATCTCAAGTAGGTTGAGATGCTGTGGGATAATGTTCTTGTACCCTGTAAAGATTTGTCACTTGTATTGGTTTAATAAAACACTGATTGGTCAGTAGCCAGGCAGGAAGTATAGGCAGGGCAAGCAGACTAAGAGAATTCTAGAGGAAAGGCTCAATCTGTAGTCACCACCCAGATGCAGAGGAAGCAAGATGAGAATGCTGCACTGAGAAAAGGTACCAAGCCACGTGGCTAAACGTAGATAGGAACTATGGGTTAATTTAAGTTGCAACAAGTAGTTAATAATAAGCCTGAGCTAATAGACCAAACAGTTTATAATTAATATTTGCCTCTGTGTGCTTCTTTGAGACTGAACAGCTGCAGGACTGGGCAGGACAGAAACTTCTGTCTACACTGAAATTATAAAGTAAATACTATCCTCATTTTGTGAATTAGGAAATAGATTTGGAATGTGATGTATCTTGATTAGGCCACAAGGCTAAAACGGATCTATGGCTGCAGTCTACCTCCAACCCCTACCCCCACCCCATGATGGTGAGCTTCAATTGTCAAACTGATATAGGGTCACTTGGGAAGGCAATCTCAGTAAGGGATTGTCAACATTGTGTTGGCCTGTGGGAATTTCTATGGGGAGTTGGCTTAATTAAATTATTGATATAGAAAGAATAAGGCCACTGTGGGTGTAATCATTCCCTAGGTGTGCTCTGAATGGATCCTGCTCTGTATAGGAGTAGAGAAATCAAGCTGAGCACAAGCAAGCAGCAGACATTTCCCTCTGTTCTTGGCTGGATGTGCAAGTCTCTGCTTTGACTTCTCTGCAGTGATAGATTCTATGACCTGGAGTTGGAAGCTGGAACACACCACTCTCTCCGCCTATATTGTCTTAGAGTTGGAAGCTGAAACACACCACTCTCTTTGCCTATATTGTCTTAAGGTTGGAAGCTAGAACACAACACTCTACTCTCTCTGTCTATGTTGTCTTGGTCCGAGTATTTCATCACAGCAACAGGATTGGAACTGAAACATTCCCAGCCTCCTTTGCTCACTGTTGCCTCGAATGCTCCTCTCCACACCTTTGCTGCTCAGCTAAAATGCTGCCATTTAACCTGTCGCTCAGGAACATCTCACACATACAAATGTGTGAAGACTGGGACGTCTGAGAAAGATTTCTCTCAAATAGAGCTCTATTATAGGTTAAAGTTTATTTTGTGGTCTAAGGCAGAACTTAATAAAGTTTGTCTAACAGTGGTAAACCGGGTTGAACACTTTAAAATGCACTCTGTGGAGAAAATGAAACACTAATAGATTTTTATTCTTTGCTACTTCAGTTTCTGAGCACTAGTGGACAAAATGAATTGGGACATGTCTACATTCTTATCCTTAGAATTATTGTGTTGAACTATAGCTTTGACCACTGCAAACCAGTGTCCTTAACCCCATAGAGGCTCTCCATCTACATTCCTCCATCACCTCTGGCATGATATATGATGCCCTCTTCTGTCATGAAAGTGTACATGCAGGCAGAACACTATACATCACAAATAAATAAATCTTTAAAATAATAACTTCTCAGCCTTCTAGAAAGCACACTGGTTACTAGCTTCTACTTCCCAGTTGCTAATATCTATCAAATCGAGTTAAACAGTGGAACACCTACGGAATTATAGTCAGATGAACTTGAGTTCAAATCAATAACGTAGTTCTGAGCGTATTAACCCTTGTGTAAACTAAACTCATTAAACAGATAATAATGTTTAATGTGAAAAGGGGCATGACAATGCATGATGTGTGTAGACCACCAGAACTTATACAGCAAATAGTCTACTGTCATTTTCATTGGATTATAAGTCCCTCAAGCTAGGGATGGAGCAATGGGCCTGAAACAATGAAGCATGCTGGAACAGATAAAAATGGAACCATGGAGGGGAAGGATAGTGATGGATTGAGCTCAGTTTGTGAGTGCTACAAGCCTTGTTGACTCTGTTTCCTCAGAGCTAAAATGAGAAGGTTTAGCTGGATTCCTTCTATGATCCCTTCAACTTTAAGTTCAATGAACATAAACAACATGACAATTGTTCAGTCCAAGAAAGAAATAAGACAGAGCAGAGATATCCCCTTCTTGTCTTGCCTCTCTTTTTCCTTTCTCCTTCCTCCTTTCTGTATATGCTCTCTTTCTGTCCTTTACAGGAAGCAGGTATCGAATAGACTTTCTCCAGTGCTTATCAGTCCCTCAGCTCTTCAAGAGTCGCCACTGGCAGCTACCGCAGCTGCACTCCATCATAGCATCTGAAGGGAACAGGTGTGTATGAGCTGTGTGTTGGCTACTGTTCTATTGCTGTGAGAAGACACACCATGACCAAGGCAACTTTTCCAAGTATTTAATGTGGGTCTTGTTTACAATCTCAAACAATTAGTCTATGATCATCATGGCAGGGAGTATGGCAGCATGGTACTAGAGCAATAGCTGAAAACTCACAATGTCTTTCAGCCAGACCATCTGGTTCCTTAGGATCACTTATTTCTTTGGGCACAAAGGACAGAAGTTTTGATGCTAAATGAGACTTAACTTATTCTGAAGGCATTTAATTGCCCAAAGAAAGTCTGTAGCCTTTTCATGGCGGTGGGTCCTTGAAATTTCGCATGATGGATGGAGATAGAACCAGAGACCCACATTCACACCAGAGCAAGGGATTGTGCTACCAAGGTCCAGTGGAAGGGCAGAAGGAGGGAGAAGATGAGCAAGGACGTCAGGACCGTGAGGGACTGGCCCACCAACAGAGACAGCTGCTTGATCTATTGGGAGCTCATCAAATCCAGCTGGACCAAGACAGAATGAGCATATGACTTAACTGGACTCTGAATGTGACTGCCAATGGGGACTGACTGAGAAGCCAATGATAATGGCACTGGGACCTATCTCTTCTGCATGTATTGTCTATTTGGGAACTTATTCTATATGGATGCACATCTTCTTAGACCGAGATGGAGGGGGGAGGGCCTTGGGCTTCCCATAGGGCAGGGTATCCTGCCCCATTTTAAGGAAGCAGGGGGAGGGCGGTGGGATAGAGGGGGAGTGGGAGGGCCCGGGACAAGGGGAGTAAATGTAAATTTTTCTTGTAATAATAATAATAAAAAATTTAAAAAATAAAAAAAGAAAGTCTGTAAAACACACGAGTTAGGAAGCTCCACAAAGAAGTACCCTTTCCATGTGAACAAAGATGGTTATCACAGATGATAAAAATGGGTCATCAGTCTAGAATCACAAATATTATCAGACTTCGGTCTTGTCTTGGCCAAGATCTTGTCCAAGAAGTCTGGCAACTTCTGGTTGAGTAACATTGATGTCAAAGATGTACCCATTATGGCAAGAGGATAAACTGCTTGTCATACAAGCATGAAATCCTGAATCATACCCCAGATCCATGTACAACAGGACACACAAGTGTAGAGCTGGGTGCTGTGGTACGTCTCTGTAACCTTCTATGGCAAGATGGAAGGCAGAGAGACAGGAGAGTCCTCAGAAGCTTTGGGACCAGCTGGCATAAGCAGCCACAAGTAGCAAGAGAAACTCTGATGTCTCAAAAATGGTGGAAAGAAAGGATTGACACCTGAGGTTGCTGCAGTCACATTGCATGCTCACAACAGCACCTCCCTTCTACACACACGCACACACATGCCCCCTACACACACACTTACCAGTTATGTAGGCTTTGCCCATGCAGGAATTCTTCTCATTCTGGCTGTGTCGCTTGCAAGCTCTATGAGTACAATTAGTTTAATTACCTTCTCTAGGCTTTGATCGTTCTCACTGTTGGATAGTAGTGATACAGGAATAACAACCTCTTAGTGCTGTGGAGAATATCGTGTCCAGCATATAGACGTGCAAGGATGTAAATGACAGAGATTGTAATTGTCGGAGGACAGGCTGTGTTCTAAAGCCACCCTGAAGGGGTTGATAAGATGAAAGCATGCTGTCAGTATTGCAGTGTAAGACAGCTAGGACGCTCCATCTCCTCACACCTCCAGAAGCTCTCTTCTGCCTTTGTGGAAAGGTGAAAATTCTTTTTGACAGGACAAGATTATGCTAAAATCACCTCCTGCCAAAGTCTGAGATCTCTCGAATTCATTGCTCGGCTCTCCAGGTTTGTTAGCCGATTTCCTTTTGTCAGCTGCGTTGAGCTCGGCTCTGCCAGTTTACTCACAGTCTATGGACACGATCGATTGCATGAGCGAATTAAAGTGAAAAAAACAAAGCTTATACCAATCCATAGAGAAGCTTAACTGGTAAAACTTATCAACTAACCTTTGAAAACAATCAAAATTGAAATAAATATAATAAAGACTAATTCCCAAATATCTAAAACCAAATGCTATCCTACATGATAAAATGCTCAAACCAAGCCAGGCAGTGCTGGCACATGACTTTAATCCCAGCACTCAGGTGGATCTCTGAGTTTTAGGCCAGCCTGGTGCTGCGGGAGATTAAGCCCTCTTGCTTTCAGCCAATGGCTTCTAAGATACCCGCCCAATGTGGGGCGTGGTTTCCATTTTAAAAAAAAGCCCCAGCTGCTCTCCGAGCTAACTTGCTTCTGGCTTCCATGCTGACTGCTAGACTCAGTTTCCTGTTTGCAACCAGAGGAATGTGGTTTGGGACATTGATCTGTGAGTTTTATCCCCTCCAATAAAATACCCCTTTTTTAATCAAATTGGTGTAAGATTGTCCTGCGACAATAGCCTGGTCTACAGAGCTAGTTACAGGACAGCCAGGGCTACACAGGGAAACCCTACCTTGAAAAAAAAAAACAAACAAAATGCTCTAACATTTTTTTAATTAAAATCAGGAACTAGACTCATCTGTTTACATTATTATTTAACATTGCAGATTTGAGCAATTAAAGTAGACTGGAAGATGAAATAACCAACATCAACATTGAATTAGAAAATCTAAAAAGCCCTGTAACCAAAAGGAAGAACTGGATTCAATAAGGAAACCTGGTAAGTCTACTAGATTAAACAAAAGAAAATATTGGATTCAATAAAAAAATGAGGTAAGACTTCTAGATTAAGGGGGAGTTTACAAAAGACAAAATTTTTTTCTCCATCCAAGAAATTATTCATTCACAATGAAGATAGGAACTGTGCAGTCTTAGGAAAAGGTTAAGAAATGAGGGATATAGAAATATAAACATACGGGGCTTAGTAAAAACAACAGTCTTCTCCAAGTTGGAAGAAAAGAATGAGGAAAAAAGTCAAAAGATATAAAGGCATATTCAAAATACCAACAAGATGATCAAACTCATGAGCAATAAAGAAGATGCAAATTAAAATAGTAACCAAATTTTATTTTATACCCTACGGTACAGCAAATAGTTTTTTTTTTAAATGTGTGTAAAGAGCTGGGCGGTGGTGGCGCACGCCTTTAATCCCAGCACTTGGGAGGCAGAGGCAGACGGATCTCTGTGAATTCAAGACCAGCCTGGTCTACAAGAGCTAGTCCCAGGACTGACTCCAAAGCTGCAGAGAAACCCTGTCTCGAAAAATCAAATAAATAAATGTATGTGTGTAAAGCCTATTATTGGCAAAAAAAATTGATAAGAATGAGAATTATTTTGTCTTTAAAGAGAACAATCTGAACACATCCATTTCACTTAAACACCACAAACACACATATGCATGTGCATGCACACACACACACACACACACACACACACCTGTTTTGAAAATTTTCAGGAGGAAATTCACATTAATGATAAAACTCTTAAAGTATCCTCATTGAGAGAAAAAAAACAAGGTGGGCAGTTGTAATGGGAGAGAGCCACTTGTTGGTCCCAGTCACCCAGAACAGACATAATTACACAGAAACTTATTAATTAAATCACTGCTTGGCCCATTAGCTCTAGCTTCTTATTGGCTAACTCATATTAATTTAACCCATTTCTATTAATCTGTGTATGGCCACATGGCTGTGGCTTACTGGCTAAAGTTCCCAGCATCTATTTACACTGGCTCCATGGTTTCTCTCTGACTAAGCCCTTCCTCTTCCCAGCATTCAGTTTAGTTTGCCCCGCCTACCTAAGCTCTGTCCTGCTATAGGATCAAAGCAGTTTCTTTATTCATTAATAATAATCACAGCAACATAATAAATAAATAAATATTTTAAAAAAAATAATAATAATAATCACAGCATACAGAGGGAAATCCCACATCAGGCAGCATTGATGATCTTGCTATAGATTGACATTAAACCAGGTCCTACCAGAGCAATAGAGTTTTTAAGTTTAAAGAAGTGTCAAAGAAGCAAAGACTGTCATTGTTTCCAGATAATAGAACTCTGTGTTTAGACAGGAGGTCATAGGCCCATTGTTGTTTAGGTACATTAATGTGGCACTGAGCTGCGGTCTAAATATTTGGGGTTATAACCATAAACAAATGTTATTCACAGTCTTAACCAGAGAAGTTTCTCTTTGTATCGGTGCCAGTGACTGCAGAGACTCATGAATGCTCAAGATGCTTAGAATAAACAAAAAGTGAGTGCTCATCCCTAAATTTCTTTAAGTCCTAACTCTCAAGGACATTGTGGAAGAGGGGGCAGTGAGATTATAAGAGGCAGAAGACGTGGAGAAGGGCTGCAAAATACTATCTTCAGGGCATGACACAGCCATTGCAAACATGATCTCAAAGCAGTTATGGTTGCCTGAACTAGGCCTGCACGAGACTAGGTCTCACCAGGCAATCGTGTATCAGCCAGGGGCTCAGAGGACCCTAATTCTCCCTACTGAACTATTGGCAACTGATGGATCCTGCAGAGGGATAGACATTGCCGTCAGTTGTGTTCCAGATGGTGTGCCCTCCAAGCTCCAGTGGATAGTCCCAAGTCTGTGGCCATCCTGGTTAAAATCAGTGGGTCACAAAACAAAACAGGAAGGCATAAACATGAGAAAGAAAGTGCTGGGGAGGAGAAAGTGCAACATAGGTAGAAGGGAGGTAAGCACGAGTCACCGTGAGGGCACACAAGGCAGCAAACATGTGTGGATTTATCAAAGAACAAATTTAATTGATGAAAACAGAGTAAATAAAAATCATAGAAAAATTGAAAGAATTAGTGTTTAACAAGTTTGCTTAATACAGATATATGTAACCAATCATTTCTAAATATATAAAATAGAAAATAATTCTGTAGCTTCTTGTATGTTATAGCACCAAAAATATTAGATGCCAAGAAGTAGCCTACTAAGAAATATGTAAGACTACTGTGGCGAAAACTAACACAAATAGAGACAGGCTATTTATATATTTGTTTTAACATTTTAGTGTGTGCATATGTGCAGACACAAGCATCCACATGCATGCATGTATGCATGCGTGGAGGTCAAAGGACAACTTGCAGGAGCAGGCTCTCTCCTTCCACCATGTGGGTTCTAAGGATCGAACTCAGGTCCTCAGACTTGGCAGTAGGTGCCTTTACCCACTGAGCCATCTTACTGGTCTCATCAACACATGACTTTAACAGCTCATCCCCTCCTATAAATGGTAAATGGAAAAGCCAAACTAATTAGAAAGACCCCCCTGAAAAGTCAAGGACCGGATGTTAAATTATGAGACTATCTGAAGATCCCTGAGTCTTCCCACAAGACTTCACAGAAAGCACAAAACAACAGCAGAGGTTTTCTTTGGTCAGGAGAGGACAATCAAATCCAAGAGGGCCACTGGCCAAGGAGTCATCCAAATCTAGTGAAGACTGGATCTATTCATTGTCCCAAAAATGGGCTGGGGTTACAGCTCCAATGTAGAGTTCTTGTCTGCCCTGTGCAATGCCTAGGATCAATCCTAAATACAATCAATCAATCAATCAATAACTTTTCCAGTGGAAGGAAAGTCCTTGTCTCCAAAGGAAAACTTGGGCAAAGGGCCAGGAAGTTGAGAAGACCCCAGTCTGGCCCTTGCCTCAACAGTCAAAGATAGCAGCATCCTCCTTCTTGTCTAGGATGTGAAAATAGCATTGTGTTCGGTCTATTAGATTTCAAGACTAGCCACAAATAACAGAGCCAGTTCCAAGTCGACGGCTTCTCTTGTCAGTGTAGCAAGACTCTTGGCAACTTTCTTATAATCTCAGTTCTCCAAGCTATTTATACACTGGCATTGGAAAACACATTATTTGCAGAAATGCCTCTGGATCTTATGTCATTTATACAGGGACAGAAGATGTTTTCAAAGAACCATATTTTTGTAGTATTTTTTGCAACAAAGATGGTATAAGCAATGATCTGCCAGGTTGTGTGGGTGTAAAAACAGTCTCCATGGACTATTCTCCAATTCTTCTTTGGCTGTTTAAAATCTATTCAAGTATCTCCGTCTGCCCATACTTCGATTTTTGTTATTTTTCTCATGATTGATTTACAGACTTAAAGCATATAACAGAGTCCCTGGGGTCCCTTTCTCAATCCTCTCCTCTTCCCTTGGGTTTTATTGGAATGGGGCCAATATGTGTGCACTTTAGAAGGCTGTGTTAATCTGAAAGTAAGCAATCATGGGGCGAATGCAGGTCTCTTGTTTCACTTCCACGAGCTCCTCATTAGCTTGTATTCTCTACTGATGCCAAGACAGGATTAGTCAGGATTCTCGGAAAGAGATGCCAGTGAGGGGGCTGGAGAGTGAGGGAGCCCAAAGTGGCAAGAAGAGCCGTGGAGGAGAAGGGGAAGGCAGCAGCGAAGGAAGCCAGATTCCTCTTCAGCAACATAATACCAAAGTAACCTCAGCCAAATTGAAGCACAAGCTTCGAGCCAGTCATTCACCAGAGAGGCCTCCTAGCCTGTGGGAGCAAGTCTGCAGGAACAGCCCAGTCATCTCTGTCTTCTGCCAGGGAAGCCGATAGGAAGCAGGGACTCAGAACTGTGGGGATGCCTGTCTGTCACTCACACTCCCAGCTGTAGGACAATCAAGAATGCACAGATCCCCCCTCACCTGCATACCGAGTAGGAAGCGGTGGCTTTTGCATGTGTTTTGGTGGTTGTTTTGAGACAGGCTGGCCTCCAACTTGCTGTGTAGCCAAAGATGACCTTGACTTGTCTCCACTTCCCAAGTGTTGGGATTGTAGGCCTGTGCCACCCATGCCTGGACTTATATGATGCTGAGGGTCAAAGCCACAGCCTCAGGTATGCTAAGTAAATGCTCTCCCAGATTAGGTATATGATTGATTTCTTTTACAGTTCTGGTTCTACCCGCACTGGAGGGAAAAGGAGCTCAGGGACCCCTAGAGTAGACCACTGTGCCACACTACCCACAGGGACTTGTACTTTTTTCAGATATCACATTTCTACATATGATTTTGTTTATAAGGGAAGTGATCTCACTGCTCCCCTAACTTCGCAATGGGTTAAGAAATACACTGAGGGGGATTCATAGAATTCAAGCCCTTGGTCTTGAGGTGAGTAGGGATAGTGATTTCTATATGCCTGCTTCATCATAACTCACTTTTCCTTACATGTGAGGTGAAATTCCATAATCCATTCCATATATCTAACTGCTGTGGGACAATCTTTTTCTACACTATGAATATGTATTACTCTCATTAGTTAATAAAATGCTGACAGACAGACCAGTAGCTGGGCAGGAAGGTAGGTAGGAAAGCCAAACTGAGAATGATAGGAAAGAGGGTGGAGTCAGGGGAAATGCCAGCCATCCATTGGGCAAACAGGACATGTAAAAAATGAAGTAACAAGCCATGAGCCACATGGCAAAGCATAAATAGAAATATGGGTTAAATTAAGTGTAAGAGTTAGCTAACAGTAAGTCTGAGCTATCAACTGAACATTTATAAGTAATATTAAGCCTTCAAGTCAATTATTTATAAAGGGGCTATTGGGCATTTGGGAACAGATGGGTTAGAGAGAAATGTTCATCTTCACCTAACATTCTTTTTTCTTTCTTCTCTTCACTTGAAAATTACCCAAAAGTCATCTTTTAATTGTCATCTCTTTGTCGATGCTTTCCCAGAATTCTTTGGGCATGGCTGCTGCTGCTGTGTTCCCCTAAACAACTTTGTATCTTGAATATACTCTTAGTTACATTTTGTGCCAATTCTTAGGATACTTGTATGCTGGAGATCATAAGATGTCTGTTTTATTCTTTCCCCTGTCTCTAAGAGCTGAACTTCACTCCACAAATGCTCTTGTTCTAATTAGGACTAATACTCCAAATCCTTATGTTGAGACTCTAGGCATGTGTTTCCATGCCAGGTTTTATGTGGTGTAAGGATCAAACCCACAGCCTTGTGCATGCTAAGTAAATGCTCTACCAGTACCTGGGAAGGTCAGGAGTTACCACAAACTGGGTGGTTTTAAACGTGTAACAGAAAGTTATTGCACCACCATCCTGAAGTCCACAAGTTCAAAGTTGGCGTGTCAGAAGGATTTCTTCTGAGGATCACAAGGAAGAATCTTTTTCATGTTTCTGGCAATTTCCTGGAATCTTCCTCATTCCTTGAGTTGTAGAAGTAAAGATGAACGACTCTCCTCCTCCTTCCCCTTTTCTTCTTGGTAAGGTTTCATCATGCAACCCTGACTGACCTGGACTTCACAATATATAGACTGACCTTGAACTCTAAGAGATCCACCTGCATTTGAATCCATAGTGCTGATATTGTAGGTCTGATAGTCATCTCTATGTGGCATCCTCTCAATGCGTGTGTCTGTGTTTAGGTGTCC
This sequence comes from Dicrostonyx torquatus, assembly GCA_028555095.1. NCBI lineage: Eukaryota > Metazoa > Chordata > Mammalia > Rodentia > Cricetidae > Dicrostonyx > Dicrostonyx torquatus. The sequence goes on from JAQHUG010000130.1 coordinate 2,066,415, forward strand.
ACATATAATAAAGATATAGTCATACGGGATTAGGACTACCCTTCTTCAGTATGACTTTGTCTTAACTCTATGTGCAAAACTATTGTACTGTGGCACAATACTTTTTATTTATTTTATTTAAATTTTATGTGCATTTGTGTTTTACCTGTATATATGTCTAAGGATGTCAGATTTCCTAGAACTGGAGTTAAAGACAGTTGTGAGCTGCCATGTAGGTGCTGGGAATTGAACCCAGGTCCTCTGAAAGAATAACTAATGCTATCTCTAATAATGTTAATGTCCCTGAGCTATCTCTCAAACCTCCCAAATTACTATTTTTACATAAGGTCATATTCTGAGGTATTAGGATTTAGAGTATGAATGGTAGGGAATACCATTCGACTCCCAGAACAAAGAAATCCATGTACTTCATTCAGTTTTAAATCTTAACTATACATTTTAAGAAGGAACAAAACCCTGACCAACAATGAGACAGTGAGATAGAGAAGGGAATAGGAAGAAAGAGTAGGATAGGTAGAGAAAAAAGGAAGACAAAGATAGGGAGAAGGAATGGATGGAAGAGCGGGGCGGGAAGGGATGGAATTTTTATAAGTAGTAAACCATGACTAACAAGAAGGCAGAAAGACAGAGAAAAGGAGATGGAGAGAGAGAGAAGGGGAGAAGCGAGGAGGAGGAAGAAGGAGAGTAGGAGAAAGGACTCCAAAATAATGACTCTAAATCAGGATGTCTACACTTTGGACATTGCAATGTGACTTCCTCATCAACGAACATGTTGGACTACATGCATAGATATCATGGGATACATGCAACCCATGGGCCACAAGACAGATGTATTCACTCTAATACTCAGTGTAACAGCATTTGTTACCACAACTTCATGAGTGCCAATAAGAGGGACTGGAAAGATATCTCATCAGGAAAGCATCAGCGACACAAACATGAGGACCTGAATCTGATCCTCAGAGTCTACATGAAAGGAAATAGCCAAGCAAAATGGCATAGGCTTGGAATCTGTGAGATGAGGAGACAGAGAGCTGAAGCAGATCCCTGGGGGCCTGCTGATCAGTAAGCAAATGTTTCCTCAGGTTCAGTTATGCTGTAATTCAGTTGCTACTGTAGCTGTGATTGAAGGGGGCCAAGCTACGTCTCAAGATGGTAGCAGAACTTAGTATTGTCTATGTGATGCTGACTGTATAGGTATATATGCAATCCTCAGGTCACTGGGCCTTGTAGCAAGGTTCCAGGAAAAACTTAGAGGCCAGGCAGTGTGCAGCAAGGTCATATTCTCTGTGTTGATATCTTGGGAGAGCTGTGCATGAAGCAACAAAGGTGATGCTTAGGTTGTAGCAGAAATCCCAGGATACTGAAGATGCCAAGAACATGAGACATCACTGCAGGCACCAAGTGGAGATGACCTAAGGGAGAGGCCATGTGCATTATAGGCAGCAAGAATCTAGGAGTTGACCCAAGCATATTGGAGCATATATGATACCACAAGTCCCAGATGCTGGACATATAACTATAGGATGTCATGTCTGTCCTAATGGGTTTCATTCTTGTTTTGGTTTTATATAAATATATATATATTTACTATCCATCCTTTGGTGTAGGGTGCCCATTCTGTGAAATTGTGCACTGGAAGTATGCTACTTACTTTCTTATTTTATAAGGATCACAGCTAAGAGATCACCTCAAGTCTCAGAGAAAACTTTAGACTTCAGAAACTTGGACAATACTGGGACATTAAAGACTACAGAGACATTTGAAGTTAAGCCAAAATACATTTTGTGTGATGAGATGGCCAAGAGCCAGCTGGGGTTCAGGGCTATCTAGGTGTTATGACATGGATCTATAGCACCCCACAGGTTGTCTGCCCCAACACCCTGCAACTTGTGGCACTTCCAGGAGACTACAGAGCCCGGCTGGCAAAGGTGGGACAGGCCTTGGTGGCTATAGTTCATCTGCGCTTTTGGTCTGTGTTCTCCGCATCCTGACCCACCAAGACATTAGTTGCCTTCACCACATGCTCTGAGGCCGTGAACTATGCCTCGTTTTCTTTGCTGTAGTGGTCTGAAACTGTAAGGCCGAAGAAATCTTTCCTCCCTGGAGTTTCTGTCAGTGTCAATCATGATGATGAGAAAGTGACCAGCAATTCATCTATTAATTAATTAATTCATTAACTGTTTGATGAGACTGTGTTATGTGTCCGGCTATATTACAGGTGCTAAAAACGGTGTTTAGAAAGAAAGAAAGAAAGAAAGAAAGAAAGAAAGAAAGAAAGAAGGAAGGAAGGAAGGAAGGAAGGAAGGAAGGAAGGAAGGAAGGAAAATGACAGCAGTTCATAGAGAGGCTACTTCAGGAGGGTCTCCTAACTTGCTAGAAAGAACCTAAAAAACAAGTTGACTATTGGGGGGACTAGCAGTCCTTCCAGGAACAACAGCAAGTGCAAAGGCCCCAAGAGAGGAATATGAGGCCAGAGTGACCAGACTGTAGTTACCAAGGCAAGGAACATTAGCAGAGGCAGAGAGGCAGAGACTCACGAGGCCTTGCAGCACAGCCGAAGGGTTTGTGAGGGGTTTTCTAACTAGGACATGAAGCATAAGATATCACACAGCAGGAACCTGCAGTCACTGGGAGATAGGAAACAGACATGTGATCTGATTTATACTTTTCAAAAGTCACTGTGGCCACTGTGTAAAAAATGGGTTGAAGAGAATAAGAAAGAAATAGTCTAATTAAGACTCTGCCCAAATCCAGGGAACAGTTGAGAGAGATTTAGAATAGGAAGTAGCAGCAAGGGTCAATGATAACATGTACAAAACAGGAATACATACGGACTCACACACACGTATGTATGCTCACACATGCACACAGACAGACGCATTATAGTTCCAAAATGTTAATTCCAAGCTCTTAGATCACACAGTCTTATAGCAGTTATGTACTTTCAATAAACATTTAAGTACATCTTCCAAGCCCATGTCCTCTGTTCCCACAACACTATTTGGAACTGATTAAGCAGAGCAAAGAAAGTGGCATTTGTGTTTGGACATAGGTCATACCAGCACAGTCTGAGCTCTCCGAGACTTATTTCTTTTTTATTGTCCTTATCGGCATCCATAATTACAGGTGATATAAAGTTGTATCCCCTGAGCAAATGCAGCACCAGATAAAATATTCTGATTGAATGACTGGATGGAGGTTTGAGGGTTTAAGTAGTTGACCATCCGCTCTATTAAACCATCTTCTTCCCTTGACAGGTGCAGCTGTTTAACTGGCAGCCCTCTACTCAATGCGAGCCTCCAAAATCCCTTCAGCATATTGCTTTCAGGGTGTTGGAGCTAATAGGCAATAATAATTCTATTGTTCCAATATAATTTATTGCTATAAACCTCCTTACAACGGGAGGATAAAGGCTTAGCTCCTTCCATGCATGCAGAGCCCTCTGTAAAACTCTTGCTATCAGAACACCACCTCCTGCCTGTGTTTTGCACCTTTTACTTAAGCAAATTTGAGGAAGGCAACCTACTGCTCACATTTAGACTTTTGTCCTGGTTTAGACAGTGCGACCTTCCTTATACACGTGTCCGCTAAGCCTCAGCTAAACCTCCCTCTTTCTCAGAGCTGCCTCTCAGGAATTCAGGGTCATATATAGTCAATGTCCTTCTGAGAACATGGGCCCTAGATCCCTGACTCTGTGGGAGGGGAGCTGCCCCTGGAACTTTAACAAGGTTCCCAAGGACAAAATACTCATATTACTACAAAGACATCACTCACCTTTTCCACTGAGCTGACATTGGTTGTGATAATGTAGAAGCAAAGGGAGTGGGGTAGAAACTCTCTTAGTGCAAACCAAGGCAGGTCCACCCAGCTGCTCATGCAGTTACTGTGTTCCTCACCATCCCCTCTGCCAGGAGAAAAAGAAAAAGGAGAACAGTTAGAATCAACAATGACCTTGGTGAT
>JAQHUG010000130.1:2076728-2088364 GCA_028555095.1 Dicrostonyx torquatus
AAAAAAAGTCATGGATTTTAATGAATTTCCTTTTTTGAATACATGACTTTTTAATATTCTCTCCAAGGCAGCGAGAAACACATAATAACCCTTCTGCCACCTGCTAAACTACAGTAATTGTCCAATGTCTCACTTGGTTTTATAGAACATCACTTTTTATTTTGTCTTCTGATGACTGTACTTGTTAATTACTGAAAGAAACTTATTGAAATTTCTGGTTCTAATTAGTGGATTATCTTTTTCTTCTTGTAGCTCTATTGGTTTTTGCTTCATTGTTTTGGCCCTGTTAGTAGGATCACACATGTTAAAGATTTTTATGTCTTCTTGGAGAACTGACACCTTTATCCTTTGATAATGCCCCTTGTAAACATATATATTACATTTTTATGTTTTTTATGTGAGATCTTGGGAATGAATAAGAAAGGAAAGGTATGGCTTAAGAGAGAGTGTTGTGTCTGTGTGTCAAGTTGACAAGGGGTCAGTTATGCTGACTGGTCTTAGGTCAACAAAACACACAAGCTAAAATTATCTGAAAGAAGGAAAATCTCAAGAAGATGCCTTTCTAAGATCTTGCTTAATTTTCTTAATTAGTAATTGGTGGGGGAGGGCCCAGCCCATTTTTAGTACCGCCATCCCTGGGCTGGGTTCTATAAGAAAGCAGGCTGAGCAAGCCATGGGGAGCAGGTCAGTAAACAGCATTTCTCCATGGCCTCTGCATCAGCTGCTGCCACCAGCTTCCTGCCGTTTGAGTTCCTGTTCTGACTTCCTTCCATGATGGCCTGTGGGGTGGAAGTGTAAGAAAAGTAAAGCCTATCCCCCAATTTGCTTTTGGTTATGGTGTCTCATCTCAGCAATAGAAACCCTAAGACAGCATGCTGTGTCAGACGTGCGGAGTTCCACCATGCGGGGCTCCAGTACTGAATTCAGATCATCAGGATTGGCAGCAAGCTCCTTTGTTCACAGCTTCAGAAACAAGAAAGAACCTGCCTTAACAAGGTGGAAGGCAAGAACCATCTGTGAAAGTTGTCCTCTGATCTCCACACACATGCCATGACCTCCACATTCAAACACACACACACACACAACAATAACAATTTTAAAAAAAGAAAAAGTTCCTGATTCCCAGAGGAATTCATAGGACAAATGTACAGATCTGTGAGCTTAGGTAGAAGTTTAGCAAGGAGGATTGTGAGTTCAAGGTCGGCATGGGGCGTGTAATGAGTTCGAGGCCTGGGTTTTGCAAAGATCATTTAAATATATTTTAAATTTCTTAAATATACTATTACCTAAATATTTTATGTGTCTTAACACATAAAAACATTAAAACTATAAAAAGAAAACTCAGTAAGTTTGTCAAAATTTGAAACGTTTTCCCTCAAACTAAAAAGTAAACCACAGACTAGAAGAAAATATTTGACAATAGACTGGTGGGTAGCAGGGATAAACAACTCTTACTACAAGGTGCTAAGCACCTTTATGAAATGGCAAGTGTCTGGGGCAGACGCACTCAAGTGATCCACGGAAAGCTCAAAGTTTGCAAAGGTGTTTAGCATAATTAGTCACTAGGAAAAAAATTAAAACCACAATCTCACTGCACATCGACTAAAATGGCTAATAGCTAAAAAGATGGGCTGACAAGATGGCTAGCGGTGATTGCTGCTCAGTGACATGAGATCAATTCCCAGGGCTCTCCTGGGGAAAGGAGAGAATGGCAAATTTGTCCTCTAAGCCACACACACACACAGACACACACACACACACACACACACACACACACACACTTAAAATGTAAAAAGCTAACAATACCATGGGGACATGAAGCACTCTCTCCCAGTGCTGGTGGGAATGTTGAAAGATAGAGCTGCTTTGGTAAAGTTTGACACTGATGTAAAAAAGCTAAACATACACGAAATGGCCCAGCCATTCCATCCTTACACATTTTTCTATGAGGAGTGAGAACACACATCTGCCCAAAGACCTATACATAAATAATCATAGCAGCTTTATTTATGATAACCAAAACCTTGCAGGGGAAAAAGAAACAAGAGATATGCCTATCAAACAAGAGAATACCGCTTGACAGGAAAAGCAAGGCACCCCCAACACAGGCTACAGGTTAGATACACTTCAATACCATATGGCATGGGAAGCAAGAGACCAGACAAAAGAGACCGCATCCTTCATGATTCCACTTAGATAAACTTGGAGAACGACGCTGCTAAACTATCCCAGCCTCTAGCTACATACATCCGCTGAGCATTGAAACTGACTTGTCTAAGCAGAGATAGATGTATTAGTTATTTTCTTCTGCTGGCAGAAAACCAGGGCCAATTTGACTTATGGAAGAAAAAGGTTACTTTGGCTTATGGCCCTGGATGAAGAGACCCATCATGGCCAGGTAGGCATGGTAGCAGGGAGCTGGAACAGGGAGCCAAAGGATCACCTTTAGTCACAGAAGAAACCAAGAGAGCAAACAAGAAGTGAGTTGAGACTATGAATTCGCATAGCCTGCCCTTAGTGGCATACACTTTGGCAAGGCTGCACCACCTTCCCGAATGTTGCCACTAAGTGGGGACTGAGCGTTAAAATACCTGAGTCTATGGTGGATATTTCTTATTCAAGCCACCACCTGTGTGTGTCAGAGTCAAGACTTGGTATTAACACAGAGTGTGGAAATTGTCTCATTAACAGTTTTGTTCTGATCACAAGCCAAATTAGTAATATTTTGATATTCTGTAATATAGGAAATAAGCTATTAAAGTCAATTTAACTGATCAGTAATATAAAAAGAATTAGATACAAATGACCTTCACACTAAGGAAAAGTAATTTTTTTCTCTTATTTGTTCTGGAGGAGGGACTCTATAACTTGAAACTTTTTTTTTCCTTTTTTTCCTTCTGTTTAAAACTATAGCAAAACCAGAAATGATGGTGAACACCTTTAATCCCAGCACTCAGCCTTCTGCACTCAGGAGGTAGAGGCAGGCAGATGTCTGCGTTAGAAGGTATCCTGGTCTACAGCATGAGTTCCAGGACAACTTGGGCTACGCAGAGAAAACAACAAAAACCATTCCATAATCGTTAAGGTGGGCATGGTGTCACAAGCCTTTAATCCCAGCACTCAGCCTTGTGTGCTCAGGAGACAGAGGCAGGCAGCTGAGTTCCAGGCCAGCCTTGGCTTCAGAGGTACTCTACACAGAGAAACCCTGTTTCGATACACCCCCCATACACACACACACACACACACACACACACACACACACACACCCCAAAACCTTCTGATCTGGTGCTATTTAACATGCAAATTATATTACTGTGCATAAAGTAAGGTTTTAACAACCAAGGAAGGAAAAGAAGCTAGAAAAAATTTATCTGTGGTCCTGGGAAAACTGCTCAGGGCTAAAGTGATTGGCTTACAAGCATAAGGACCCATATAAAATGCTGGGTACAGTAACATGGGTTTGAAATTCCAGCTCTGGGGAGGCAGAAACAGGCAGCTTAGTCTAAATGATGAGGTCCAGGCTAACAAGAGATCCTGTCTTGGAGAAGGCAGATGACACCTGAGGTTGTCCTCTGGCCTCCACAGACATGTGCACACACCCCCGCACACACACACACATAAACACACAGAGAGGTATGTACACACAGGTGTAATTAAAAATAATGCATCACACTTATCTACTGGGCATCCCCACATAGGACACTGTGTCAACTGTTTCCCGTTATATTGTTATTGGGCAGCTGACTGGAAGCTACTGCTGCCCAGAACAATGCAAGAGTGTTTCACTGCGCCTAGGAAAGATCCAGATTCAAAATTGGAAGCCTGGTGTAAGTTGATTGTGAAGCTTTCTCGCCATCATAAAGTCAGGGGCCATCCTTACTGAGCTCCAACATCAAATAGCGCCTCCACTCGTTTCACATTGACCAAACCCAAAAGATTTCCAACAACTTAAAAAGCTTGATTTAAATATTTCCTTCCTAATGTGTGCTAATTCTAGGACCAAATGATGGAAGGCACAGATAAAGAAACAGGCTGACCATAGAACATTTCTAATTAATATCGAACTGTCAGTTGGTGTTTCAGATAGCAAATGTCTTATGCTGAAAACCCACCTTGAGAAGTTAGTAACTGTGATATTTCCCTCGTGTGGCTGCCTAGCCTGGCCACTGGGCTTTCTTAATCTAAACCTGTTGTAAACAATAGCCTATGTCAAGATCTGACCACGTAAACTTAAAAACCCATCTACAATCCCACCAGCACATACACACTCACACACACACTCACATACACACTAAAGCACACTCTCTCATACACATATGCACTAATAATTTTAAAAAAGAAACGATGTAGATGGAGTTTTTCTGTGCCCTGTGAGCAGCTTTGTTCCATCAGCCATTTCCCAAATAACCTCTCAGAGACTTATTATAAACAATCAATACCCAGCCAATAGCTCAGACTCATTACTAACTAGCTCTAACAACTGAAATCAACCCATTTCTATTCATCTCTGTGCTGTCCCGAGGCTTAAGGCTTCTACTTCATCTGCATGTCCCACTTCCTTCCTGTCTGGTTTGCAACTACTCTGACTCCGCCTTTCTTCTTCCCAGCATTTTCTCTTCCGGGAAATTCCTGCCTAGTCATTGGCCAGTCAGCTCTTTATTAACAATGAGAGCAATACATATCTACAGTGTATGAAGATTGTTCCACAGCAAAACAAGCTGACCACACAGTTTTAATCCCATCACTCCGGAGGCTGAAGCAAGAAGATATCTATAACTTAGAGCTAGTCTGATCTACACAGCAAGGTCCAGACCAACCAGAGCTGCACAGTGAGACCCTGTATCAAAAAAAAACAAAGGAAAGAAAAAGAAAAGAGAAGAAACTAATGTATATCCCCCCCCAAAATCTGAAGGAATGCCGAAATGAAGAACTCTAAAAATTTTAAGAAATATAAACTCATCTATTAACGTTCTGTAAGAACACCTTTTTTGGTAAAAATTACTTTAAAATAGCAGTACTCTAATCAACGGCTGTCACCAGGAAACATCAGACACTTGGAAAAACTTGGCTTTGGCCTCCATTGTAACCAGCCAACTTCATTATGCTTTCTGCCTAATAATTATAGATCTTATTAACCAAGATGGGTTTAATAACATAAAAATCATAGACACTGCAAATTGCATGCTCTCCCAAGGGCGTAGGCTTTCACACATTTCACATTCCAATATGCAAAACATGATTTTTGTTTGTTTAACTCAGGCAACTGGAGTTTCTAAATACAGTGAAAGTCTGCAATTTCACAGTGATGTGAGCTGCACTCTCTGAGAGTGGAGGAGATGAAATGGTCCCCCACAAGGGTGCCATTGCACTCCTTTCTTCCTTGCACACAAGTCAGTCTGTGGATAACCAAGACAGAAACACACTTAAGAGTTCCTAGGCAGTAACCTACCTTTTTCACTATTATGAGGGTGTGTTCATTATAGAAAATAGAGACACAAACAAAAAGAAAAAAAAATTTTAAAAATCACTTTAAATCCCACAGTCTAAAAGAGCTCAACTTGTCAATACTTCTTTTTCTTTTCAATTTTATATTACATTTATTCAGTGTGTGTGTGTGTGTGTGTGTGTGTGTGTGTGTGTGTGTGTGTGTTGAGAGAGAACACGCATACACATGCCTGCACAGTCCACAGCATGGTGTGGAGGTCAGCAGACAACCTGTAGGAGTCAGTCTGCTCCTCCCACCAGGTGAGGCTCAGGGATGAAACTTAGGTCTTCAGGCTTGGTGACAGGTGCCTTTGCCCACCATGTATTTCACTGGCTCACAATTGTTAGGAATTTGCTTTATTTTATTCCATTGTTTTTATGAGCACATTTCACAGAGTTGAGATAATTTTGCGCCACTTGTATACATCCTTTTTCATTAATGTAAACCTATGCATTTTGAGTGCTTTCTGTTTTATTCTGCTTTTATTCAAATCTCGAGAAACATACTTTTTTAAAAATAGTTATTTATTACGTATACAATATTCTGTCTGCGTGTATGTCTACAGGCCAGAAGAGCACACCAGACTCCATTACAGATGGTTGTGAGCCACCATGTGGTTGCCAAGAATTGAACTCAGGACCTTTGGAAGAGCAGGCAATGCTCTTAACCGCTGAGCCATCTCTCCAGCTCTGAGAAACATACTTTCAACAGATGTGTCTTCCACAGTATGAGCTCATGGCAGTTACTTCATCATTTCTTACTGATGGACATTTAGAGATCTCACTTTCCCACCATTATCAGAAGTGCCTGCCTCCTGGTGTAGGCTTGGAATCCCAGCTACTATGGAGGTTGAGGCAGAAGGACCACAAATTCAAGGCCATCCTGGGCGACTTGGTGAAATTCTGTCTCAAAGCTAAAGCAGGAAGATTAGAGGATACAGATCAGTGGTAGAGCTCCTGCCTAACATGTTCTTGTTCTGGGTCCAAGCCCCAGGACTGCATAAACAACAAAACAAGGAAGCCTGGAGAACTGATCAGCTGTTAAAGAGATTGAAGTGAGAGCTTAAGGACCAGCGTTCAAATCTCTAAAATCCAAGTAAATGTCAGGTGGGTGAGGCAGTCTGCCTATAACTCCAGCCTCCTTGGAAACTGGAAACTGGGATTCCCAGAGCAATTTGGATAGCAAGACTAGCCATGTCAGTGAGCCCTGTGTTTGATTAAGAGCCCCTGTTTCAATGAGTAAGGCGGAAGAGTGATCCAAAATGATACTGACGTTAACCTCAGACCTCCACATTCAGACAAACTCACACACACATATGGGCAGCCCCACACATGTGCACCTATACACATGCAAACATGCACATACATGCATACAACACACACACACACAAGAAATTGGAAAAGGAAAGAAACACGAGATGAATACTTATCCACATTTATACTGTGAACTTGGGTCCAGGCCTATGAGGCGGACATGAGAATGGCTTCTCTTATCTGAGGCCACATCTCTGAGGTATCTTAAGAATTCATCCTCTAGAACAAAAGAGCTAAATAACTTGAGTGTGTTTCGAGCTCTTAGCGCATACTAACAAGTTGCTTCCCAGAGGCCATTCCAGGTTATTGTCTACTAACACGGGACTAAGGCACCCACTTCGCTATGCCTTGAACAACACTGTGCAAGCATATTTTGCGTAAAGTTATCTGCGTATATTATTTTGATTCATGTTATTAGGTTACTTGTGAACATGTTTCCCAGGCATGATAACTCTGGATGCAAGATGTGTATAAAATAAATTTCTGCAGGAATTTTTACTTTCCTCTGAATCAACTTATGACTTATGTAGAGTTTATTTTTAATATTCAATCATGACTTTAATTCTTGAGTCAGTAATAATTGATCTTTTGTTTTATTGTGGTGGCGGGGGTTAAGATTTATTGATTTTATTTTGTGTGTTTGAGTGTCTTGCCTGCATGCATGTGCACCATCTGTGTGTCTGGTGCCTGTGGAGGTCAGAAGAAGGTACTGGATTCCATGGATCTGCAGTTACAGGATGTCATGAGTGCCATGTGGGTCCTGGGAACTGAAGCGAAGTTAGAGCAACAAGAGCTCTTAATCACGAAGCCACCCGTCCAGCCCCAATGGTGGGTTCTGATATTGGTGTTGTTGCCTGGTTTCCTTCTTTTTTCAGCATGATCTTGCCATCTTCTGCATTCCTGGTGCAGGGTTTACAGGAGTGTACCACCTTAGCTTAGGAAGTAGAGCATATACACCAGGGTCAGCCAAATGCACCATCGGACTAAGGGTGCGTGCCACCAAGCATGGCAACTTGGATTCTGTCCCTGGAACTCATACATTAGAAGGGAGGGGGAGGAGTCCTGCAATTTGTTTTCTGACCACACACAAACACATAAATAAATAAATAAATAAATAAATAAATAAATAAATAAATAAATGTTTTTTTAAAGGATACATGGGGAAACGCAAATAAATAATAAGTAAAGTTAATAACAGTTTAGCTAGTAGGGTTTCTGAGACTGTACAACTAGAGAAAAGTACTTGCATTTTTACATGTTGATGGCACGCAATGAACTGTTCCAATAGGGAGACTTTGCTTCATCGATTTTTCTGTGTGTTTCCTTAGCTCCAGAGCTAGATATGACATTAACGGCAGCTTGACTCTCCATTCTAACATTCCTCTTCTCAAGTGTCATTTGCTTGTTCAAAATTGCTTTCTTAAAGGGCAGCAGTTTATTTTTGACCTTCAAATTATGTAAAGTTTCAGGCGATTTCCTTCGCATTTTCAATACACACTAATGAAAGACAGGTGTGGATAAGAAAACCCAGCCAACAGAAGCAAAAACGCCTGGCCACATTTTATTAAATAGAATGCAGGAATCCCAATGCAATCTCTACTTCGCCCCTACAGACTAGGCCAGTAACATTTCCTACAGACTCTGGCACACCCTACACTGTTATCTACATGACTTATTTTAAAGCACACAAGGGTGCTACCAATTACACATTATTGTTCCAATTCTATAGCTGAAGAAACTAGAGATCCAAGAGACCAGAGCTGGCATCCCCTATGTTCGTCTTGTTCCAGGAACTAGGCATGCTGGTTAATAGTTTTGCTTATTTATTTTAATGTGTGTGATGGTGGAGAACTGAGGATGACTTTTGGGAGTCTCTTCTCTCCTTCCCCCAGGGATCAAACTGAGATCGTGCAGGTTTGGTGGCAAACACCACCCCCTACTCAGCAACCTCCCCAGTCCTATCATGCTTTTCATTTTCAACAAAATGTATACACAAAAAATGTATGGAAATAAACCACACCCAAAACAAAATGAGCCCCCCATCCACTATCCTCTTACTCACGTCTTCAAAGACCCCACTGTGTATCTCCCGACCTAGCCCAAACACACCAGACAGCCAGCTCTCCAGAGTGTCACATTACCAAATCACTTGTTCTCCTTTATGCTTGATGTGTCTGTGTGATTGTTTTAATTTGTCTGTTTCATATGTTTTGGAAATCATTGCCTTTCTCAGAAGTCTCTCTCCGTCATACATTAATCACAGAGCTATACTGTACCTCGATCTAGAATTTCTAAGAGCAACCTGAGCGTACCCAGGTTCATAGTTTAAGGTAGGGTTGTGACAGGGTTCCAGGTGGGATGACAAAACATGGTATCTGGTGTTAAGAAAGAGGCGGAGATGGTATGATTTCAAAGTGTCCTGTATAGACCTGTGGTTTGAAAGCTCGGCCCCTAAATGATGGGTGGCACTGTTTTGAGAGGTGGAAGCTTAAGGGGTGGGTACCAGCTAGAAAAGTATGTCACCAGGGGTATTGATCCCTGGTAGTGTGGTGTGGATGATGTGGGAGGAGTGTGTAGAAAGGGGGGTGCTCGCTGTGTAACTCTGAACTTGCCATGTTGACCGTGCTCAACTCGAACTCACAGACATCTGCTTGCATCTGCCTTCCAAGTGCCAGGACTAAAACTATAAGCCACCACTCACAGTCCATATGTAGTCTTACTAGCTGCCTCTGTGACATACACATCTGTCCTCTACTCCTGGTACATGATGTTCTGCAGGAGCATCCGGTGCTGTGACGGGGACAATAACTATGGACTGAACCCTATGACACTGTGAGGGAAAATAAGCCCTCCTCCCTTATTCCCTGCAGGCGTTTGGTCACGGCAGAGATGAAGCAACTAACATATGCAAGAAAATCTGTCTCCCCCTGACTCCTGCCTAGAAACAGGTCTCCAGCCCTCTTTGGATAGGCACCCTTCCTACACTGGAGGAAAAGAATGCCCTTCTCTCTAAAGACCCAGGGCCACCGGGGAGAACCTGAGTTCCCCCAGTGCATCACCATTAGATCAGCCCTTTTGATCAATCGTATTTCTGAATACGTGTTTGTAAGATTATAGTACATCAGTGCTTGGGAGATGGCTCAGTGGATTAAGTAATTAAGGAGCAAGAGTGAAGACTCGAGTTCGGATCTCATGTATCTGTAACCAGAGGTTGGGGCGGGGGGCTCGCTGGCCAGCTAATCGAGACTACACAGAAAGCTCCAGGTTTTCCCAAGAAACTGTTTCAAGAAAGTAAAATGGAATGTGGTAAAGGAAGACATTAGGAGTTGACTTCACGCACACATGCACACACATGCAAGCATACACGCGTGTGTACATAAATAGTTTCTCTCATTCTTTGGACCTTGGTTTCTGGTCTCCCATGTTACATAAAGCTTATTTCAAATAAATTTGTCATGCTGTTTTCTTGTTAATCTTCTTTGGTTATAACTCCCAGCTATGACTCTAGTGATGGACAAGGAAAGAAATTTCTTTCTCTATAACCACCAACTGGGGTGAAAAAAATATGCATGTCCTGTCCAACATTCTGGGTGTGATTCAAGGATATTTGTTCTTCGCCTGAAAGCCAAATATGAGTGGGCATCCTGTCTTTTATCTGCCTCCGCTCTTCCGGGCAGTAGTGCTACATCTTTTGATACCAGAACACTGTCAACAGCCCTGGAAGGTGATAGCCATTTTGTGGTATTTTCTCCTCTGTCAGGGGTTCACTGTGTGACTTTGAACTTTGTCAGTTGTGGTTTTCTTATTTTTAAGACAAGGAACATAGAGACTTCCTCAAAAGACTTAAACCCTTTAGGGGATGTAGTGGCCCCCACTACTGGGGAAGTTGAGGGGTAGGAGTCCCAGCAGTTCAAGGACAGCTTTGGTTTCAGAGTGTAAAGCCAGCCTGAGCTATAGAGTAAGACTCTTTTGCAAAGCCAAAAACAGTCATTAAACACACAGAGAGAGTTAAATAGCCTCATCTATTATAACAGAATAGCTTGCACATGAACTTGATAGGTCAAGAAATAGCATAATTCACACATCAGTTATAGATGCAGGTAAACCTCAATAAACCCTAAGAATGCAAGCAGCTAATCGTCCCCAGCATCTGACTGAACTGCAGAGCCAGGGACAGTGCGTGACATGAAGAGCTGGCAATCTTGCTTCCTATAGTTTTGGTCATGAATCTAGCCTTTAATGCCTGAGCCATCTCTCCCTCCAGTCTCATGTCCTAAGGAAAGGCGTTTAGTGGCAATTCATATTTGTAATGTAGCTTTACTTTCTATTTGAAAACTATTTAGTGGAGGGAAAACAACAGGCCTTAAAAATAATTTTAAAAGTAAGGATAGTGGTTGTATGTCTCTCACAGGACTGAGGATGAAACTGATCATGCCAGAATTCTTAAAGAATCCCCAAGTTGGTTTCAGGTCCATCAAACAGTTACAATGCCTTGCTGTCCCTGCAAACTGACTCACAGTGAGAAAATTTCTCCTGGCACTTCAGGTTTTGTCTGCAAGTCATTCGGTCTTGTCCCCAGCCAGAAGCTGTATATTCTCTTTAGTTCCATGCTCAGAAGAGTACACTGCTTCTGGAAAACATCAACATATATTTTTCTGTTTTATTTGTGTGTTTGTTTGTTTATTTATTGTAGCCATGAAAAATTCAGGTTATCGAATTTAATTCCAAAAAGGAAAACTCCCGGATGTCTGCTGGGTAGTATTTTGAGGACGACCGGTGTGTGTGTGTGTGTGTGTGTGTGTGTGTGTGTGTGTGTGTGTGTGTGTGTGTGTGTGTGT
>JAQHUG010000130.1:2105066-2149417 GCA_028555095.1 Dicrostonyx torquatus
AAAGTTATAATTATCATTTCCAGGAACATCAAAGGGTTCTCTGGTAAGGTTGTGTGTTTGGCCACGTAGAGTAAAATACATTATTAGGAAAGAATAGCAAAGGCAGCTGACCATCTATAATAGCAGTGAGAACAAGATCTTCCATTCAAGTTCATGACTTGAGCTGATTACCGTGGAACACGGGAGGCATAACTCGAAAGCACGAACCTCCCCTTAAACTTCCCGTGTTGTCACACACAGGTGACATCGTCAGGTGTGGCATACATGAGCCTGGGAGTGGGGTGAGCTTGTGTGTTTGTGTTTGTATATGTATGAGTGTGTGCATATTAAGGAGAGTTCACATCGCTTGTCACCAAGACAAGGCTAGGAACAGCACTGGTGAAACTGGAAAACACATGTGGAATTCTGAAATGTTTTGCCTAATGCCTAAAAGGTCACGCCCATTCGCAATCATTCATGAGTATTATTTCAAGTTATATATGTTTATCTGGCACAGCGCTTTGTTCTGGAGACATTAGGCAAACTGGTCAGACATGAGTCTGCTTTCACTGCCCTTAAAGATTGCAGGTGGGGGTGAAGGGAGTAGTGACACTTGGAGGGGTATGAGGTGTTACGGTGGTAAATATTGAGACTGATCTAGACTGGACTTCTTTGCCTCTCAGAGGAAGTGACCTCTAGGCTGATCCTGTAGGACAAAGCTGGGTAAGGGGAAAGACTGCAGACTGAAGTTAAAGGCAGGCTTTCGCTCCCAGCAGGCCACAGGAACTCCGCCCTCCTTGGTCTTTTCTCCTGCACTTTGTCTCTGCCTCAGTTGCCCATGTGGAGGCCATATGTTCATGAAGGCCACTTCTCCTTTGACATTTTTGCTGGCTCCAAGAAAAATTATTTCATTTCCCTTCTCTGTGTGTCTTCAGGGTCCCTAGTACATCACAGGTCCTTATTAAATATACTTTGTATATTAACAAACCAAATACATCCAACCACAGTACTCAGTAACTTTCTTCTTTTTAACAAGTTCAGCCCACCTCCACGTTCTGAGCTTGGATATCATCCACTGTTCTGATCAGAGAAAGTGCCCAGGAGTTCAGAGGTTTTGAGGGAATAAATGGAGGTTCCTAAATCGGAAGACTGACTTCCGGTGAGAGGAGTCACTAAGGAGTGAACACACAGACTTTCTGTAATGCTTCCTGAGAACTCTCCAGAGGCATGTGCCTTTTCTAGTTGGGTAATTAAGAAGTGGCTACATCCTCCAGAGACAAGCTGAACACCCTAGATAATTCCTCCAATTTTGATTTATCAAAAGGATGAAATAACTATGCCATAATTCCTTTCTGGCTAATGCCTATTAGTTTCTACATCTAAGTAATGGTTTAAACACACTATGGACACACGAGTCACCTGAGTTGCTTTAGAAGCTGCTACTATGCCAGCTCCTACTTCTGGCTTTTCTCTGATAAACAGAGTTGTTTCATTTTACTGCTCCTTCTCCAAGTAGTTTTAACCATCAATGCTCCAGACAATGTTATGGGTGTATTTATCACTGAACATAAATAAAATCCAAAGAAAAAGAAGCATACAAAGCAAAAGTGTACTTTGTTATACAGTTTATACCAGAAATCAGGAAAGAGAAGGTTGGGAGAATCTCAGGCACATGAATGTTTGTAGCTGCCATGCTGAAGTCTTAAAAGATGCTCGCAGCTGATCCTGAATGCGAACCAAGCATCCGTTCCGGGGGTGGACTAGGATTAGCATAATTTATCTCTTGAGTTTTAGAGCTTTCATAACAAATTTTGTGGGTAACTGTTCTACACAGTCCTAAACATTTATGAGGGCTTATTATATGCCAGGGTGTTTATCTTTTAGCTAAAAAGTTGTTCTTCCAAAAGCTCATGAGTGACTATATTGCTATGCCTATTTTGCAACTGAGGAGACATGGTCAGAGTGGCTCAGTGACTCACCTGAGACTTCATAGCTCATTGGTGATCAAGATGGTATCAAGCAGTTGGAAATTCAAGTTGGCTTTTCTCCAAGCCCCCTTCCACCATTGTATTAATTTCCCCCATCTGAGGGAGGCAAGGCTGTAGGCAGAGCTTGAGATTGCTTGCTGTCTTGGAGGACAGGAAATAGAAAGGAGAAAATGCTGGTGTTCTGTTGCCCTGCCCCCCGGCCCTTGAGATGATGCCAAGAATCCCAAGGCAGGGACACATTCCTGGGTTTTTGTTTTGTTTTTATTTTTATCTATCTATCTCTATTTATTTTTCATGGTTATTGATTTCTTGCTTTTGTTTTATTCTTTTTAAAAGAATTTTTCAATTTTATTTTATATGTATGAGTGTTTTGTGTGCATGCATATATGTACAACATGTGTGTGTGGTGTGCTCCAGAGGCCAGAGGAGTGCACTGGAGATCTTACAACTGTGAGTTACCATGTGGGTGCTGGGAACTGAGCCAGGATCCTCTGCAAGAACAACAAATGCTCTTAACTGTGGAGCCAGGCCCTGTTTGTTTTCTTTTTGAGACAAGCTCCCCTGTAGCCCAGGCTAGTATCATACTCACCATGAAGCAGAGAATGACCTTGAACTTCCCGTCCTTCTGCCTCCACCTTCCAAGTGCTGACATTAAGGTAGGCCCGACCACACAGGGCTCATAATTTTATATTAAAATAGTAAATTTATGCAAGCAGCAATAAGTCAAGTTGTATATTTTTGTGATGGAAATTCAGTGTGAGCATTTTTATTGACATGACAGACTAAAGACTCTCATTGCTTTCCCTAGAGCTTCCCTGTACACTCACACAAATGCTCCAAGAGAATACTAAGCAGGGCTACACTTTTTTTTTCAACCAAGACTGAGCAAAAGCTGGTGGGGAAAGGTTAGCAAAAGGCTGCTGGCATCAAAGAGGAACCAGTGGCTTTGTTAAACAGGATAATCCCTCAAGATAGCCTCCACAGAACTGCCTCCCACCTCCTTTCCCTTTTCTGTAGATTCTAGCAAATTAGACTTTTCAAATGCTCTAGATCACACCAGAATTGATTTGTTAAAGAACGCATAACAGATTTTTTAAGAAGTTACATTAGCTGACATTAACTTGTATCATTTTTTTTTTTTAAATCTGCTTTAAGGTCTGGCGCGATGGCTCACCAGGAAGCTGTAGCAGTCTGAGTTCTTTCTTTCTTTTTTTTTTTTTTTTTGGTTTTTCGAGACAGGGTTTCTCTGTGGCTTTGGAGCCTGTCCTGGAACTAGCTCTTGTAGACCAGGCTGGTCTCGAACTCACAAAGATTCCCTCCCGAGTGCTGGGATTAAAGGCGTGCACCACCACCGCCTGGCTCAGTCTGGGTTCTTTATATCAAACAACTAAAGAACTCTGGCTAAAGTGAGCAAAAGGGAATTCCTTGGGAAGTCTATGGACCTTGGAAGGATTGAAGAGAAGGATGGATTCAAATAGGAGAGATCCAAGAGTTAGGTGTGGTAGCACATGCCTGTAATCGTACACTTGAGGGGCTGAGGCAGGAGAATCTAGAGTTCAGTGTCAACCTGAGCTACATAGTAAGACCCTGTTTTAAGAGGGGAAAAAAAGGCCAGATGAGGGTGACAAATGCCTTTGATCCCAGCACTTGGGGAGGCAGAAGCAGGTGAATCTCTGTGAGCTCAAGGCCAGTCTGGTCTATAGAGCAAGTTCCAGGACTACCAAGGTTACACAGAAAAACCACCTAAAAAAAAAATTTTTATATAAAAAGAGAGAAGGAAAAATCCAGGTACCTCCAGAAGATCTAAGAAGCAGGAACTAGGAAGTGATCCTATTTGAGACACCGAGACATCACTTCTAGAAAAGACTGTCATGGAATCTTCATTGTCACCATGACTGAAATGTTCTGGCACTTTAAGAGAAAAGCCACGCCTAGTCCCTCCCCCATCCGCTGAGGCAGGCTGATCTTCAGCTTCCGGCCTGAGCTCTCTCTTTCCTGTCTTCCTCTCGGAGAGGCAGCTTCTGCCACTGTCCCCTTCTCCTGTCCCCCTACTTCTGTCTGTCTCTTCTGTATCTCCTCTCTTTCTCCTTCTCTCTCTCTCTCTCTCTGTCTCTCCTCTTCTTCTCCCCTTTCCCCTCCATAACCCTAATAAACTTTAAACTTTACTCTACATGGCGTGCCTATCCATGTCTCTGGCTCCTGCTTGCCTGCCACGTGTCTCCCTGCCTGGACCAGCCACCACTTGGGGACTGGCAGCCATCTCTGCCTGGGACTGGCTGCTCTCAGGGCCCACTGCCTGCCACCACATGGCTCGCTACCACTCACTGCTTGGGGACCTACAGCGTTTCTGCTGCCTACTGCTGCCGGGGATCCTGCAGCATTTTTAATTAATTATAACATGACTAGCTTTAGAATCACCTGGGAGGGGTACGGCTGGGTGAGCATGCAGATTGTTTCCAGGGAGTTTTGACTGGGGAAGGGACATGTGGGTGGTAGCCTTTCATTGACTGGGGTCCTAGGCTGGATTAAACCGGGAAAAGGTAGAAGCCAACTGGACAGCCACTTTCGTCTGACACCTGACTGTGGGTGTATGCTCCTATCACTATGGGTTTCCCACCACGAGGGATGCCGCTCTCAAACTGTGAGAAGCGAATGCTTGCCTGGTTTTCACGAGGTATCTATCTGGTCACAGCAATGAGAAACCCAATGAAAGCAAGGATGAAGGGCCTTTCATTTCAGATCTTCAAATCACCAAGTTCAAGAAGGAAGATAATTAGCCTTGGCAGGACATTTGCCTGAGTCTTGGGAAGAGGGAAGGATGGAAAACATGATTCAAAATCCTACCTAAGGAAAAAACTTTTAAAATACACAAAAACAAGCTAGGATTCTTCCCTCACCTGAGAAGTAAATGATACCTAGATACGTAGCACAAGAAAGGTGCTGGGCTTCCGGACCCACCCACTGCCGCCTTGTGATGCTGCCCAAAGTGGAGATGGAAACCCCAAGACTGGCCTGATCACACCGGGAACAGGGGCAGATACCGGAAAACATGCAAGTGTCTCAATTTAAAATGGTGAATTACTCCTATGATGAAGATCTCCAAGAGCTATGTCCTGCGTGTGGAGATAAAGTGTCTGGCCGGGTACCATTCTGGTCTCCTTACCTGTGAAAGATGCAAGGGTTTTGTTTTTCAAGTGAACAGTCCAAAACAATAAAAGGTACACATGTATAGAAAACCAGAACTGCCAAATTGACAAAACATAGAGAAAACGTTGTCCCTGCTGCCGATTCCAAAAATGTCTAAGTGTTGGAATGAAGCTAGAAGTCATAAAAGCTGACCGCATGAGAGGAGGCAGAAATAAGTTTGTGCCAATGTACAAGAGAGACAGGGCCCTAAAGCAACAAGTGAAGCCCTCTGAGGGTCTCCTCTGCAATTCAGAACCAAATTCCACCAAAGGAACCCTGCAGCCTTGCCTCCACAGGCTATGATAGGAGTCCCTTTGTCACATCTCCATTAGCATGACAATGCCTCCCGGTGGCAGCCTGCAAGGTTACCAACCACATGGTCACTTTCCTAGTCGGGCTATCAAGTCCAAGTACTCAGATCCCTATACCAGCTCACCAGAGTCAATGACGGGTTACTCCTCCATGGATGGTTACCAGACAAGCTCCCCAGCCAACATCCCACATCTGGCAGTGGAATTTCGTAGTGTGAACGAGAGCAATCTCAAATTCAGGTGAAAATCTCAACTTACTTACAGCAAGAGCAGGCAAACCGAGACAAGCACAAAAAACTGAACACAATGGGGGTTATGTGCATGGCAGGCCAAACCCTCTTCACCATTGTTGAGTGGGACAGAAGTAGCATCTTCTTCAGAGAACTGAAGGTTGATGACCAAATGAAGCTGCTTCAGAATTGCTGGAGTGAGCTCTTGATCCTTGATCACATCTACCGGCGAGTGGTACATGGGAAGGAAGGGTCGCTCTTACTGATAACTAGGCTGACTTCTCCAAGCAGAGCCTCCCAAACCAGAGTCATACTCACCAGGACTCGTGCGTCATTCACAAGAGCTTGTCTTGAGACTTAGTGCCCTCCACTTCCATCATTGAGAGTTTGTGTGTCTCAAGTTCCTAGTGCTCCTCAGCTTAGACATCAAGAATCTCGAGAGCTTCCAGCTGGTGGAATGTGTCCAGGAACAGGTGAACGCTGCCCTGCTGGACTACACGGTTTGCAACTACCCACAGCAAACGAACAAATTTGGACAGCTGCATCTTTGACTGCCGGAAATCCGAGCAGTCAGTATGCAGGCAGAAGAGTGCCTCTACTACAAGCACCGGAATGGGGATGTCCCCTACAATAACCTGCTCATTGCGATGCTGCATGCAAAAAGAGCCTAAGTTCCCACCTAAGTTTGCTCTTGCAACAAAGAGACTGGAGGGAGAAGAGGAGGAGGAAGAAAGCATAATACTCTAAACTGCTCCCAGCAATGTCGATTACAAACTTGGTTTAAAGACACCAGATTTTAAAAAGCAGAATAATCAAATGCTTAATAGCAAATAAATGATCTATCAGGAAATTTGTACTGCAAACTGTGAATCAAAGGCTTCATATCCCCCAAAGGGTTCATAAGAAAGACATTGTCATGGGGTGGATTGAACTCACAGACAGAATCCAATACCACATGACAATAAAAGTGGACAGAACATTCCTTGTATATTTATACTGATCCGTTATTAAGAAATTCAGCAGTTACTCAGTGTCATTAATTGGACTTGTCCAGAATGTCTCCATAGTGAAGCTGAACAACTCTCAAAGAATACACGGGCTGTGCCTTGGCAGCCCCTCCCTCCTCCCAGAAGGCCCCACACCTCTGACCTGTGAGTTCTGAAGCTATCCTAAGGACTTGGTTCAGCCACACCCAGTAGTAGCTCCACTAAACCATGAGTTCTGAATGTCTGTCTTAGACCTGCCAGCAGCTAATAAGGACAATGTATAAATATGTCATCTTGCCATTTTAAATATGTTCTGAACTTGTTTTACCATGTGTTCATAATTTAAATAAAAAAGCAGGCAGTATCCCTCTTCTAGATAAGCATTAGTTAATATTAAAGAAAATCAAGCAAATCTAAGCAAATACTCTCAACAAGAAAGCTAGATCTTATTTCTGCTATTTTTGCTGAAATACAGATTTGGCATGGTTGGATTTTATAAGAGTTTTTGGCCAAGAGGCTTGTTAGTACACATCCGTCTGTCTGTGTAGTCATCAAGGTTTGTAGTTCACCAAAAAATAAAACACTAAACATCTTTGGCTGGGATGTTAAATAGTCACAGTCTAAGGAGCTGAAAAGTCGAAGCATGTTAAGCAATCCAAATGAAAGTAGGTTGAGATGCAAAGGCAATTGACTCAAGGTTCGTTGGCAGAGCACCTCCTAAACGTGGGATTTAAAAGCAGTGATTCTCACGGCCTGGAAAGACAGCAAAGTCGTTCACATCTCCTGTGAAGGACAATGGACGAGAGCGGCACTGGCTCGAGTCTTAGACTAAGTCTGCTAATAGAACGAAAATACTGGCGGGCAAGGATGGCAAACTCTCTCCAACCAATGCTGTCAGTATTAACACGCAACGGCCACAGGTATGGAAGCCTTGCTTTACTTCCTGGTCCTAACAAGGAACCGGATCAACATTTATTGAAAATAAAGTATTACTACAGTAAAGTTAAAAATAATCCTACTAAATACATCCAGAGGGAAAGGGTTCACTCATCCAAAGGGGTGCTTTCATCCAAAGCAGGTTCAAAGGTGGCAGGCTGCCAAAAAGAACACACATTTATAATGTAGATCCATTCCAGTACACAGGAACACCACCAGTGGTGACATGAAGGACCTTGCCTGAGCACAGGTTGGGATATGTGACTACTTTTCCAGATAACCCAGAAGTGGCATGTTTCATCCCAAGAAAGTGAGAGGCAGTCAAAATAGGATAAATAATTTATAAAATATTATATATATAAAAAAAGGTCACCAGCCATTCAGTGGTGTAGGAGGGTCCTTCTGTATTTGGGTTGCTTTCATTGGTTGAATAAAGAAACTGCCTTGGCCTTTTGATAGGGCAGCCCTTAGATGGGCGGAGTAGACAGAACAGGAGGCTGAGAGAGAGAAGGCACTGGGGCAGGCGCCATGTTTCTCCAGCCCAAGATGGACTTTGATTAGAATCTTCCCGGTAAGCCACAACCATGTGGTGATACACAGATTATCAGATATGGGCTAAACTAATATAAGAGGTTAAAACTAATGGGCCAGGAAGTAATTTAATTAATACAATTTCCGTGTGGTTATTTCAAATGTAAGCTAGCCCAGCGGCTGGGAGCTGGGGAACGCAACCCCCGCGGCCCGCTCCTCGGTGCAGACACAGCCACTCCTCATTACTACAATTCAGGCTGTACAAGAACACAAAGCAACTAGCAAACCTTCAGAGGTACTAACAGCCTTGCCTTTAAAATGGTTAATTGAGAAACCCATAGGTTAAGTAATGGCGTTTAACGGAAGAGTAACTTCAGGCTTTAGAACAGCCGGTATAGGAACAATTAAATGTTCACCATATTAAAGGATCAACCAGCCCTTGGAATTCTCCTGTATTTGTTGTTAAAAAGAAATCTGGAAAATGGAGAATGGTGACAGATCGAAAAGCTGTCAACAAGGTTATCCAACCTATGGGCCCTCTACAGGTTGGAATTCCTCTGGCTTCTCTATTACCAAAAAGATGACCTCTTATAGTTATTGATTTAAATGACTGTTTCTCCACTATACCTTTACAAGAAAAAGATCGAAAAAGGAATGTTAACTTGGGTATTCCATTGCTACAAATAATAGTATGAAAGAACCTTCTAGAACAGATTGTTTTGTATACACATTTGGTGTTCCAGACTTCTACATCCATGTGATATTCTGGACACCGAGTACCTACTGAAAGGGCCTCCTAGAAAGTCAAATGGAAGCTCCAGCTGACTCACTCTCTTTGCTGTGCTTGGAGTCTCAGCCTACTTTCTTTCTGAGAGAGAGAGATCACAGTCCACAATGTGTCAACTGCAGCGCATGATTGCTTGGTTGGATTTAAGCTGAGCAATCTGACTTGGGGACCTCTAGCATCAAGCCAAATTCCTTCTCATGTGCATATAATTCAGTTAAATCCTTAATGATGCCTCATGGCTTTTATCCTGTCTGCTTCTGTGTCTTTATTTAGTCTGATGGATTTGAAACTGACTGATTTCAATCCCTAGGGCTCACGATTCAAGGGTATCTTACACTCTCTTGGGAGCAATGAGACCCTTGGGTAGCATCTCTGAGACAGTCCTATCAGAGGTTTGTCTGTTGACGAAGGGCACTTTCACCTAGAGGCTAAGGGGTGAGAAGGAAGTCAGATTAGTTAGATCAAGGAACTGCCTGTATGGATAGGGTGGCAGAGTGACCTTGAGGCTCTTGGCAGAGGATTCTATCACATGCCCAGTTAGGTAACACATCCCTCCCTTTACCTCAGCCAGTCTTCTCTCACTGTCAGATCTAGAGAAGCTATGCCAGATAGGAAAGAACAAGAGTGAAAGCTAAGACCAGTCCTGTCCCATCTTCCTCTCCGTGGAGGGTCCAGTGAGGGGAAGAAGCTGAGTCTTTAAGATGGAATAGGTTCTATATATATATATATCTGCATGAATACTTGCACGACACGTATTAGTTTCAAACCATGCCCCTGAAATGCAGCTGAACCAAGTGTGCTGATACGCACCCATAATCCCAGAATCTAAGAGGTGGAAGGTGAAATATCAGGAGTTCACGAATATCTAGCTGCACAGTGTGTGTGTGTGTGTGTGTGTGTGTGTGTGTGTGTGTGTGTGTGTGTGTGTGTGTACCATGTGTGTAGGGGCACCAGTGGAGGCCAGAAGAAAGGATAGAATTTCCTGAAGCTGGAGTCACAGGTGATTGTGAGCTGTCTTTTGTGTGCCTTAGGAGCAGAATGCTGGTTCTCTGGAAGAGCAGCAAGTGCTGTTAATTGTTGAACGGTCTCTCTAGCCCTTATTAAACCTTTTAAAACCCATACTACTTATCTTAATTAAGACTGAATTATAATATCTACCAAATGCTTTTACAGGGCATTTCACTGCTATGCAGTTTTTTTGTTGCTTTAAATACTACACGTGTGAGTTTCAATTTTGGAAAAGATGAACAAAAGGATCTAAAGAGGTATTTTAATCGTGGGAACTTAAGGTTTCATTTATCAGGACATATTTAGCCTGAATCATTAAAGCATCTCCACTAGAAGTAGATGCGGCAGGTTGAATTGGAGTTGTTGGCAGTGAGCCTATAATTAGTATTTGGTTTTGTTTCCAAAAATAATAACTCCCCACAAAATCATATCATGTCATATTTCCCAAGGAAAAGCAGCCAGTTTTGAAAGAGAAACATCGTTAAGGGTAATTAATTCTCCACTGCGGTTTTCCTCTCTCATGTATATTAATATGGGTTTGTGTTGATGAGGAGGAGCAGCAAAGCACCTGATGTAGGCCCTGCAGGGTGGAAGTGAAAGCAAACCTAGGTCAAGCAAGAGGAGTTCTCTGGCCTTTGGATGCCTGATGTGTGAAACCACAGCCAGGACTAATCCT
Source organism: Dicrostonyx torquatus (assembly GCA_028555095.1). Lineage (NCBI taxonomy): Eukaryota > Metazoa > Chordata > Mammalia > Rodentia > Cricetidae > Dicrostonyx > Dicrostonyx torquatus. The sequence continues at coordinate 2,115,685 of JAQHUG010000130.1, forward strand.
TGCCTCCATGCCCATTCAGCCCTTAGCTATTTTTAGGGCAAATTATTGGAGCCTTCACATCAGAGGTTACATTTAATAATGGATGTGAAGTAGTATAAACTCTATTTCAACTCAAAACACACCATCATATTTAGGCAAGATGCACCTGTCTGAATCTGCAATGTCAAAAAAAAAAAGCAAAAAACAAAAAAACAAGAAAAACAAAATCAAACTCACCCCCAGCAAAACAGCATTAAAAAAAAAAATAACAGGGAAGAGAGAGGGAACAGCAGAGCATTTGGCCCATGGACAAAGCTTTTTAGGTCTGATTTATAGCTATAATAGTGCAACCTCACAAGGTGCCATAAAAATTTTGTGTGGATATTCTACACTAAAAGATAAAGACGAAAGTTGTGTGGATGGTAGTGGTACCTGCCTTTAGTCCCACAAATCAGGAGGCAGAGGTAGGCAGATCTCTGTGAGTTCAAGGCCAGCCTGTTCTACAGACTGAGTTCTAGGACAGGTAGGGCTACACAGTGAAACCCTGTTTCAAAACAAACAAAATAAAAAGATAAGGACAAGATATTTTCTCTTCAAGAAGACAAAGCTTATTAACTTTTTATTTATTCATTCATTTGTTAATTCATTTATTTATTTTGTAGCTCTCACTGTCCTGCAACTTTTCACATAGACCATGCTGGCCTTGAACTCACAGAGGTTTGGTTGCCTTTGCCTCCTTACTACTGGAATTAAAGGTATGCCTCCACAGCTAGTGACAAGGCATTTTTAAGAGGAAAGAGTCACTGTAACCTATTTCCCAGGTGATCTCGCATAGCAGTCCAGTCAGAGAGAAATGGGGACAGTGATCTCGTTCTGACTTACCCATTTCTCATGGCAAAACCACAAGATGGCAGTAGATCCTGCTTCACCAGCTTAGGGATGTGGTACAGAATTGTAAAAGTTATCCTACAATTCACCTATTACCAGTGACTTTCTTCCTTCCTAGGGCTTCTTCCTTAATACATAAAAAAAAAAAAAGACTCTGAGATTGTCTTGTTTTTCTCTTGGCTGCAGTCAAAACTGCTCACCTACCTGTGGCAAGCTTGTCCTGTCATAGTTATTGGCTGTTTTGTGGTAAAATTGGTTGATACATGCTAAAACTGCCTTGGCTCCCAATGAGGTCATCTTTGGTGAGCTGGATCTTCCTTCATGTACACACATACTTCTCTTCCTTATTCCTAGGATCTTTCTTGATTGGGTTCCAAGCGGCTCTTTCCTAATAGAATTTTCATTGTATTTCGGGCTTGGGTGACTACTCCCTCTGATGATTCTTTTATAGCAAAGCCAAGGTGTATTTACTCCTAGGCTTGGGAATCACTATTATGCAAACAGGAATTCTCCTGTGGGCATCTCCTCACCTCAAGAGTAGAAGCTCACACAGGGAACACATACCTATCATATGAGGTGCTTATACTTTTGCCTGGAACAAGCGAACTCTTTGTTAATGAAGGTTCTCATCACAAAATATTAATAATTTATGATATTATGAGTGTTGTTACTACACCTATAGCATTTAGTTGCTAGCCATAGGTACGGCCTGGACATGGTATATAATAGATGGCACTACAGAAAGCTATGATGAGCCACACCTTGCTGGGGTTTCAGGAGGCAGTGGGCAGGCAGGCAGTAGCTGAAGCACATTTCTGTTTCTATCTTATTCAGCCTAATGCTTCCTTCAGCCTCCAGATGGGGTAAGAGGGTAGTAGTAAAGGTGGTGAGGTTTCTCCTCTAGGGTGCTGTTCCTCTTTTGTCATTTCTACTATTTTCCAAAGTTGAGATTGGTTGAAAGACCTTCACTGGTGAGCTAATTGCTCTTCCAGGCTGTGATTCTTCCTTGTGGTTCTTTAGGAGCCTGGGTATACAATAATTTAACCCACTACAGAGAAGGAATCAACCATCCCACATACTCCTCAGAGCTACTACCATGTAGAGCTAACCTATTAAGACAACCGTTACCATCTGTGGACTTCCATGCCTGTCTTAGTCAGGGTTTCTCTTGCTGTGAAGGAGCACCATGTCCACGGCAACTCTTATAAGGAAAACGTTTAAGGGAAGTGGCTCACTTACAGTTTCAGAGGTTGGGTCCATTATCTTCACCATGGCGGGGAGCATGGCAGCGTGCAGGCAGACACGGTGCTGGCTATATCTTGATCAGAAGGCAACAGGAAATGGTCTGAGTGTCACACTAAGTGAAGCTTGAGCAAAGAAACCTCAAAGCCTGACCCACAGTAGCACATTTCCTCCAATAAGTTTCCAACTCCTAATAGTGCCACTCCCTTCGGGGGTCATTTTCTTTCAAACCACCACAATGCCCATGTATAAAGAAAGACATGTCAGAAATCAGAAAAAGAGACATGGGGGTCTGCAGTAGTCTGAATGCAATTGGCCTACAGAAACTCATAGGGAGTGGCACGATTAGGAGGTGCGGCCTTGTTGAAGAAGGTGTGGCCTTTGGAGGAAGTGTGTCACTGTGGGGCGGACTTCGAGGTCTCTTGTTTCAGCTACCCTCTCAACTCAAACTAGTTTACCGTAGGAAATTACTAACAGCCAAGCTTGTCTAACTGTAACAGGTAAAGGTTTCTCTAACTTGTCTCAGCCGAAGCCGTCTTTGGTTTATAACCCCTGCCCTAAAAAGTCCCATGGGAAAGCACCCTGCCCTCTTCTAGAAACTCAAGGTCAAAAAGCCCCAGCTAACTGCATTATTCTGGGCTCTTCTTGTTAAACTGATTGCTTATTTTCTCCTGCAACTGCCAACCAGGTTGTAGTTTTTCTGTGTTCTTTGTCTTTAAAAACTCCTTGAAAAATGCATTTGGGGCTGCTCTGTGAGAAGTGTTCCTCTTTAGGCAGTCGCTGGCAGACTTAATACAGACTCTTAATTTGAATTTTGGTCATAAGAGGTTTTACTCCTTCACACTAACGACCTATAGACGTGACGAGGTCACATGCCTGGTAAACTTTAAAATAAACAGAATGTAAAATGCACACACAAACATACACACTCCATCTTTGCTGAAAACAGACAAATGTAAGCAGCAAAGGAAATGAAAAGCTTAGAGGGAGAAAGACAGGGCCCAGATTATCTATAAAATGGTATCCTTCTGATTATTCAGCCAACGACGAAAGGGGAGAAGGGACTTGTATCGGGATTATAAACGCTGTTCTCTGTGCTCAGTGTACCCACCCTTCTGGACTGATGCCAAGCTTTGCCAAGTGGTAGGTACAATGAATGACGATGCTTTCACTACTCCGAATCTACAGTGCTTTTATTATGAAATGAGGGTTTCTCCCACACAACCAAGTGTTCAGACATATGAACCCTGTAGGGAACAATTTATATGCAGGGAGCTGGGGTTTGCATATAAATTTTCATTTTGATATGGCTAATGAAGTACATTCCTAATATTCTGGGGAAGCAGAGCTTCTGATACTGAACCGCAGATGAAACAAACCTTGCCCATCATTAAAAACAAAATGTCACCCGGTAGCGTGTCCTATAGCGAATTGAACCCTCATTTCAGAAGTTTGTACCCAAGAAAAGCAGAACTAAACACCAAACTTCCTAGCTCAGTTTTCAGCATCGTCCTCTCCCCTCGGTTGAAAGTTTTGATTCTTGGAGTGATTTGATCATCACCTTTTGCACATGGAAGACAAGAATAAGGACTCAGTGGTAAGAGTGCTTGCCTAGCAAAGGATGTTGTGTTTGAGATGCCCCGTGGACATATGCTGAAACAACTGAAGGGAAAAGGGGCAAGGCTGAAAATAGAGAAGTGGGTAGCATCAGTGCCTTGGTAGGAAGTACAATAGATGATGCTAGGATAACCCAGAAGAGAGCACAGAGGGGAGACTGTGAATGTCGTCTTGTAAGCATCTATTGAAACAGAAGGGATGAAAGGAAGAAAGGGATGAGCCACTGCACTGAGGTCAACTGAAGGCACAGAAGGAGTAACAAGGAGGGCTGGCTCAGTTACAGAGCCTTAGTGTCCAAGATATTGAGCTCCACCCCCGCACTGAGACGGAGTGGGGTGGTAACAAACGCTAACAACGTGGAGGTGTGAAGGACACAGAAATTTGATGGGAACGGTTAAAAATCCAGAGTGTGAAAAGTAAGGGTTTGGTGACAGACGATCAATCACTGCCAAAGTCCAACACCGGGGACCAAAATCCTTGACACAATGTTGCTACAGGGAAGCGCGCAGCTACGTAAGAGATTCCCGCAGCTCTCTTCCGACCCTCGAAAGCCAACCCTTCCCTAAAGAGCGCAGGGACCGAAATCATCTTTCCATGTGTGCATTTGCGCTGCAGAGTTAGCCCGGAGAAGGCCGGGTTCCAGGTAGCAGCGCCCAGCCCGCGGGCTTCCAGCCCTGTCTGCGGAGAGGGCGAGCGCGCCGGCGAAGGCCCGCCCCTTCGGCCCGCCCCTTCGGCGCAGCGGGAGGCTGCCCTATGCGCTGCACTGCGGCTGCGCAGGCGGGGCGCGCGCGGAGGGGGGCGGGGACGCGGAAGGCGCGGCGGCTGCTGTGTGGGAAGGCGAGCTGGCGGGAGGGCGGGGGCGGCTGTGGCGGCGCGAGGCCTGAAGGGTGGCGACGCGATGCTGGAGACCCTGCGCGAGCGGCTGCTGAGTGTGCAGCAGGATTTCACCTCCGGGTGAGTACGCGGTGGGTGACCAAGAGGGCCGTGGGGCTGTCTGCCGTCGGGTCGGCGCGCTCTCGCGCCTCGGCGTCGCGGCGCCAACGAACTTCCCAGAGTCCCGGCTCTGGCCCTGAGTCTCTTTGATCCCAGCGGGCGGGTTCCGAGTGGCGCGGGCGGGATGCCCTCCTGCCCTGTCGTGGGACATCGTTGCTCAGCGGGCCAGCACGGTCACGTGAGGGGCTGTGTCCTCGCACTGGGAGCCCGCAGCCCTTCCCGGGGCAGGACCCACCCGGGACCCGCCTCCTTCTCCGGCTTCAGCTCCGACACCCGGCCGCTCGGCCCAAACCTTGGCCAAGCTAGCCCGCCTATTCTGCTCCTTCTCTGCCTTTGCCCTGCTTTAACGCCCCGGAAGAGCTGGGCCAGAGGGACGGAGCTGGGTCGAAACTGTTGACACCCTGAGTTGCCCAAACTTTGGTCGCCCCGGGGAACCTTTCGCAATCTCTAGGCTCTGCCCACTCGGAGCTCCAGTTAAGCCGGACTGTTAGGGGAAGGGGTCATTAAAGGACTCCCCAGGTGGTTGCGATGCACTACCAAGTCAGGGAGCGTGACGGGATGCCAGGCTGCCTAAGCACTCTTGCAGGATTTTACCACTTAACCTGACGAAAAGTTACCCGGTTTCTTGCCTCTGCTTCTGCGACTTTAAAATGATAGTGATGGTGCGTAACTCATAGAGTTAATGGGACTGTTATATGTGCAGTAAGCGCTGTTTGTGTAATCTTTAGTATTTAATTCATTTGCAGCTTTTTATTGCCTTACAAAAAGTGTCACCTTTGGAAAAGATCCACCATCTCTTTGGTTTGTTCTTTTTTGGTTTTTTGCTTGAGACAGCGTCTTATACTGGAACCCAAGCTGGCCTTCAACTGGTAGGGATACTCCTGCTCCAGTGCTGGGATATTCCAGGCATCCACCGCCATGACCTGATGGTCTGTCATGTGTTCGGAGAGCGTTCCTAATATGAGGGCACCGTAGTCACGATGCTACTTTAATAATTCATGGGGAAAACGTTAGCTGAGCTCTCATCTCGTGGGAAAAAAATGTTTAAAAACATTTGCCTGTTGGCAAATATTTGAAAGTTTCCAACATATATTGGAATATGTATATTGCTATATATGTGTCATTACTGACGATTTTAGCTTTGTGTTCTTATCAGTAGTAATTATGAGTGCCTATGGAATTATTCAGTGATAAGTGTTACTGCATGCTTGCATTTTTTTAAACTATAAATTTAGGAAAAGCAACTTCTTTTTTTGAGTGTAAACATAACTTTAATGTATTGCTCTGATAGCCTGCTTGTACCATGACAGTGGCCACGAGTAAAACCCACTTGAATACCCTTCTCTTACTAGTTCAAGGAATTCTTTAATGGTATTTGCTAGGAGCATAGATCACATGGTTGTCTCAGAACCCGTTCTTATGCCTGGTGTTTGCTTAGAAGGCTTCTTGCTTAGGAATGTGAACTCTGGACTGCCCAGACCCACTCTGTCTTCTGAGACCTGGTAGCTTTAAAAGTTTAGAGTTTAGTTAGGGGTAGGAGCTGAGGATATGTGATCAGGAGCCCCTGGGAAGTAATGACATAGCCTGGGACAGGTTTAGTGTTAGACATCCTGAGAAAGTCTTGTTCCTTGTGGTTTCTTACATCTCAGCTTCCTTTCTGCACAGGTTACTTAGCTGACAGGCCAGGAGACTGTGCCATTATCCTGTTACCTGGCAGGGAACAATCTTTGAATCGTGTATCTGCCAAGGAAAAGGCAACTCTAACCAATGGTACTAACTTTGGTCAGGTCCTCAATTTCTTACACGATTTTTATTTTTTTTACTGAGGGAACAACAAACTAAAACAAAAATCATCTTTCCAACTCTTCCATATTCCTGCTTTAGGGCTACCTATTCTGTTTTACATACTTGGCCATTTTGCCCTTTGCTAAGAAATTAAACACAATCCACTTTTCTGTGGTAATATGCACTGAGGGGTTTCTTTGAAAAAGTCATGACAGTCACCTTCCAATCTGTTCCTGTAGGACCCTTGGTTGTTAGAACAAGTGTTCAGCAGTCAGAGCAGCTGTCTTCTAAAACAATTTCTAATGTCCTGTGCTCAGGTTTCAGTCGATAGGTTTTCTGAGTTTGCTATATGCAGTGTTATTCCTAACAGCAGGGGCAGACTCAGTTTCTGCTCATTGTCAGTTTTTGAAAACTCAAAGAGCTGGCAAATTATCTTTTTCACTTTTTCCCATGTGTATGTTTGTGTGTCTCTGTGTATGCATGTCATGTGTATGCAGATGCCTGCAGAGGAGAGATGAGAGCATGGGATCCCCTGGAACTGGAGTGACAAGCAGCAGTGAGCAGCCATGTGGTTGCTGGGAACCAAACTTGAGTCCTTTGGAAGAACAAGTACTCTTAACTGCTGAGACATCACTCCATCCCCCACCCCCCTTAACAGGACTATTTTTATTGTTCTCCTAAGAGAATAACATGTTAGTGACTAAATCATGTCCAGCGGTGTCCTCCATGACTCTCCTCTAAGCCAGGAAACTGACATCTTGTGGATGTCAGCTGCATCCCAAGTGTGAAGAATGATCTTAGCTGAGCTGTTGAGTATTTCTAGGACTCCTCCTCACCTGCGGATCCAGCCGTTCCCTACCACCTGTTATATTCATTGCTGCCTTAATTGCACATGGCATCCAGAGGGGGTTGCTTAGCTGAAGAAGACTAGAGGAGGGGAAGCCCTCATCTCTCCAGGATAAAGGTTTTCCAGGTGCAGTCTGTTGCAGGGAAATGCACCCACACTCCTATAAGTAATGCCTCACCTGTGCTCTGTAAGAAAGCTCAATAAACTTACTGGTTTTCCCAAAGTGTACTTTGAAGATATCATGTCTTGGCTTGTCATTGGGATGCTAGGGGGAGGGGGTAAACATTGTTTATGTCTCTCCCAGAGAAGGAATTTTAGTTACAAGGCTACAATATCTATATTCCATTCAGACTTACCAGGAAATGCAATGTAAGTCATTATTGTTACAGGACAAGATAAAAATTACAGATGGTCTGGAGGAACCCGGGTTGTCCTTAGGCTTTTAGCCTCTTTTATTTTTTCAGTACTGGGTGTCTTAGGGGTTCTTTTGCTGTGAAAAGACACCATGACCATAGGAACACTTATAAAGGAAAACATTTAAGTGAGGTGGCTTGCTTACAGTTTAGAGGTACAGCATTATTGTCATGATAGGAAGCAAGGCAGCATGCAGGCAGACATGGTGCTGGAGCTAAGATTCCTTACACCTTGATCCAAAGGCAATTGGAAATGAACTGAAACATTGGGAGTGGCTTAAGCATATATGAGATCTCAAGCCCGCATCTAAAGTGAAACTTACTCCAACAAGACCACACCTCCCAATAGTACTCCTTTGAAGGCCATTTTCTTTCAAACTACATATTCAATTCCCTGGACCCAAAGGCTTGTAGCCATATCATAATGCAAAAGTGCATTTAGTTCAATTTCTAAAGTTCCTATAGTCTATCACACTCTGAACAATTTTTTAAAGTCCAAACTCTCTTCTGAAATTCATGCAATCTGTAATCCCCTGTAATAATCAAAACAAAAGGCAGATCACATACTTCCAACATAAGATGGCAGAGGATATCATTGCTATTCCAAAATGTAGGGAAGGGAGCATAGTAAAGAAATACTAGACCAAAGCAAGACCAAAAACCAGCTGGCCAAACTCCAAACTCTTTATCTCCATACTGATGTCAAAATGCTCTTCAGATCTCCAATTCCTTTCAGCTTTGTTGACTGCAACATACTTTCTTGGGCTGGTTCTACTCCCTGGACGGGTATCCCATGCTCTGGCATCTCCAACATCTTGGGGTTTCCAAGGCAATCCAGTCTTCAACTTCACAGCATACAATGGCCTCTCTAGGCCTCCATTCAGGGACATCCCTGACACATGCCTGGCCTCAACATCTTTCCTTTGTCTTGAAAGCAAATTCCACAACCCATGTCTTTTGTCCTTAACTCCAGAACCATGTGGCCAAAGCTGCTAAGTTCTACGGCTTGCTGGAGCTGGAACGTGGCTCCTTGTTCAATTAGTTCTTCACCAACTTTCTATTTTTGATGGTTTCCTTCACTGGCTAAACTTGGCTATCCTGAAACTGGATCTGTAGATCAGGTTGGTCTTGAGCTCAGAGATCTTTCAGTTACGTCTTCACCAGCTTTCTGTTTTCCGATGATTTCTTTCACTGCTTAAGCTTGACTGTTCTGTAGACCAGGCTGGCTTCAAACTCAAGATCTGCCATCCTCTGCCTTCTCAGTGCTGGGATTAAAGGTGTGTGCCACCATGCCAGGCTCTAAGATTTTCTTTAGTTCCTTTTCATAATTTAACTGGTGGGATCTTGCTCTGATGTCACCACTCCACTGCTTTCCTAATCCAGACTCCCAAAGTCCAAATTCCTCCAAATGAAAGCATGATCATGTCTATCACAACAATACCCCAGTCCCTGGTACCATCTTCTGTTCTAGTTAGGGTTTCTATCACTAAGAAGAGACATCATGACCATGACAACTCTTATAAAGGAAAACATTTAATTGGGTTGACTCACTTGCAGTTCAGAGGTTTAGTCCATTATCATCATAGTGGGAAGCCTAACAGCTTGCAAGCAGACATAGTGCTGAAGAAGGAGCTGAGAGTTCTTAAATTTTTATCCACAGGCAACAGGAAGTGGTCTAAGACACTGAGTGTGGTTTGAGCATATATGAGACCTCAAAGCCTGCCTCCAGAGTGACATACTTCTCCAATCAGACCATACCTACTCCAACAAGACCACACTTCCCAACAGTGCCACTCACTGTGGGGGCCATTTCCACATTGGTAGTTTGAACATGCCAGGCAAGTGCCTTACTGCTGAGCACCATCCCCAGTCCCCGTGGTCTCTCCTCATAAACTTATCCATGGTACCAGCACCAGGAGAAACTTAGTGTTGTGGTTATATCATGCTCTTTCCTCCTAAGTGGTTAGCAGGCAAACCCAAAAGCTTTAGAACTGGAGGACATTAACTCTGGGTCTTTTTACCTCTGAATTTTGTTTTCATCTGACATGGCTCTTGGAGCCATTTTAGGGGGTTCCTGTAGAAACAGGTTTTTGTTTGTATATTTTTTTTAGACTGGATTGGCTCTGTGGGGAAACCATTGGAAGTACATACTTTGAATCCACTGTTTCTTTTAACCTTTGAGCATTTATGAACAAAAAAAAATAGATACCATATATGTAAATCTCTTCAGGGAACGGAAACACAAATTTCCTGAAGGTTTATGACTATATATCACAGGCTCGTGTTTCCTGTTTGTCATACTTTCAAAGGCACCACTGCCCCCAACTCTTGTTGAATATCTTTCTTTTATCCTCTTCTATAGTTTTAAATTGTGCAAAGAGTATCTAATACTTTAGTTTATAGTATGATTTGTAGACAAACTTTGCTAGAAATGTTGACGTTTCTAGGATTTCTTTATTTCCTTATTTTTTTTAGGTTCTGGGAGTAGAACCCAAGACCTTATGGTAGGAAAGCAATCTGTTACCAAGTTACTCTTTCAGCTGATAGGTCCTTCCTGTATATAAGAGGTATATGTATGTGTGTGCAGGTGCATGTATGTACCCTTGTGTGTGGAGACAATAGTACCAGGTGCCTTTTCTTTTGCTTTCTACCTTCTTTATTTTTTTCAGATTTACTTATTTTGTTTATGTGTGTATTTGCCTGCATGTATGTGCAAAGTACCCTTTTTCATAGTTGTTTTTAAGGTTTGAGAGGCCATATGCTCAGTTTTGCATAGTATACACCAAGAAATGTTTGTGTATTGGGCTAGATCTGGCAGCTACCAAAGTTACAGAAGCAGCTTCCCACCCTGGTAGTAATGAAAAGCAAAGTGTAATGAACTGAATGTTAAAAGACACGAGTGATGTGCTTTGTGAGCCCACAAGAACGAATCTTTAGGTTTCTAAGTTGGAACTTGAAGAATAACGATGTATTATTATAGGTTTCAGTAAAGGTACTGTAGAAATGGGAGCCATTTTAGGAGATGTAGCTGGGAAGGAAGTTCAGGACCTGGGAGCAGAGAATTTTTTATGCTTTGATGTAACAATGAGGGGCCTGCTCGTTGGGGTTTCTGTCCTGCCCAGTACCCCACAACTGGCAAGCCCCAAAGAAAGTCACACAGAGAGTCTACATTAGGTTATTAACTGATTGGCCCATTATCTCAGGCTTCTTACTAGCTCCCATAAGTTATATTAACCCATTGTTCCCATCCATGCCAGGCACATGGCCGGTACCTTTTCTCAGCTGGGACAGGGACACATGCTGCTTCCTTGGAGATCTGCGCAGGAATCCCAGGGAAGCTTCCTGCTTCCCAGACTTTCTCCTCGCCCTGCCTCTACTTCCTGTCTGGTTGACCCACCCACACTTCCTACCTGACCAATCAGCATTTATTTAAAACATGATTGACTGAACAGACAAATCTCCTGCACTACTTTGATTACTCTATCAAAGATTTATCCTGTGCTTTGTGTCAGACCCTGGTTAGGTACTGAGGCTATAGCACAGAACATTTAGACTAGTGGCAGGAGGCAGATTATTTAGAAGGTCAGAGCTTTTGTAGCTAACAGATTGAGGGACGGGCCTACATATATTTTTGTGTTTGGGATTAGGGATGGCAAACAGAGAAGTTAGGCTTGTATGTGTGGGCCAGGTAGGAGATGATGAGTGCTGGCAGACATTTAAAAGAGGAACAATGTGACAGGCAGTGGTTGAGCTTGTCACCGGTGAGAAGTGAAATGAAAAGGTCTAGAACTTGTGAATGTTGATTTGTACTATCTCTTTTTGTTGCTTTGTTCTCTGTATAACTTTGTAGACTGTCCTGGAACTTGCTCTGTAGACCACACTGACCTCAAACTCTTAAGAGATCCACCTGCCTCTGCCTCCTGAGTACTGGGATTGTGTGCTCACCACTGCCCAGAGATTTATAGCATTTTAGATAAGTGATAGTATTATGCCAACATAAAGGACAAGAAGAGACTTGAGGGAAAAGGACCAGTTGATAGTGATTTTGTGAAGTAGCCCTTGAGATCTGAGGAGCTCTTGGAAATTGAAGGTACCCCTCAGGAGAGGGATCAGAAATGAAGCAGTGTGCTTGAGATTCATTAGGGCAAAGGTGGTTTGAAATTATTTTCCCTTTTCTGAGTTTGTGCCACTTTGGTGTGCATTTGTCAGGTTGTGGAGCTTAAGGGGTCATATACACTTTTAAATATGATAGTTTTTCTTTGAGATCAGACCCCCCCCCACCCTGTGTCGGTGTGTGTTTGTCTTTTTGTCTGTGCCACTGCAAAATAAGAGAGATATGTGAACATAATAAATTGGATTTTGATTTATGAACAGAATTTAAAAGTGGACTAGCAGAAGGTTGAATGTGATTTAAAGACTTGTGTTTTATGACCAAATATGCTGACTTGAAGGTTTTGTAGTTTTTCTCAAAACAAACACTGTCCCTTTTCCTGCTACTTTGTAGGCAAGGTGGGAATTGAAGGGCGTGCAAATGAAATGCTGTCCATACAATCCAGTACAGTTGAGCCAGCTAGCAGATCTCTCTGTCACTGGTACATTGGGAAGCTCTATGGTATTCCACCCTGGCTCAGTAATGTCATAGCTATTTGATGTGCATGTGGTTTGTGTCCATGTCTGTGTAGAAGTGAATGAGTACAGATGGAGGGCCATCTAGGTTTTTCTTTAATCACTTTCCACCTTGTTTTGTATTTGAGACAGGGTCTCTCACTGAACCTGGGTCTCATCAGTTCCTCTAGGCTGGCCAGCCTGTGAGCTCCAGAGATGTCTGTCTCTGCTTCTGCAGTGCTAGTACTACAGATGCTTTCTCTGCCTTTATGTGGATTCTAGGGATCTGAACTCGGGCTTTCAGGCTTGTCTTCATGGAGTTTTGGACAATAAGCTATCTCAGTTCTACCTTTCAGTTATCTTAATAGTGTTTTTATTTTTTTATCAAGTAATAATCATACTTTTTATTTGAGTTAGTTTGAAGTTTCTCAGATTGCTCCCAGATCATATTAGAAATTTTATTTAATTCTTAGCAAATCTATGTGGTTGGATATAATATTATTTTACTTTTGAGGAAACTTGTGAATTTACCAGGATCAGTATTTCCTTCCCAGGGTCCATGACATTAGGGAATATGAAATAGAGCTTATTAAAGTTTACAGTTCAGGATTTGTGTTGAAATGTAAGTTGTCTCCATGTGGAAATGCTGAACTAAGGGTGTTCTTAGAAAAGAACCAATTGCCTTTTTGTGTAAGAGGAAAAAATATGTATATATTTAATTTCATAATTTTATCTAAAAATAATAGAACCATGAGTGATGGCTTTAATTCTAGTGCTTGAGAGGCAGTGGAAGGTAGATCTCTAACTTTGAGGCCAGTCTAGTCTGGTCTACATAATGAGTTCCAGGATGGCAAGAGCTACAAAGTTAAACTATGTCTTCAAAACAAACAAACAAACAAACAAGAACTTAATAAAGAATAATAGTGATTATAATCCCACATCTTTTTCTTTGTTAAATTTTTCTCTTTCTTGTGCTCTTTTTTGGTTTTTTCAAGACAGGTTCTTTGTAGATTTGGAACCTGCCCTGAAACTAGCTCTTGTAGACCAGGCTGGCCTCTAAGTCACAGAGAATCTCTTGCCTCTTTAATGCTGGAATTAAAGGCATGCACCACCACTGCCTTGCTTCCTCTTGCATTTTATTCTAAATTTTTGGTATACATATACACATACGTGTGTGTGTGTGTGTGTGTGTGTGTATGTGTGTGTATCAGAGAACATATGTTGAGAAAGTATTTAAAGAGTTTGTTAGAAAAAACATTTTTCTGAGACAAGATCTCAGGCTGGCCTCGAGCCCTTAGTCATCCTACCTTAACTTCCCTGCTGAGATTGTAGGCATGTGCTTTCATGTCTAATTTAAAATCATTTTCTAAAATGAAAGCTTTAAACATACACAAAAACAGAGCAGTGATAATGAGCCCCACATGTCTCCGTCAACAGTCTTCAAGTGTTGGTGTCTATCTTTCCTGTCTCAGTCCTCCATGGATCCCCTGCACCTCTCCAGGGCAGTTCATTCACCAGCATAGGCATTAAACAGATGTGTTGCCACAGTCATGGCTGACACAAAATTAGCACTAACTTATTGATAGTATCAGTTACTCAGCCTGAAATCAGATTTCCTTGCTTCTTAGAAATGCCTTTTTACAGCTGATAAGTCCAAATCCGGATCAAATAAGTTCCACACATTACATTTGATTAAAGACCAATTTTTGAAACAGATGGTTATTAAGGAGCCACATGGGGAAGCGCTTATTGAATCTTACAGCAATTTTATTTTCAGTTCTCTGTAATGATCTCTCTTTACCTTTTTAGCCCAAATTCTTTTTTTTTTCTTTTATGGGGGAGACAGTAAAGTTGATAGGTTGTATTATGAAATTAAAGGATACTTTAGAACTCTGTATTTGAGATATCAGCATAGATATATGTTATGTGTACCTTCCATTCTCAATGTAAACATAATTCTGCTTGAGTAGGGTCCACTTCTGTGGATAGCAGTCTCAGGGTAGCTCTGTTTAAATCGATACAACTTAATGCCTCTCTGAGATTGGAGTGAAAATGGTAGAAACTGCCTGTAAAAACTCCCTTCTTGACTTTCACCTGTGGAAGTTCTTTTTGCTTCCTGGATAACTAAGGCTTTATGGAATTTCTTAAACTCAGCTAGAGAAATGTACAAATTATTTTTGTATTAAACAGATTGTTGATTCTTTTGAGCTTTGTAATTTTGGGGGTAGGGTGTGGGCTGAACCCCCTATGGGGTTGAAAATTTTGACTTGTTAAAAATATATTTTATATTTGTTAATTTACAGGCTGAAGACTTTAAGTGACAAATCAAGAGAAGCAAAAGTAAAAAGCAAGCCCAGGTAAGCTCAAGCCAGCTTAATTTGCATAGCTTGAATTTCATATAACTTTTGACTGAGTTTGTAATAGGATCGTTTTATAGGCTTCAGATCTCTTGAGTGCATCTGACCCCCCCCAAAGTATTGATTCTTTCTAAATATTGAGACACATGGAATTTGTGATAAACTTATGGAGTGTTATAAGAGCTAAAGTATGTCAGAGTCCTGGATTACTGAAAAGCAAATTAATAATGAACTAGAACTTGATAAGTGAGTCCCTGTAGATGTGCTACATGTTTTACATTTGGACACTAGAATTGTGTTTTTGTTTTTTTTTTAAGTATGTGATCAAATTCAATTTCAGCTGGAAACAGTAAGCTTTTATCCAGCCTATTTTCTTTATCTGACATTATATGAAAATGTTTATTGTATTATATGCTAGAGACAGTTTCTGCCTGGCAAAATAATATTGTTATGTTGTAGTTCATTACTTCTGAAGCAATATATTTTTTGAAAGCTTAAGTAAATTGTCATTTTGTCTGTGTGCACGCCCACCCACGCTTGCACATATGTAAGCTTGCCTGCATAATTTTATGTGCACTACTTGCATTGCAAGTGCCCACAGAAGCCAGAAGATGGTGCCAGATCCCTTGGAATTGGCATTACAAGCAATTGTGAGCTGCTTGATGTGGGTACTGGGAACTGAACTGGGATCCTCTGCAGGAGTTGCATGAGCCATCTCTCCATCCTCTTCAGTAGTGGATGAATCTTCTGAAAGATTGTAGGATATTTTATTTATGTGTATGTCTACCATGAAGGTAAGCAGAGGGTGTTGGGTCCCCTGGGACTGGAATTACAAATGTTTGGGGCTGTTATGTGGGTGCTGGGAATTGAACCCAAATCCCCTGGAAGAATAGTCAGTGCTCTTGACTGCTGAGCCATTGTTCCAACCTTTCATTAGTGGCTTTAAAATTATTTACATAATAATTGGCAGCGCCAGAATTCTTGTAGCTGGTTTTTTTCTCTCTGCTCCCTCCCTGCCTCTCCCCTCCCCTTCAACCCTCTCCCAAGGTGCCCATGCTCCCAATTTACTCAGGAGATCTTTTCTTTTTCTACTTCACTTATAGCAGTTTTTTAAAGTTGACTGAATCTGCAGCAGTTCTAATAAGTGTTTCTCTTGTTAGGAGTGCTCCATACTTAACAAAGTACTCTGCCGGACTGGAATTACTTAGCAGGTAAATTTTAATTTAATTTTTGTTTAAAAATACAGTTCTACCACGTCACTTTTACCTCTATCCCATTTTATAGCTCCTGTTTCCTCTCTGTGACTGGTTGGTGACTCTGCCGTTCTTCTTCCCAGAAGTCCCATCTAACCTCTTGCTAGCTATTGGATGTTCAGCTTTTTATTACATCAATCATAGCAATACATTTTCACACAGAGTATAAATATCCCACATTTTCCCCTTTTTGTCTAAATAAAAAGGAAAGTCTTGATTCTAACATCATAAAATTATATACAGTAAGAACTGTATATAATAATATATATAATACAGTATATATCAGTATATAATACAGTAATATATCAGGTATTATCTAAATGAAAGGAAAGTTATTAACTTTAACAAATAAAACTATATACAATAATAACAATTATCAAGTAAGAATTACATTTACAATATCCAGTTCATTTGCATTTGGCAAACTCAGAGAAAATACTCCCATTATTAATTCTTGTCTTGATGAGTCTAAAGTTTTGTGCCTAATTTTCTGTCTGACATAACTAAGGAAAACTATAATTATCCAGTCTTCAACTCCATCGAAGACTCCAGAAGGATATAATATTACCAGAGTATACAGGAAGTGTAGCACAATCCACTTCCAAAACTATAGAACTGGCAGAGATATCTAGTTCCTGGACAGTCATCAAGGTTTCTCTACAACATTGGGACATGCAATCTTTGGCCTACAGAGCTAGAATATCTGGCAAACTCTTCTGTGAAGCAGGGATTTTGAAAGCCTGTCCCACCTACTCTTGGCAAAGTTCACCAGTCACTTTCCTGTGTATCTTGCAAAATGCCTAGCAGACTTTTCTATGAAGCAGGAATTTTGAAGGACTGTCCTACCTTCTTTTGGCAAAGTTTAGTATTTTTCCTTTGTTTCCTGCTTGTCCAGTTTGAACAGCATACTGTCAGGAGTCAAGGCAAGAGCAGTTTCTTTGTCCAGTGGCTAATCTTGCCACAAGTGAAAGCAAGTTACATACGGAGGCTCTTCAATGCCCATCATCTCTGAAGTAAATTGGTGTTGAGGAACAGACATGTGTCATGAAAAGCTGGATATTATTAAGCATCTTAGATGTCATTTTCTGTAGGTATTTGAAGATCACCTAACTAATATATTTCTGCTTAACATTGAAAACATACCTAACATAACTACAAGTTTGATTATTATAGACAGCTAACTACTAACCTGTATTTTTTAATTATATATTTTAAAATGAGCTGCATAGCAACAATACCCCAGACAAGAGCAGAAACATTTTTTAGTATATCAAAATAACCTTAAATTTGTTGTATCAGGCCAGGTGGAGTGGCACACACCTTTAATCTCAGCACTCAGGAGGCAGAGGCAGTCAGATCTCTGTGAGTTCAAGACCAGCCTGGTTTACAAGAACTAGCTCCAAGACAGGCTCCAAAGCTACAGAGAAAGCCTGTAAAACAAAACAAAAAAGTATTAGTTTATGAAAGTCCCATCAATGTCAAATATTTGAGGTTAATAGTTGTCTTTTTATACTAAATTCCTGTATCCCTACTAAATGATGGCAAACATCCATAACCCACCAAATGACCAAAAACCACCCATCCCACCTCTCTAGACTGCTGCTTGTTACGTTTGGGCACTGGCATCTTTAGGGGAGACCCCGAGAAAACTGGGATAATAATGTTCAAATCCTGGGAGAGCTAGCTGTGTCATTTGTTGTCCATTGTCTGTGTAATGGGAAAGTGCAATGCTTATCTGTAGTCCTGTCTGGAGAAGTCTGTGAGGCTGAACCATCTCAACCAGCAGCTTTGAAGCTTTTTCTGGATGCAGAACTCTGAGGAAACTGCAACAGTGGCACTCTGAGATGCTGACTCACCTGGGCCATCCGTTTTCATTGGTCTGGTCTCCTTACTCTGAAAACATGTAAACTTTCAAAGGTAACACACATATCTTCATTAACACAAGTATGGACTGTTCATCGTACACAAGCCAGCCAAAGATGATTGTTTTCTGTTTGAGCAGGGAAAATATGCATCACTGGTCTTGTAGTTTTTCTAGGTTTATTTCTTTATGTCTGTAGTGAGGATTTTCAGGGGTTCTTTCCCAATCAAACCTGATCACAATTAATCTTGAATGAATCCACAGTTTCTGTGGAAACAAAAACATCACTTCTTGCCCAACATATAATTTTTGACTCCCATTTTGAAGTTAAGGCATTTAAAAAATATGTAGGTTGGCTTAATTTAGTAATTTTTATAATTCAGCATTTCTCAGCAGCTGTTGTTTGTTCTTAGCAAAAAAATTTAAAGTCAGTGCAATGCCATGCAGAATGCAGACTCCCTGTGTATTTCCCATCTCTATGTGACTTACTCTTTTTTTTATTACTTCTCTTTTTAAAGACTTTATTATTTTTAAGCTATTTTTTATGACTCTGTACTTTTTTTTTTTAATGTGCATTGGTGTGAAGGTGTCAGATCCCCTGCAACTGGATCTTTAGACAATTGTGAGCTGCCATGTGGGTGCTGGGAATTGAACCCAGGTCCTCTGGAAGAGTAGTCAGTGCTCTTAACCACTGAGCCTTCTTTCCAGCCCCTGTACTTTTTTTTCCTCTTAAGTCTACACACATTGTTAAATACACTGTAACCTGTGTAGAGGTTTTTCCATCTGAATCTTCTTTACTGCTTATCTGTAACCTTTTCTGAGTGAACAAAACCTTAAACTGCTGTGCAGCTTAGCTCATAGCACACTGGTGGCCCAGCCCTGCAGGCAGCAGCCAGGAAATGTCTTTGTATTGCAGCTCATATGAGAGACTTCGGGACTAGGAAGCCATGTTTGGCTCTGTTTTTGTATGTTTGAAACTTTTTTTTTTTTGTTTTTTGTTTGTTTGTTTGTTTTTGTTTTTCGAGATAGGGTTCCTCTGTAGCTTTGGAGCCTGTCCTGGAATGGAACTAGCTCTTGTAGACCAGGCTGGCCTCGAATTCAGAGATCTGCCTGCCTCCCGAGTGCTGCACCACCACTGCCTGGCTTCAACTCATATTTTTATTCATCTGTGTTCTACTGCATGACTTTTACCTCTATCCCATCTTGCACCTCCTATTTCCTCTCTGTGTCTGGCTGACAACTCTGCCTTTCTTTTTCCCAGAGTCTTCTCTGTTCCTGGAAGTTCTGCCTAACCTCTTCTTCGCTATTGGCCATTTAGCTTTTTGTTAAACTGATCAGCAGTACATTTTCACACAGTGTACAAATATCACACAATACTTTTTCTTTAGTCTGGAATAGGCAATGAGATTCAAGACTTTGATGCTGTTGAAATTAATTAGTTCTGTTGCAGCCTGTCCATCTCCTCTTTCCTTGTTTCTTTCCAACAAAAATAGCACAGTAACTTTGTCTCCTACTGCATCATGGAGGAGGCAGATAATGTGTATATCTCACTATGGTATTAGTAGTCTCTCGGTCATTTGATAAAATGTCTGCCTGGTTTCTTTTGTCTGTTTTCCTTCAGGTTAATGAGCATTCTGTAGTGAGAACTTTTGAGACGATATGAATACCCATTTCTCCTCAGTCTCATGTATGTCAGGAGTCTTTTTGACAGTTATTTCTGTTGTATTTACCCAATAATGAGCCTGTGTCTTTCATGGTTTCTTTAAATTCACTAGTTGTGTTTCTACTGTAAAGGAAAGTTTTTCTGGACTGGAGAGATGACTCAATGGTTAAGAGCACTTGTTCCTTCAGAGGATCCAAGTTAAATTCTCAGCACCCGCATGGTAGCTCACAGCTGTCTGTAACTCCAGTCCCAGAGGAGCCAATGCCCTCCTCTGTCCTCCTTGGGCACCAGGCTCATATGTGGTGTACAGACACATGTACGGGCAAAGCACTCACAGATAAAAGAAATTAATTTTAAAGTTTTTATAATCTAGGGGTGGTATTTTCCATACCTTGATTCCAGTCCTTGGGATGCAGAGGCAGAAGAATTGCTGGATGTTTGAGGCCAGTTTGGTCTATATAAAAAGCCCTGTGCTAGCCAGTTCTACATACTGAGACCTTTCCCAAAAAAGAAAAAAAAAATCTTTTCCATTAAAAATAAAAATTCAACTATTTGTGTGTTTAGGGTCTCTGGGTATTTTATTCTTCAAGCTGCCTTCTATGCTCTTGTGACATATGCTATTATTTTTTGGTTCTTTTCTGCAGCCTCAGTATATTATAAACTTACCTAGATATGTTCCTTTCAATGTCTGTTTTCATTTTAAATTGTTTTTTGTGTTTTTAGGTATGAAGATACATGGGCTGCACTTCATAGAAGAGCGAAGGAATGTGCAGATGCTGGAGAGGTAGCTTGCTGATCTTCTCTTGTGGCAGATTTCCCCTTTTCGATGCTAAATGCCAGGTCTAGGCCAGGGTCAAAGGCTTGGTTGGTTGGTTTTGCAATATTGAAAGTAGAGGCTGGACCCACCTATGGCCATAAGCTCTGGACACTGTGTACCCCTGAAGAGTCATTACTCCTTGTGCATATAAAGTGGGAGTGTGCAGAGGCTGATAGAAAGGTAGTGAATGTTTTTTCTGTTATAAAACCCATGCATACACACATGTGTATAATGAATTCTTTAATGTACACTAAGTCTGTAATAATTAAGGGACTCCCAAAGGGGAAAAAGGAAGAGGTACTGAAGTCAAAGTGGTTGTAAACAAAGCAGGAAGCTGGAGCCGGAAACTGCAAGCTTTGTTCTTGATGTGCTGATTCTGGGACACTTACATGTGCACCTTGACCTTTGAAATGGCTTCATTCCCTGGCAAATGGTTAAACTAGGGAAGAAAGAGGGAAACCTGGCAGTCTTCAGAACAGCTGGTAAAACTGGTTTCCTTCCTGGATTGGTTACCATGTTTTGTCTTCACATAGTGTAGAGTTCTGAGTTATGTTTCCTGTATGCACACATGACCCCTAAGTTAAAAAAATGAAATTCACGTGTATCTTTTGATACCCAGTAAATTCCCCATGGATCAGAGTTTACGCCAAGATCCCTCAGATTCTCACAGACGAATTTAGACTCTCTTCCTCCTTCTCAAAAATAACACATGCTATTCAAAGTTTGAGTCACCAGAAGTAAAGATGACCTCTGAGGCCATCCTGAAATACAGTACCAGCTTTAAGGATGAAAATTTAAGCAGGTGTGGTGGTGAACACTTGTAATCCCAGCATTTGAGAGGCTGAAGCAGAATTGCTCTGATTTTGAGCTTAGCCTTGACTACACAGAAAGTTTAGGCTAGCCTGGGTTCTACAAAATAAGACTGTCTCAGAAACATAAAAGCAAAAGACCCTCTTGGTGATGTGTCTTTGAAACTTACAAATGTGTAAATGAATGCCTTTTTTACTACTACTAAATTTGTGTTTATTTTATCAGGCCTGCTTCTCACAAAACAACAGCTTTTTATCAGGCAGTATCCATCTCACAGGGCAGGTAGATGTACTTATGGGCACTTCAGTCTTGTTCAAGAAATTATTTTATAATTATTTCTAGAGCACAGTCTTTAAAAATGTATAATTAGTTTATGAATATGAGTGTTTGCCTACATATATGTATATACACCATATGTGTTTCTGGTGCTGTGAAGGCCAGACAGGGGTGTTGTTTCCTCTGTAACAGGAGTTCATTTGTGGGCTGCCTTGTGGGCATTGGGGGTTGAACCTGGCTCCACTAGAATAGGGGCCAGTGCTCTTAACTGCTGAGCCATCTCTCCCCACCTAGGGCATATTCTTACTGTGTGGCCTATCTATAAAGCAAGCAGTCAGTGGTAATTTGGTTGTTTAAACTGTGTCTAAGCAGTTGGGTTTTTTGTTGTTTGTTTTTTTTAACTTCACTCCTTAACAATTTACAGCTGAGTAGCTAAAAGTGACTTAAGGGTTAGTTAAGTTTCCATGGTGGTTTCCAAATCTAGACTTGTAGTGTTTGCTTTTGATTCCTGTTATGCTGAAATAGTTGCTTACCTTCAGATTGAACTCTTTAAGAATCATGGTTTTATTTAGCAGTTTGATGTGTGGAGAAAGGTGAGTGAGACTTTCTCTTCCCTTTTTGGGCAGCATTTTCTGTGCCGGGGTACAGGCTAGAAACTGTTTCTCGCTGGGCATGGTAGCACATGCCTTTAATCCCTGCACTTGGGAGACAGAGGTGAGTTCTCTTTGAGTTCAAAGCCAGGCTGGTCTACAAAGCAAGTTCCAGGACAGCTAAAAGAGATTCTGTTTCTCGTCTTTAGTGCACTAATCTGTTTTAGTCTCTGTCTCTGTCTTTCTCTATCCATAAAATGGTGTCATGTTGTGGAGCATTTGGTGAAGGAACTATGTTCATCTCATTGTAGCCCAGGAGTATGACCCAAAGAAAGAAGCTGGGATTCTAAAATCCTTAGAAAGACATGCCTACAGTGTAGTTCAAATTCTAATTGGTGTTATTACTAAAGACCCAGAGCCAGATATAGGGCTAATACTGAAGATCAGAGAAATAGAGCAGCCAGCCACTAGAGTTTTTGTTTGTTTGTTTGTTTTGGAGACGGGGTTTCTCTGTGTAGCTTTGAAGCCTGTCATGGAACTTGCTTGTAGACCAGGCTGGCCTCGAACTCACAAAGATCCACTTGTCTTTGCCTCCCAAGTCCTGGGGTTAAAGGTGTACGCCACCACCACCTGGCTAGAGAGTTCTTTTACCTCTACCAATATTCAGACCGAAGGGGCGATCCTGTCCTCAGACTGCATCTCCAGAGTTCATCTGTCTCCGCCAGACCTCAGACTGCCCTGAGTTCCTTCTCCTTCCATCTTACATTCCTCTCTCTGCCCAGCCATATCATAACTCCCTAGTGCTGGGAATAAGGGTGTGTGAGCCCAAATGCTAGAATCACCTGTGTGAGCTCTGATTCTCTTTTAGTCAGATTCAATCTTGTGTAGCCCAGGGTGGCCTTGAACTAGCATAGATCCCTCTGCCTGTGTCTCCTGGGAGTCGTGGGATTAAAGGTGTGTGTATGCCACCTAGTGGCTTAGCTTTGCACTCTGATCTTCTGGCAAGCTTTGTTAAAACACAAACAAAATATCATTACATCATGGTAGCTTAGTTTTCTTATGTTCAGTTCTACTGCCTCCCAACTACTCCATATAAACTGTTAGCATTCAAGCCTTTGAAGGACATACAACGTGTCATTTAAATAAGATAATATATCTGAATTGCTTAACACAGAATCTGGCCTATAGCAAATGCTCAAAATATGTTAGTATCACTTATATTATCTGTGATTTCTGACAGTCATTCAGCCTCTCATTCTCTTATATTAAAATACTTCAGTGTATTATGTTACATTCTTTCTACAGATATACCTCTTATGTTCTAAATGCAGAATAGAATTTTTAGTTTTATGTAAAGTGTAAATTAAATAAACCATTGTTAAGCTTTAGTATCTAAATATACTTTTTTGGTAAGAAATGGTTATCTAAGATTTACTTATTTTATACTTTTCGAGTTATCTAATAAATCAAGGTAAGATTTATAATGCGTTAAAAAGATTATGCCATGTACCAGGCAAAATATTTTAACTTCTTCTTTAGTCAGTCCTGTGAATTTTGTTTTGTTTTTGCATTTTTAAGTCTTAAAATCTGAAGTTCTGCTAATTTTAGAGACCCGATACCAAGTGTGCTCAAGAGGACAGTGTTTTCTTTCCTGTCTGTTTATTGTTCCATTTCCAGTGTGTGACACAGGGCCCAGCAGACAAGATGGTCAGAAGGAGTTGCTTGAATATTAGAATTCAATTTTGTGGCACAGATCCTTGCGTAGGCATGTTTTCCTTACTGTCTTACAGCTCGTTAGTACTACTCAGTATTTTTTAAGATTTGTTTTAATTTTTATGCAAAACTTTTAAATTATTATATTTTACGCATGTGTTCTGGGTGCATGAGAAGAAGTCAGAAGACACCGTTAGAGTGTCAGTTCTCTCCTAGCCATGTGGGTCTTGGGGACCTAACTCAGGTTATCAGGCTTGGTGGCAGGCATCTCCACCCACTGAGCCATTTCTCCTGCCCTGTTTTTATTTTTGATTGGTGTAGGCACGAGTGTCTGTGTGGGTGAATTCAGGTGTTCTTGGAGACCAGAGAGGGCATTAGATTCTGAACCTAAAGCTAGAGTTACAGGCAGTAACGAGCCTCTAGATGTGGCTGCTGGGAATTGAACTCATGACCTCTGCAAGAGCAGTATGGCTACTAAATGTCGAGCCATTTCTCCAGCCCCTTAGGCAGAATTTTTAAAGCTACTTTTAGAATTTTTTTTTTTAGTAAAAACTGTTGATATTAGCGCTTTGCATATATGTAAATAATGAAACTAGGGACAGTGGTGGTACAACCTGTGACTTCAGCTATTCAGGACCTGAGTTGTGAATTCTTGAGTTCCAGGATCAGGGAGTCCAACCGTGGTGACACAGTGAGACCAACATCTCAGTGAATGAAGTGCAGTTTGTGAAAAACCTGGTGTCACCTTTCCAGCACTGTTTAAGGAATGGGATTATCCACCAGGCGTGTGCCAGAGAGCACTAGGGAGATACAGTTCATTTACTTACAATGTGAATTCCTGATGTATTGGTATGCGCAGTCAGCTGTAGTGACACCTCCTCTAGAGGTAAAGGTAGAAAGACTGATGGCTGCAACTTCTGGGCCATTCTGGGCTATATCTCCGGCTTTCTAAGACTTTTAAAACAGAAAGTCTGTCATTATCTTTGGTCTTCCATAGACTAGTCCAGGTCTCAGACCTTCTGTCCCTCAGTCCTTCCTAGTCAGCCTGAAGCTTTCCTGCTCTCCTGGAGTTGGTCAGTTGCCTCAGTAGTTCCTCCTGTACAGAATCATTTTCCTTGCTCCATGTAGGAAATATTCTGTTTGAATATAAGCTGATTGTAGGGTATTCACAACACGTTAGGAACCTTACCCAATTAAAGGGTTTTATAAAGCAAGTAAGTACCTGTAAATCATGTTTTTGATTCGTTTCTTTATGTTTTCATTCTTTTTTGGGGAGGTTTTGTTTGGTTTTTTTTTTTTTTTTTTTTTTTTGGTGTGTGTGTCTGTCTGTCTGTCTCTGTCTTGGAACTTGCTTTGTAGAACAGGCTGGCCTCGAACTCCCAGAGATTCTCCTGCCTCTGCCTCCCAATTGCTTCTTCCGAGTGCTGGGATTAAAGACATGCATCACCACTGCCGGACCCTCCTTATTTTTTTTATTTGTTTATTTATTTATTTGTGGCTGTTGTTAGTGGTTTTGGGGGGGGGTTTGGCTTTTTTTAGGTATGAATTTTCCAATGAACAGTATCCTTAAAAGCAAAGTATACTTAGAAGTAATCAGTTTATTTTTAAACTTTTCTTCTCTTGGTTAAGATCCCTGATACAGCAGCAGTTTGAGGTTGTTTTACAGAATATTAAATTGCTTCTTTTCTAAGATAAAAAGAGAAGAAAGAAAATGAGTAGTAGCACAGAACTAGCATCTGTAGACCATGGAGGGTCGCTAAAGGCAAACTGGCTGGGCCTCTGCATGCTAAGTGTCACTTCCTATTGAGATGTGTTTCTCCGAGCCCTTACTGGTCTGTGTTGCAGCTGGTGGACAGCGAGGTGGTCATGCTCTCTGCCCATTGGGAGAAGAAGAGGACCAGCCTGTCAGAGCTGCAGGAGCAGCTGCAGCAGCTGCCAGCTCTCCTCCAGGACGTGGAGTCCTTGATGGCAAGTCTGGGTAAGTGTGACATGTGAGTAAAAGCAGTTTCAACCAACTTGGTGCTGTTTCAAAGCTTTCTCAAAATTTACCAAATTCCTAGCTAACACTTTAATAGTGCATTCTTATTCTCATAGTTTGATTATACAGAAAATAGATAGAAATTCATTTCTAAAATTTTTCACTAATGGTTTTCTGCCTCCAGAGTTAATTCCAGGACAGCCAGGGCTACACAGAGAAACCTTGTCTCAACAAAACAAAAATAAATAAAAACCCAAATGAAAAAAAGGAGAGAAAAGAAAAAAAGAACAAAAGAGATGGTGTCTATCATTGTGACATGGGTTTACTGATGAGGCCTACCAGTGGGCCCCAGGGATCTGCCTGTCTCTGCCTCCTCGGTGCTGTGATTAGAAGCAGGCTACCATGTTTGGCATTATGTATGTTTGTATGTATGTACTGGGGATCCAACTCAGCCTGGCCTCATGCTTAAGCTATAAGCATTGTACTGACTGAGTCATATTCCTAGACCATGTTGCTTTTTGAGTTACGCAAGACTTTTTTATAAAACGTTAGGTCTTTTTGTTTAAAAGTAAAATAGAAAAATAAAAGGGTTCTACAGTAACTCTGTCCTGGCTAGAGAATATATCCCAAATATCGCTTTGAAAGTTCAGGCTTTCAAAGACTCATGGTATTTTTCATGTCTTACAGTATTTTACCTAGCAGATGATAGACATAAGATCAAAAGAGTTCGTGTGCCTGTTTGGCTGCATTGGAAGTTTGTGGAAATTTATTTTTGTCACTTTTTCATTTGGATGGGTTTATATGCAGAGAATTAATCTGTTGTTTGATATACATACCCTTGAGGGTAATTTTGGGGTTCACTGCTCCCAAAGAGAAAAATTAGAACAATGTAAAGATCACAATTGGCTTTACTTTTTAAATTCTAAATTGTAATTTATTTTACTTCTAAAATGGAACATCATTTATTTCTTAATGGTTTTATAGATAGAAAAGAATGTAAGGAAATACAAACAAAAAAATCAAAGTGGAATAGTCATTCCAAAGTTACTCTGTAGGGCAGGGACAGGGAGGTGGAACCTTGAGTTGCCTTACTGAGTTTAGTCAGCATACAAAACAACAGGTTTTGTCATGATATTTCTATGCAGGTGTTTTGTAATCTCTTTGTATTTATGCCTCACAACCCTCCTTCTGTCCCTCCTTTCTCTTTCTCGGGGGAGAGAAAGACAAAGTGTCCCATATTTTGTCTCACATAGGAAATCTATGTGTGTGACATGAAAGTGGAAGGGGAAGTTGGATGTGGGGTTAGGGGTGAGGCAGAGGGAGCGTCATCATGCCGAGGGCAGGTCACCACCTCAGTTTCAGTTTGGTTCTGTGAACTGTCAGCTCTAGTGACTTTATTTTTGGGCAGGTGTATGGAGCCAGTGAAGCTGCTCAGGCCCAGATTGTGGCTCCCTTTTTAAATATTTTTTCAACACTGTTTTGCACTTAAGCTCAAGGTTGTATGGAAGTGGGAAGTAGGAACTGCATGCACAGAAAATGAACTTCTTGAACTTCATCTAGTCTCATAGAGACAGGATTATATTTCCTCCTGTTTTTCACTATCTGTCTTTTGCTGCAGTCCTCAACAGACTGGCAGAGGGATTCATTAGTGATCATAAAGCAGTGTTTTGTGTCTAAGTAGAAAAAACCTACTTGGAGTGCTGTTTATTGGCCAGCGTTGAGCACTTACAAGATGTAGAGCTTCTTAGGGACTTTACAGAGACCATTTTAGTTCTCTGAGAGCCCTGTGAATGTAGCTTTACCATCCTGCTCTCTATGCAGGGAAACGAAGACTAGGAGAGGCTGTGATTGGCTCAGGGTCTCACAGTTAGTATGACGTTAGCACACAGCAACACTCTGGGTGGTGAGGCAGTAGGATGATGGCTCATGGTCTTTGTGTCCTGGGTCCTTACAAAGAAAGGTCTTCTGGGGCTGGGTGTCATTCCTGAAAGCATGACATAGAAGAGCTTCTGACTCTAAGGAGAAATGTAGAACTGCTGTGGTCTGTAGCCCTCCGTCTGCATTGTTTGTTATTGTTGATTCTCTCATTGACATTAACAATCCTTCTAACTGGTAGAAATTGCCATTCCCCACCATTTCCTTTTAGCTCACCTGCTTGAACCTCGCCCAGTCACTTCTTTGTTTTATAGTAACTGTACCTTTTTCCCCCCAAAGGAGAGTAAATTCTCATTGTAGTTGTTCAGTTTAATACTAACACTTTACTAATTGAATATATTCTGTTACAAAATTATTATTTTTATAGTTACTTTTATTTGAGAAGTGCAACCTAACCCTTTCTTAAAATATATTGTACATTTGGGCTAGAGATATTGAATGACTGAGAGGCTGAGGAAGGATCACTACTGGTTAGAGGCCATCCTAGGCTACCTAGTGAGTTCCACACAAGCCTGAGCTACAGAATAAACCATGCCTTAACAAAACCAAGCCCCCCCCCAAACACACAAATAGTAGATGACTGTGTTAAATAGCATCTTGTCAACCTAGAATATGCTCAAAGAATGGTGTTTTGAAATTGTGAGACTTTTGTGTAAACAACTCAATTTCTTTTATTTGTTGTTGTTGTCGTTGTTTTCTGAATTTTTTAAAAATTGTTTTTATTGAGCTCTATATTTTCTCTGCTCCCCTCCCTTCCTCCCCCCTTCCCTTCTACCCTCTCCTATGATCCCCATGCTCCCAATTTACTCAGGAGATCTTGTCTTTTTCTTCTTCCCATGTAGGTTAGATCCATGTATGTCTCTCTTAGGGTCTTTGTTGTCTAGGTTCTCTGGGATTGTGAATTGTAAGCTAGTTTTCCTTTGCTTTATGTCTAAAGGTCACTTATGAGTGAGTACATATTATATTTGTCTTTCTGGGTCTGGGTTACCTCACTCAATATGATGTTTTCTAGCTCCATCCATTTGCCTGCAAATTTCAAAATGTCATTTTTTCTGCTGTGTAGTACTCCACTGTGTAAATGTACCACATCTTCTTTATCCACTCTTCAGTTGAGGGGCATTTAGATTGTTTCCAGGTTCTGGCTATGACAAATACGGCTACTGTGAGCATAGTTGAGCACATGTCCTTGTGGTTATGATTGAGCATCCTTTCGGTATATACCCAAAAGTGGTATTGCTGTGTCTCGAGGTAGATTATTTCCTAATTTTCTGAGAAATTGCCATACTGATTTCCAAAATGGCAAACTGTACCAGTTTGCACTTCCAGCAGCAATGCAGAAGTGTTCCCTTTACCCCACATCCTCTCCAGCATAAACTGTCATCAGTGTTTTTAATCTTGGCCATTCTTACTGATGTAAGATGGAATCTCAGAGTTGATTTGATTTGCATTTCTCTGATGAGTAAGGATGCTGAGCATTTCCTTATAAGTGTCTTTCAGCCATTTAAGATTCATCGGTTTAGAGTTTTCTGTTTAGATCTGTACCCTATTTTTTTTTTATTGAATTATTTGTTCTTTTGATGACCGCTTTCTTAAGTTCTTCGTATATTTTGGAGGTCAGGCCTCTGTCTGATGTGGGCTTGGTGAAGATCCTTTTTCATTCTAAAAAAGTCAATTTCATAGAATCAGTGCTGATATCATAATGGAAGCTTTATGAAGCTGAATTTTATGGAATAGCTTTTAAAAAGTGTTCGTGTCATTAATGTACTTTAGAAATTAATATTCAGTGAGCTTGGACATAATTCTTAGACTCTGGAAGTGCTTGGTGTTTTAAATGATAATTCATATACCATTGAATTACCTTTATGATAGCTTCAAAATTTATATGTCCTACCATAACCTAGATGATTAGGTATAAACTCACAAGACTTAACTAGTTAAGCAATAATAAAAATTAAAAGCAACTTAGAAGAAAGTAGTAATTGACCTTAACTTTGATTTTTTTTTTGTGTGTCCCTGTCTGCCCTCCTCTGCCTACATCCCTGTGCGTGTATGTGTGCTATGGTGTGCATATGGAGGTCAGAGGCCAGCCTTCAGTGTCTCTTCTCATTTTCTTCCTTGTTTGATAGGATAGTTGCAGGGTTAAATGAGGTGACAAATGTCAGACCACATAGCACATGCCCGGCATGTCTATTTCTGAGTCTGGAACAAGTCTGGAACATGAGGGTATGGACATTCTACTAGCAGTTTGTCTAACCTTTGCAAGTTTACAGAGCCATTTTTTTCTGTGTCAAAAGGTGGATACTGTGTAGTTTAGATTGGCCTACAAAACCATTACATTAAATGTTGGAAGATGAGGGCTCGGGCTTCGCTCAGTTGGTAAAGTGCTTACCTAGCATGCAGGAAGCCCTGGATTTGACCCGCAGCATGGCATACATTCACAGTGGTGGTGCATACTGTATCCTAGCACTTGGGAGGGAGAAGCAGAAGGACCAGAAGTTCACAGTCATCCTCTGCTACATAGCACATTCAAAGCTAGTCTATGTTGCATGAGACTTGTCTTTAAAACTATTCATCTAAATGTGACAAGATAAACAATGTCTGTGCATTGAAAAATGTTTGAAAGGACGCAACAGTTCTTACTAGGTTAAATAGCCACAATGTACTTTTTAACAAAAAATAACAACTAGGAAATATGAGTTTGAAAGTACTGTATTATCGTTGCTAGGCATGGTTTTTCATACCTGTAAATCCCAGTATTTTGGAGGCTGAAGTAGAAGGAGTACTTTGAGCTGTAGGTGTCTGAGACAAAGGGTGAATTTGAGTTTAAGTTAGTGCAGTTTAGTGAAAAAAAGTACTGGGTATAGTGAGTTCTCTTGAATTTCCACTAGAGGGCAGTCTAGTCCTGTTCTTTTATCAAATTTCAACTGTCAAGCCTTCTCTGTTTTCTCTAGTACTTAATTTTATGTGATCTGTTTTAGAAGACGGTTTCATCGTCTAGAAGAGAAATTCTACTAATTCTAGGATAAGTAGTAGCCATATATTGAGTTTCTGTGTTGCTTTTGATAGGCCCTAGCCTGATAGGTTACTGTGTTGCTTTCTCTGTATAGAATGTGAACATCTAGCAGGGACTTTCATAGCTGTGTTTCATAAACTAGATCATCTTGTCCAAGTTACTTTCCAAGATTAGTACCATCACAAGTACCCTAACTCTCTCAACACCTTTCTAGTCTGCTACAAAGATCTCATTTGTTCCTTAATGGCTTTTCAAGTTAATGCACCTTTAAACATTCCTTATTTACATGTTGTCATTACATTGTTGCCTCAGTACAGAAAAGTATGGCACAAGCCTTTGAAGGGTCTTATGTCTTTTAGTGTCTGGCCTCAGTGGCTTGTGGGTATGCAGACAAAGAAGATGTCTTTGTTCTGTGAGGTTAATTATTTTGGTTAGAAAGAAACTAATTAAATGTGAAATAATTTCAGTATGCTACTTCATTCTTCATGTATCACAGCTGTACTACAGATTATATCTACTTGAAACAAATGACACAAAGGAAAATTCCAAGCTGAACTGCTCTCCCTCTGGGATGATCTTTTCACCAAGATCTGAAGCTCTTTCCTGCACAGCTGTCAGGCATTCCAAATGGCTTTCACAGTGAAATTCTGCGTCTTCTCCACCAGTCACTTAAAGAGACATGCTGTTATAGAGAGCAAAATAGTGAGGCTTGAGTTCTTGCAAGATGGGTTTGGGTCCATGGAGGCCTGCCAGTGTTTTATGTACACCTGTTATTGAGTTAGTTATAACTTTACTTAATCTCTGCAATCTGGTTTTGTAACAGGAAATGAGCTGGTTGTGTTAAGGTAGTTAAATTTGTACCAATTTAAAATAAGTATGTGGAATATATATCATGTATATATTTATGATAATTTAATTCAGAAAGGTAAAAATGTATTTTTCCTATATTTTATTAATAATTTCAAGTTTGTTAAGAGTTGAAATGCAGAGTTGAGTATGGTGGCACCTGCTTGTAATTCTAGCCCTTGAGAGGTAGAGCAGAAGGATCAGGCATTCAAGACCATCCTGGACTGCATAGGAAATACAGAGCTGGCCTGGGCAACATGTGACTACCTTAATAAACCAAACGAAATAGAGTCAAAATTGAAATTCCTATCGCCTTTTCTGCTTCAATTTGGGATGATTTGGCCAAGTTTGATGTGACTAGTGAATCAGCATCATGTTGTTTAATATTTCCTAAGTTCATGTTTAAGTTACTCTTTTAGAAAATTTGGCATAAATTCTTATATTTAATTTAATATTAATTAAATTTAATATTAGATGAGCACGAATCACAGAGTTTTCCCCAATTATTTTACATTGTAGAATAGTAGAATTACCAGAAGTTTATTGAATTCATCAGACTTACTATTTTGGTATTAGGCACTACGAAGACACAAGGGTACAGTACCCTTAGCCTGACCCTAACTGATTCCTGAGAGAGATGTGAGGAAACAATTA
Organism: Dicrostonyx torquatus; assembly: GCA_028555095.1. NCBI lineage: Eukaryota > Metazoa > Chordata > Mammalia > Rodentia > Cricetidae > Dicrostonyx > Dicrostonyx torquatus. Next base: position 2,147,820 of record JAQHUG010000130.1, read on the forward strand.
GTGTCAGTCAGATGAGAATCTTCATGAAGCTGAGAAGTCTGTGGGATCCCAGGCAAAGTACAGCTGTAATCTGGGGCCAGGGCTAGCATGGAACCTGGTATGACATTTGTGGATGTGGAGGGAGGAAGGGGAAGTATCCCATCCACAGCCAGAAAGGAGGCAGGGGACATGGGGCTCTTCTTGGAATGGCCAGCGGGCCTGCTTGTTGTAAAGTAGAATATGTGGAGGGTGGTGGTGGTAAGATTGTAACAGATTATGACCAGGAGTTATAACCCTAAGCTAAGTTTAGAAGCTTAATTCTGCTGGGAGAAGACTCAGGAGCCTTTAAAACTTCTCAAAGGGGAGAATATAAATAAAGATTTGGTCATAGTAACAGTGACCACTGACTACCCCAGGCATCTTCTGTTTTGTTGCTTGTTAATCTATTCAGAAGGTTGTTATTATTTTTATTTTATATGTATGGGCATTTTTGCCTGCATGTATGTCTGTGCACCACATGTGTCCCTATTGCCCATGGAGGCCAGAAGCGGGTGTCAGATCCCCTAGAGTTGGAGGTACTGGTGGTTGTAAGCCACCAATGTGGGTGCTAGGAACCAAACCTAGGTCATCTGTAGAGAGTTTCATATAGCCTAGGCTGGTCTAGAATTCCAAGCCTCCTCATTTCTCAAGTTCTGGGATTACAGTCATGTGCTCATATGATTGACAGCACTTTTGGTGTTTTTGAGATAGGATCTTGGCAAAGTAGCTCAAACATGCCTTGAATTTACCATGTAACCTACACTGGCCTCAAACTTTCAACACATTTCCTGTGTTAGGCTCTCCAGTACTAGGGTTACAGGTATGTATCTCCATGTCCAGCTAGCGAAGCTGTAAATGACATCTGGTAAAGTTTAGCTAATCCCTGATACATTTTTCTCTACATTTTAATATTTAGTTACTATCAAATGCTAAGTTTAAGAACTTGTGTTCACTCCACCCTTTTGGCAGCTTTGATGTTGTGTGCATTTAGTTCTCCCTCTACAGTTGAGCTGTCACATTGAAGCTTACAAACAACAGCAGAGTTGGATTTTTAATCTTGCATTTCAGTGTCCTCTCTGAACCCGTGCACGACACCAAAATCCTTAGAGTTAACTTGATTTCATGTTAGTTCTTATTACCAATCAAGGTAAAATCTTAATTACTCTGGCTCTGTTGTTCTTTGTCTGCTTTATAAGACACATATTGCTTCTCAGGTGCTTATTGCACCACTTCCCAGGCTGAGTCTGCTAGTTTCATTTTTCTGTTTAATAAAATAAAAACTAGTGTGAGAAACATTTTTGTTCTCCCACCCAAAGTATCTAATATATCAAGGGCCAGTGTTGTAGGCAGAGTTTTCTTGTGCCAGCAGCCACTCTCAAATAACCACTCAGAGTTTTAATATTAATTATAATTTCATGGCTTTGTGGAGTTTCTTTTTTTTAATTTTTTTTCTTTATTGATATTTATTGAGCTCTACATTTTTTTCTGCTCCCCTCCCTGCCTCTCCCCTCCCCCTTCAACCCTCCCCCAATGTCCCTATGCTCCCAATTTACTCAGAAGATCTTGTCTTTTTTTTTTTT
>JAQHUG010000130.1:2168374-2183114 GCA_028555095.1 Dicrostonyx torquatus
TTTTTCATTTGTTTTCTCCTCCATTTCTTTAAGGTGATTTCTAATTTCATCTTTAAAAATTTCAAACATTCTCTTGAGGTTATTGTTTTGATCATTTTCTTCTGGTTCTTCCATATTTGGTTGTTCAGGTCTTAGTTTTGTATGGACTTTAGGTTTTACTGGTATTGTGTTCCTCCTTGTGATGTAGCATGTGATCTTACCTTTTCTTCTCATCTTTTCCTCTAATGGGTGTAGATGGGGCTGTCTGAGATTCTGTTGGATAATTGGTATTCTGTTCTGGTGTAGATCGTTGGCTCTGGGTCTGGTCACTGGATCAGTCCTGATCCGCATGTGACTCGGGACTAGGGTTGCTTTTTGGCTTCTGCTCCTGTGAAGATATTTCTCTCTTTGTCTTAGGTAACTGGTTCCTTCCCACTCCGGTTCCAGTGGAGGTTGCAGACTCTGGGTCAGGTCGTTGGCTCAATCCTGGTCTGCAGTGTCTCCAGGTTGGTTGGCTCCTAGGGCTGGACCTGCTCCTGGCTTCTGCTCACAGTAGAGCTTGTTTCCCCTAGCTTTTGCTGTGCTGTGCTAGGAGTCAACTCCACTCCTGTGGAATTTGTTGCCCAAGGTGGAGTTTCCTGCCTTGGGGCAACTTTGGCTTATGTTACCGCCTTTGATCTGTGTCTGTAAATCCTAGTCTGGATTTCCTCCTGCAGAAGTCCCTGGATTTTAGTTGGACCTGGAAAGGTTTCTGGCTCCAGTCTACTGCCTGGGAGGTTCTAGATTTGGGTGTGCCTGAACCCACAGAGGATCTGCTTACTTCCCCAGAGGTCTCAGACTCGTGCTGGGACCCGCAGGGGATCCAGGTTCCTGCTTATTCCCTTTGATGTTCCAAACCGATGCCTGAACCCACAGAGGACCCGGCTCAGGTCTACTCTCTCTGAGGTCCCAGACTTGCGCCTGGCGTCTCCGCGATCTCTGGTTCCTATCTATTCACTCAGAGGACCCAGGTTCACGCGCGCCCAGGCTGGCAGGGGTCCTGGCTCTGGTCTAGTTCCTGGGAGGCCCTAGAATTTTGCCCAGACCCACTAGGCTTAGGTAGGCTTAGTTCTACTCCCTTGAAGGTCCCGGATCCACGTCCGGACCCTCAGTTGTCTCTGGCTCTGGCTCACTCATTCAGCGGTTATTCCCTCGTACCTGTTTTGGTGGAGATCGTTGGCTCTGGTTCTGGTCACTGGGTCAGTCCTTATCCGCTCATGACCCGGGACTGGGACCGCTTCTCAGCCTCTGCTCCTGGTGGAGCTTTTTCTCTCTCGAGAATATTCTTCTTGGGGCAGAGAGATGGTTCAGTGGCTAAGAGAACTGGTTACTTAACAGAGGACTTGGGTTTAATTCTCAGCATCCATAATGTGGTTCACAACTGTCCGTAACTCCAGTTCCAAGGAATCCGGTACTGTCTTCTGATCTCTGTGGCCACTAGGCAAAAACATGATGCATAAATATATGTGTAAGCAAAATACTTAATACACATTTCTAAATAAGTCTTTACAATAGGCTATCCTTCTTTAGTCATCTGATGAAAATCATATATAGGGAGCTGTGTGGTTATACGGGGAAATACCGACTGTATTTGAACAACACTGCATGTATAATGGTATTACTGCTACTGATATCTTTTTGTGTCTGTGTTTGTGCATATTCATGTAGGTGTACAGATATTCTGTGCATATGAAGGGAGACCAGAATTCAACATTGGGTGTTGATCCTCACTTGTCACCCACGTTGTCTTTTATTTATTTGTTTTGGGACAGGGTTTCTCATTGGCCTGAAGCTTACTGATTAGGCTAGGCTGGTTGGCCAGCATGTCCCAGTGATTCTACTGTCTCTAGTTCCTTAGTTATGGGGTTAAGGTACATGCCACCATGCCTTACCTTTTTGTACATGTTCTGGGGCTCAAACTGAGGTCCTTATGCTTATATGGTAAACATGTTATGGACTGAACTATCTTTCTAGTCCTGCTGAAAGTTTTTATGGACAGAAACAGGGACTGCCTTGACAAATAGTACTTATTATGGTGTGGATAGAATATTTTTTTGGGCAGACAGGAAATCATGCTCTCATGTGTGGGGTGGTTGGGAATGTAATTATTTAGCTCTACAAGTCTATCTCAAGAATCTCTTGGAAATGTTTTTGCAACCAGTTGTACACAGATTTCTCATAAAGAAATGAGTGAATATTTACCCTATAAGCCAAAATAAAGGACTTCAAACAACGTACATGTTTTTCTTTAGCTAACAGTCACTGAATGGTTTGATATTTTGAAGTCGGCTTGCATGTTAGTCATGAAATATGGGGCGCACAGGCAAAATGTTTATAAGCGGTAGACTGAGCTTTGGGTAAATAGAATGATGATACGGCAGTAAGAAAGTGGTAGACTTCTTTACGTGTTAGGGAAGACCTAAGAAGATACAGAGAGCTGAGTCCTGAACAAGTCTAGGCAGAAGGGACAGTATAAACAGAGTCCCTGTGTCCTAATACTAAGTAGACTTGTAAGAATGAAAAAGAACAACTAAAGTTGAGCAGTGGTGGCACACACCTGTAATCCCAGCATGCAGGAGGCAGAAACAGGTGGATCTCTGTGGGTTTGAGGCCAGTCTGGTCTATAAAGTGAGTTCCAAGACAGCCAGGGCTTTTCTACATAGAAACCCTGTCTTGAAAAACCAAACCAAACCAAACAGCAACAAAACCCATACACACACATATCATGCATAAGGATGTAATTTAAGATATTTTTTGTTTCCAAACTTCTGAATTACTTAGGTCTTGTGTAGTCCAGCCCAGTCTTGAACTCCTGATCAGTGCTGAGTTTTGAGTTTTTCCCAGGATATGGAATTGCTTCTTTCAGTGTTCAGCTGTTAGCACAGGTGTCTCTCTGTGCATTTACATTTGCCTTGCTGCTCTGACTGAAGAAATGATGAAAAGGGAACCAGAGAACTGAGTGTCCCTCCCCATTGCTCCAGATCAGCCCCTCACCATTCCAAGCATGGCAATAATGGCTGGTTTTCTGTGGCTGAGAACTGGGTATCTTTTCTTCCTAGCTCTACTCTTTCTAGTCTTTTGTTCCAGCTTGGGAAGACGTCACTGTCACTGTCACATCCATAAATGGATGTGAATCCATTTATGCTTAAAGACGCAAGACAATCTTACACCAGTTTGATTAAAAAGGGGTATTTTATTGGAGGGGATAAAACTTACAGATCAATGTCCCAAACCACAGTCCTCTGGTAGCAAACAGGAAACAGAGTCTAGCAGTCAGCAGGGACGCTGGAAGCAAGAGAGAGAGAGCGGAGAGCTGCTGCGGCTTTTTTAAAATTGAAACCACGCCCCAGTGGGCTGGTATCTCAAAAGCCATTGGCTGAAGGCAGAGAGAGAAAGCTCCCACAGCAATGCTACTGGCTTCCACAGAGGGACATTTCTCTCTAATTGAGCATCATTTTCTTTCTCTTGAAGTTTCACATGTTTTGTGTTTGACAGTTCTTGTCCTTATATTAAGAAATACATTGTCATAAAATAACACATTATTAAAGAAGAGAAAATAGAAATGATAAGTAGCTCAAAAATTATTGTAGTACGATGTGGGAATTTTGGGAGTGATCCATGCTTTTATGTGGATTAATGAAACTTGGAAATTATCCTTAAAGATAAATACTGGACTACTTAAAGAAAAGGTAAAATATATTACTAATATGCTTCTTAAAAAAAGACAACAAGTGAACAAATTGAACAAGTTGCATAGCATATGATATTTAAGATACTCCTTAATGGAGAGTCTATAAATATTGTGTCAGATACCAATAGAGAATAAACCTAGGATGTACTTGAATGTTTTACATACATCTTTCTTAGCATTTTGTGTAACTAAATCTAATTCTTATTTACCTGACCTTCTGAAATCTGTCTTTTTGTATTTTCTAGTGCTGTTAAACTGCATTTTTTTCTATTGTAGGTTTTTGTTTCCTTATAAATGCTCCATTGTTGGTGTCTCTTGGATTCTGTTAGCGGCTACTGCCACTTTTTGTTCCTGTGCCCTCCCCAGGAGTTTTTATATAACCTTCTTCATCTGCTACACACATGGTAATCCTGGTTATCAGTGTGGGCATCTTTATACCTTCTAGATACTTGTACTTTGAGTTCCAACAAACATCTCAAGATCACCAAGCCCCAAATTCTCTTCCACTACAGCCAGACTCTGCCTTCTACAGAATTACACAGCCCACAGTCATAAGGGTCTTGGCAATCCCTTTCTCTTCTCCTGTCAGCTCTATTCAGTTCTTAGTTTAGACTAATGCTTCTTTAATTCCATCTTTGCCTTTGTGTCTTTATTAGAGTCCTTTTGAGGTCAGACCCCCATATTTTGGTAACTTCAGTTATATTGGAAGCCTACCAATTGGCCTTTCTGTCTATAATCTTTCCCCTAGTCTGGTTATATTACTGTTACGATAATTCATTTTTCTAAAACATAGGTATGATTAAGACTTCTCATCATTTTAAAGATAAAATTAAATTATAAAATGATATAAAAAGTACTTAACGTAAGTTAACTTGTAGTAATGAGCGCGGGCCCCTTGTTCTGTCCTGCCCAGCTAGGGCATTCGAAATAATTACACAGAAACTGTATTCATTGAAATACTGCCTGGCCCATTAGCTCTAGCCTCTTATTGGCTAACTCTCACATATTCGTTTAACCCATTTCTAATAATCTGTGTGTCACCACAAGTCGTGGCTTACTGGGAAAGATTCAGCGTGTCTGACCTGACAGCTTCATGGTGGGAGGCTCTCCCTAACTCTGCCTTCTCTCTCCCAGAATTCCGTTTTGTCTACTCCCCCCCACCTAAGGGCTGCCCTATCAAAAGGCCAAGGCAGTCTCTTTATTCAACCAATGAAACAACAGAAATACAGAAGGACCTCCTACACCATTACCTTACAGAATTCTCATGACTGTCCGAGTAGGTGCACACTCTTCTTTACCAAGAGGAAAAGCAAGACTGGAGTTGAAATGATTTACCATGGGTTATAGAGCCAGGAGGGGGCAGACAACATTAGAATAGAACAGACTCCCTAAACTAGTCACCTCTGTGTTTCTGCTTACAGAGTCATCCGTGGTCTGGTTTGGGGGCCTGAGATGTGAAGAATCTTATTTTCTCAAGGCATTGACATCTGCAGGGGCTGATTGTCATATGGAAAAACAAAGACTGGCAGGAACACATTTGAATTAGGTGGTTGGAAGTTTTGCTTTTTCCATTCCATTTTCTTTACCCATTCCTTCATCTTGACTCAATCACAAATACACCAACCTTCAAGGGCGTGTAATTTATAGTGGGAAGGCAAGACCAGAGTACTGAAATGATTAGGCCATTGATTTGAGAATAATGGGAGGGTTGGGTACTTCCTTCTTTAGGAATCTGGCTAACCAGTTAAAATTTTTAAATTTAAAAATTCCAGTATTACACAGATGATAAAATTTGCTTTAATGGTTTTATAGAATATTCAGCCAGTCAACTACATGACAATTACAGAGTCCCTTATCAGTAAGTCCATACTGCCTTATATGTTAGGTTTTCTAGTTCATGTTTTATTGATTTTGGCTTCCAAGTTATTTTTAACAGTCTTCTAACACAGAACAGATGTTGGCAAAAGGTTTGAGGTTGCTCTGAGTGAGTTTCCTGCCCATGACTCTGGTCTACCAGGCAATTTTCTGGTAGGGCTAAACTATCCCAGGTGACTGCCGTGCAGGTGTGTCAAATTTAGACTTAGCCTACAATTCTGGATGCCAAAGACTGCACACATTAACAGTGTGAGAGCTGTAGGTTTTATTTTTTGTCTTATCACCTAATACCCATGTGGCCTTTTGTCACCAAGTTCTGTATTCTCATATATATACACATACATACAGTAAGAGTCCAGTGATGTTCCTTTCCCCACCCATCTTGCCTCAACTTCCCTTTAGTCCCCAAAGCATAGCTTGTCACATGAAGCAGATTTTCATATAAAACAGATTTGGAAGTGATTTTTCTTAGGCACTTTGCTGGAATGTAGTCATGTATAGCATCATTAATAAGCCCATTCCTTAGACCTTCGTTGTCTCTTTTTTGGAGCACTTTTTAAAATTCCAAGTCATCGGGCTGGAGAGATGGCTCAGTGGTTAAAAGCATTGCTTGTTCTTCCACAGGTCCTGAGTTCAATTCCTGGCAACCACATGATGGCTCACAACCATCTGTAATGAGGTCTGGTGCCCTCTTCTGGCCTGCAGACATACGTACAGTCAGAATATCGTATACATAATAAATAAATAAGTAAATATTTAAAATTAAAAAATTCTAAGTCATCATTGTTACCATATCTCTCAGATTCTTTTCAACTTTAAATGCCCGTGAATCTAGGGTCTTATCATTTTACTGCTTCTGTGCTGAGTTTACCCAAGATATGCATATAAAGTTAATTTATATTAGTAGTAGTATAAGACTTTAAGACTTTAGCACAGTTTTTACAAATGAATTAGCTGTTTCTCAGGAGCTTTTGTTTTCCACATAGTGTCAGAATGTCTTGTTGGATAGGTTCTGTGTGTGGAATAAATTACCATCAAGGCTTCTAAGATACTCCTGAGAGATTTTACCTTAAGCTGGGAAGAAATCACCTTTTCTGCTCAGTATCATCCTACCTTCTGGTCCATCAGCCACCAACCTCCTGTGCTGGAATGTAACTTACTGTGACTTTTTTGTCACAAACTGTCGATTTTATAGAGCATTGTCTGTTTCTTCCACTGTGTTTTGCCCCAGGAAACTATGCATGTTAGCACCCATAATTGACATTGACATTCAGTAAAACCGGAAGATGCCTAGAGGTGTGTTGCTCTTCAGGGGCAGAGTGAACTCTGAATGTCTGTCCTTTGTTTTCTCACTTTTCTTCTTTGCTACTAAATGAGGAAATAACTATTGCTCTTCTGGATAAATTTTAGAAATCTATTGCTTAATATTTATCAAAATTATAAAAAGTGCTTTTCTAAATTGTTTCTGTATGAGATGGACCACATATGGCATTGAATGTTCTCTGTATTCTTAGATTTTGTTTTTATAACTTAAATTTTAGTAAAGCTTTTGAGCCATTAGGAGGTAAGAACAGAAATGAAAACCATTACTTTAGTCTAATTATGTTGATATTTTCAGTGACATATAGTTGACATGTAAACATCCCAAGCTGTTGTGCATTTTTTCAAGCTCATAAACTGTTGTTACAATGCAAGAGCAATTTTCGATGGGAAGAAATTGTTTTAAAGTTTGCTTTTCTCTTTTCTTACAGGAAGGAGCTTGAAGCCTTCAAAGGTAATTCTGTGTTTAATTTTTCACTTTACAGTAGTTGGGATTAATCATGCCAGATGTTCTAGGTTGGTGATAATGAAAAGAGATAATAATTCCCTTTCTTTTAAATAAGAGAGTTTATGTTAAAAAGCAGAATTTGAGTTTGGTGGTGTTTGGGCACGCCTTTAATCCCAGCACTCAGGAGGCAGAGAGGCAGGTGGATCTATGAATTTGAGGCCAGCCTGGTCTACAGACCAGGACAGCCAGGGAAAAGAAAGTAGAAGTTGGCATAATATTGTTTGCTTAAGTTTATTTCATCAAACAAGTTTAAAATTCTGGTTTACCTGGTGCACAGGTGCCGAATGAGGCTCTGTGCTGAGTAAGAGAGTGTTAAGAAGGTGGAGTGCTGACTCTGAGTTGCTGAGGCTTGGAGTTTCAGAAATGTTTCTGCTGTGCAGTGTCCCTCTGGGTCACAAAAAGAAGAGATGGGGAGGAAGCTCAGTGTGTACCGAATAGTCTCATGAATTTCTCAGAAGTTGGCCCTGTCAGGGCTGGCCCTGCTCTTGGCCTGTTCTGTGACTTTGATTAGTCTTCTGATTTGGGGCTTGGTTCCTCCATCTGCAAAATTAGAAATTTGGATGAAGTGTATTGTGAGATTCTGAAGAGCAAACCAGTGTTTCTTTGTATTTTAGAGTGGCGTTTGAAGACACAGAGTCATTCTTGGCCATGGTGCCCAGACTTGGTCGTAGTGTTTACTTTTTTGTTGCTGTGGTAGGAGCACCATGACTAAGGAGGAGGAGTACATAATGGCAGGGAGGGAGGCATGTCAGAGAAGTTGGGAACAGGAAGCTGAGAGGTCACAGTCCTGTGGTTGATGCTAGGAATTCTCAAGGTCTTCCCTTAGTGATTACTTCCTTCAGCAGGGCTATATCTCCCCAAACCTTCACAAACATTGTCACCAACTGGGAATTAAGTGTTCAAATGCCTGAAGCTGTGGAGGACATCCCTGAGCAAACCACCACACTGGTCCTGGAGAAACCCACAGACTTCTCAGCAGCATAGAGTCCTCCACTAAGCCTCCTTTCAGTTGTTCTCGCTAATTCTGTAAAACTACTGTTCCTAGAGACTTTCTTATCAAGAGATAGAAGAGGTCAATTACTTGTTGACTCTTTTGGGGTCTCATGCATGCTTGTTACTCCTCATATAAGTTTGCTTGACATTTAGTTTACTGAATGAGTAAAAGTTTTCTAATGTAGTTGTTTACGGTTAGAATTGCCTGTGTGTCGTATCTGTTAGAATGTTTCAGAAAAATGATTATTCTTCAAGTCAAAGGTCATGAAGGCATATTCCTCATGTGGCTGCACTTAACAGACTGTTTTGTCTCAATTTCTGTTTCACCCACTTCTGTGATTAAGCTCTTGGCCAGTTAGTTGTTAAAGGTAGTATTACATGACCATGTGACAGCATGTATTGTCATGCTCTTGTTGCTTTTATTTGATTGTGATCCCCTATTTATGGGTATTATTTTTCACCAGTTGTTTGAATAAGATTTGAAATCTTCATAAAATTCTGATTTTCCTCTTTGTTTTGATCAACCAGTTTAGCATTTCTTATATAACAAGAGATGGAAAAAGCCCAGTCAAGTTAATAGTAGAAGACAAGCAGGGACACACATTATATAAAATGTCAGCTTTACTTGCATCTTCTTACTGAAGCATTCTGTTTTAGTGTATTGCTGCTCTCAGAGGTCAGCTATTTGCAGAAGGCTAGATAATATTGCATATTGCTTGATAGAATAATTCAATTTTGGTGGAGGTAACTTGTTTATACACACATTCCTACCTAACTTTGTGCATCATTTACAGCATACCAGATAGACCAAGTTTTAGACAGGATGGAAATTTTTTTTCAGAGCTTGGGTTCTGTTACGAAGGATTAAACAAAGACCTCATGCATGGTAGAAAAGTGTTTTCCTTCCGAGCTCTGCTCTATCCCTTTTTAATTATTTATTTTAAGACATTCTCACTAAACTGGTTAGGCTTGCCTCAAAATTTATGTTCTGGAATGATAGGTAAATGCCACCATATCCAGCAAAAATAGGATTTCATTTAATTTTTTTGATGATAATATCTATGTACATAGGGCTGGCCTAGAACTTGAGTAGACCAGACTAACTATGAATTCACAGAGATGAATTCACTGCCTCTTCAGTGCTGGAATTAAAGATACTTGTCAGCATCCATGTCCTTCAAGGGATCAAACTCAGGTATTTAGACTTATATTATGTTTTATGAAAGAATAGTTTACCAGCATGGGTGTGTGTACATCATGTAAATGTAGTGCCATCAAAGGTCAGAAGAAGGTGTTAGCTCCTCTGGAACTGAAGTTACAGAAGGTAGTGACTGCTATGTGGCTGATAAACTTAGGTCCTCTGTAAGAGCAGCAAGTGCTCTGAACTGCTAGCCATCCCTTCAAACCCTAATTTTAAAAGTAGGTTATTATATATATTTGAATTTTAAAAGTTACTCTTAAGATTTTAAGTCTAGCCAGGTGTTGGTGGTACATGTTTTTAATCCCACCTCTTGGGAAGGCAGAGGCAGACAGCTCTCTGTGAGTTTGAGGCCAACTTGGTCTACAGAGTGAGTTCCAGGACAGCCAGGACTGTTACACAGAGAAACCCTGTCTCAAAAATTCGAGAGAGAGAGAGATTTGAAGTCTAAAAATGTGTCAGTGGAAGGGATCAAGGAACAGAGATTTAGGGGTGGATATTCCTGTCTCACTGTTCGATTCTTGACTTGATATGGTTGTAATGTATTACATTTGCCCTTTAGCCTTCAGCTTAAGTACTTTGGCAAAGCAACCACCAATCCCTTTTCTCCAGAAAACATACCACCTGGTACCCATAGTTTGTTGAATAGAGGCAGCCATGGCCACTCTCCCAAATACCTATTTCCATAAGTAGGACGAAATACTTAGCCAGAGAAAGTGTCACTTCACAAAACCACCTCTGCAATGTGCTACTGTTCCTCACACTTAAATACTAGATAAAAATGGAATGTCACTGTTAAAGACTATTGCAATAAATTAGGATTGCAACCCTTTGGAAAATGTAGTTGACTAGCCTTTCAGTTTTGTTATAAATAGTATAGTTAAAAATTAGAAAATATTTTAGGAAAGGGGTTCTGTTGTGTCATACATCTATATTTCTGTTCTGTTTGTTTTTTTTTTTAAATAAGACTAATCCAGTGCACTGTGGGTAGTTTACGCTAGAATTTTTAGTCAGACTATGCTTAATGAGTGTATGATTAAAACTGTAGTTATGTTTTAAATTACAATATTTGCATATGTATTTTAATAGATTTTTATTTTAACTTGCTTTTAAAAAATTAAATGACCAAAGTAGGTCTAATTTTATAAGCTATTCATTGTAATCTACTACTTAATATAAAATCTACTTGTCAAAAAATGTGGTCAATAAGTTGAAACATGTCACGATTTAGGAGTTGTCATTATTGCAGTAAATGGTGGCCCTCAGGAGACTCATGTGCAATGAAACAGCTAGAGCCAGGCTGCTGAATGACTTTTGAGACTTTGCCTAGGAAAACACTGGAACAGATTGTGCCAGAGCATTTGGAGAAATGGAGGAGGAATACAGCAGCTTAATAACTAAGAACTTCTGAAGGGGAAGGGGAAAGGAAAAGAAGTGGTAATGTTGATGGTAGCTTTCCATCAAAATTGAGCAGATTGGAACAGCCCCAATTATAACAATAAATAGGTAGCTGGCGACGTGGAAGAACTGTTTGTGGGGGAGAGTCCAGACTGCAGGTCAGAAGGGACTAAAGAAGTAATAGCTCATAAACAGGAAGAAATGAAAATGCAGCTTGAGTTAGGATTAGGGGGAGCCAAAGGAGGAAGTGAGAGTGAAGCTATTAAGGAAATTGATTAGGGTAATAAAAAATATGGCAAGAATAATATTTAGATAAATCATCTTCAGAAAGAATATAGGGGCATCTCTTTCCCTAAGATCTTACAGAAGAAAACAATAGCTGGTGGTGTGGGAAGGTCCAGGGGAGAAGTCATTTATGAGAAATTCATGTAAAGTAAGATAATCTGAATTTTCTGGGCTAGGCTTAGAAATAGAATAAAAAACAAATATGCTTTGCTTAGTTTAGTAAGTTGAAATGAAAAGAGCATATATAATTTTTATTTGCAAGGCCTATTTTTCTTGGGTGACAATATCAGCATGAATGAAACTTGGCCACAAAGTTTAGAATGGCTAACAGAGTACTGACCAGACCAGCAAAATAAGCATGCAAGAAAATGTGGGGTGGGTGCCATAAAGGGGAAGAAGTTTGTGGTCACAATAGGTCTTGCTTCATTTTGAGGTCTTAGAGATGGAGAAATTCTCAGCATTGATGGTAGCAGACTGTGAATGAAAATAGAAGTTGATGTGGAATGTCCTTCTGTGTATGTGTTGCTTTTATTGACTGATGAATAAAGCTGTTTTGGACAATGACTTAGCAGAGTCAAGACAGGTAGGAAATCTGAACAGATATATGTAGAGAGAGTAGGCAGAGTCAGAAAGACGCCATGTAGCTGCCAAAGGAGACAGGCGCTAGAACCTACTGGTAAACCACATCCTCATGGTGATACACAGATTAATAGAAATGGGTTAATTTAAGATATAAGAACTATTCAGTTTGAAGCCTGAGCTAATAACAAGCATTGTTGTCATTAATATAGTTTCTTTATGATTATTTGGGTCTGGGTGGCTGGGGACGAAAGAGCAGCCTCCATCTACAAGAAGTCATGAAGTTGAAGAGATCATGTCGTTTAGTCACTGTTTTGTTGCTATGAAGAACACCATGACCACAGCAACTCTTAAAAAGGGAAGAGTTTAGTTGGGGCTTGCTTATAGTTCAGCGGTCCTTTGTCATGGTGGGGAGTATGGCAGCATGCAAGCAGACATAGTGCTAGAGAAGTAGCTGAGAGTTCTACATCCAAATCCACAGGCAGCAGCAAGAAGAAAGAGACTCTGGATTTGGAATGGGCTTTTTTGAAATCTCAAAACCCACCTCTAGTAACACACTTTCTCCAACAAGGCCCCACCTTTCAAATAGTGCCATTCCCTGGTGACCAAATATTGAAAACTATGAGCCCCATGGATTGCCAGAGACCTGCTTTGGTGGGAGTTGGAGCGTTGGGTGATGAATTCAGGTCCCATAGTGGATGTGTGGAATCAGTAGATGGGGAGCAAGGGGGAGAAGGAGGACACGATCTTAGAATGAATCAGGATGGCTAACAGTAGTGCCTGGTGGTGGTGGTGGTGGTGATGGTGCACACCGTTTATCCCAACAGAGTCATGAGAATCTCTGAGTTTGAGGCCAGCTTGGTCTACAAAGTGAATTCCAGGACAGCCAGTGCTACACAGAGAAACCTTGTCTTTAAAAAAAAAAAAAGAAAGGAAGGAAAAAGGAATACACCTTTTATACTTTATAGTTGCATATAGGGTTAAATGGCAGAAACAGAGCCTGTGAGCTGGGATCTGGCTTGAGATCAGGGGTTGAGGAATCTAGCATTGACCTTGACAATAGGCACCAGTCTTGTGTTAATGGAAGGGCTACAAGTTTCTCTTGCTAGAGATACAAATGCTATAGCAAGCAGGTGCTTTCCTCCAGGGGTGAGACAATCCAAGGGAATGGAGACCTTTATCCAAAAACCTGACCTTGGGAAAATGACTTCTGAGAACCAGACACTATCCTGCAATGTCTTAGTCTTACTATTTGGGCCTGCTCCCCTCATAACAAAAGACTTCAGGCCTCTATTGAGCTTGTTATGGGTGGGTCCTACAACAACACCCTCTATCCTAAGGGAGCTAACAAACTGTGCCAGAACTTATAGGATATAAAGGCTAATATAATTTGAATATTATCTAGGGAGAGTGGGAATAAACACACTAAAGTGGGGGGCAACTGGAGATAGGTAGTATCATTCAGTCTGAATGATAAGTACCTACTAGGCTTACAGGATGTAAGGACACTTCAGAAAGAGAAAAGAACACTTGCAAGAATACAGAGATATTTATTTCAAGATTGAAGCTGAAGTTTTCATGTTCGTTGAAAGAACTACAAATAATTTGTCACCACTGAAGCGTATGATGTGTGGGATGAAGGCTAGAGTCATATCTGACCTTGTATGTCATGCATAGGGTTTGCACTTTTCTTTTTATACCAGTAGTCTCCACAAATGGATGTGCATACAAAACACTGGCCACTGGGAAGATGACTAGAATGTTTCTCTTAAGTCTTTTTCTTTTATTTGTTCGTGTGTGTGTGTGTGTGTGTGTGTGTGTGTGTGCGCGCGTGTGAGATTTGTCTCAATTTTTTTCCTTCTTGCTGTCAGAAATGTTAATTGTTGATTTTGTGTATTGCTTGTTTTTGAGGCCGTTTTTCAAGCAACTTTGGATGACTTTGAACTTCTGATCCTCCTGTCTCGCTTTCTGAGTGCTGGGATTACAGGTGTTCATCATGTCAGGTTTCTGTGATGCTGAGGAGCAAATCCAGGGCTTTGTGCATTCTAGGCAAGAACTCTACAAACTGTGCCATAGTTTCAACTCCAGAGTGTGTATTTGCAAATTTATATGTAGGGATTCATTTATATAATATATAAGTATGGCCAGGCGGTGGTGGCGCACACCTTTAATCCCAGCACTCGGGAGGCAGAGGCAGGTGGATCTTTGTGAGTTGGAGACCAGCCTGGTCTACAAGAGCTAGTTCCAGTGCAGGCTCAAAAGCCACAGAGAAACCCTGTCTCGAAAAACCAAATAATAATAATAATATATAAGCAATCATATTTGAAGAGTTGATGTTAAAGATTTTTGTTCCTTAGGGGAGTGCATGCTCAAGAGAGCATAGAGGTTCATTTGAGAAAGACAAGTTAGAGACTTGGAGAATCCAAGGAGTTCCATTTAGAATCACAGGATCAGATCTGCTTTATATTTTTTGGGATCAGCTCCAAGATGAGAGAACTTAATTGAGTTCATGTACTAGCATATGCCTGGAATCTCATGTCCTTCAGAGACTGAGGCAGGAGTCTGGGCAACATAGCAAGGACTGGCCTCAAGGAGGAGAAAAGGGGAAGGGAAGAGAGAGGACAGGAGAGGAGAAACTTAATGGAAAACTATTTAAATGGCTTGAATTGAAATGGGAGAGATGGCTCAGCAGTTAAGAGAGTGTGTACTACTCTTACAGAAGTCTTGAGTTGGTTCCGACTTCCAGGAAAATCTATAAATGTTTTTCTTTGGGTTCACCTTGCTATTTGGCTTCTGCAGGCTTGTGAGCTATAAGCTTAATGTCCTTTGTTAATGGCTAAGGTCCACTAATGAGTGAGTACATACCATACTCATC
>JAQHUG010000130.1:2187656-2305833 GCA_028555095.1 Dicrostonyx torquatus
CTGGCTTTCTTTGCTTTATGTTTAAAAACCACCTATGAGTGAGTACATGTGATAATTGTCTTTCTGTGTCTGGGTTACCTCACTCAAAATAATGTTTTCTAGCTCCATCCATTTTCCTGCAAAATTCAAGCTGTCGTTATTTTTTTCCTGTTGTGTCCCTTGGTCCTTCTTATCTGCCTGTCCTTGACTAGGAGTGCCCATGGTGTGCACACAGCCATGTGAAATGTGATCCACTTAAATTTGAGGAATCAGTGGTCACCCTACAGTAGGAGAGATGACTAAAGACACTAAAATATACTGGTATACACGGTTTACTATTTTTAAATATTTTCATAGAAGACAGCAATATTTATAAGATTCTCGCTATTCTGCTATTCATTTTAAACCCTTATTTCTAATTTTGAAAATTTATTAAGTAAATACTGTATCTATGGGCAAGATGGAATTGACAGTCAGAAAACTTATATGAGAAGGTGATTGGTTTATTTTTAATTGGACAGAAAAATGTATTTGCAGTAAAATCACAGTAATTTCAATGACGTGAGTTTTTTTAAAATGGGACTGGTGATATAGCTCGGGGCGGAACATTGCCTGTTGTGTGTGAGGCACTGGATTTGATCCTCAGCAGTGGGGGGGGGGAGGTGGGAAGGAGGTTGGATAATACTTAAATGTATCAGCTTGTCATGCCATCATATTTTTTTTCCTTTTAGCAAAGTTAGTATATAGCACATAAAATCAGCAGTGCTGTTAATGTGTAGTTCTTTTCTTTCAATTAAAATTGCAGTGTTAGGGCCTGGAAGTATAATTTAGTTAGCATACCTGAGGCCCTGGGTTCAGTCGCCAGCACTGAAAAAAAAAAAAAAGCAAAGTCAAGCAAACGGTAGTAACATGAGTGAAAACCCATCCTGTTCGTGCCAGTCCAGTCCATACTCCATACATCTCGGCATCACAGCCAGTGAGTGCAGTGAGCACTGGGGCAGGGCAGAATCTGGAGTGCCTCCCATGCTCTACCAAGTGATCCCTCAGAGTAGCTGAAGTGAACCGTGTGGTTTAGACAGACCTTGTCTGCCTGTGGTCACTTTCTCTATGTGTACTGCATTTGTATTTTTGCCTCTTCTCTCTAACCATACAAACGTATGTTTTGCAAGTTTTAATATATTATGGAAACCTGATCTTTATTCTAACAACTTACCTGGTCTTTCCTTGGTTATACCTGGCTATTTTAAGACAAGAACAAGAACCTTTTGAGCTTTTTATTCATTCATTTAGTCATTCATTCATTCATTCATTCATTCATTTTTAAACAAGCTGATTTATGTTCCAGAGCTTTGGAAGAATTTCTCTGAATTTGTGGTGTTAGGTTGAAGCTCAAAACAGGACTGAAAGAAAAATTTGAAGGCTTCTAGATCCCCTCCATGTGCTATGCCAGAGTCTGACATGAAATACTTAACTGTTCCTAGGAATAGTCTCTGAAACTCTGATGGTGATGTGCGAGAACAGCTTTAAAAGATGCTCAGACAGCATCACTTTTGTGATTTAGCGCTGTATTACAGCTGGGTAGAATGTCAGGAAAATTAAGTGAACGTGGGAAGGGGAGGGGGCTTCTCACCCAGAGCCTGGTTGAAGCACTCTCTTACCAGGTAAGAGTCAAGAATTCTACCACAATTAATAGCATTTGGTACAAAGGTTGGCAGGAGAGACAATATCTAGCTATCCATCCATCCATCCATCCATCCATCCATCTATCTTTATTTATTTATTTTGAGAGGCAGAGTCTTACATGTGCCCCTGACTGTCCTAGGGCTTGCTCTATAGACCAGGTTGGCCTTAAGCTCGGCTCCACCTGCCTCCGCCTCCAGAGTTCTAAAATTGAGCCACCATGCCTGGCAATGATTCCACAGATAGGTGGATGGATGGATGGATGGATGGATGGATGGATGGATGGATGGATGGATGGATGGCATAGATAGCAGTTAGTAGGGTACTCTGTATAGGTTAGTTGGCAGAGTGCTATGGAGATGTAGCTCAGTTGACAGGGTGCTAAGAGGATGTAGTTCAGTAGCACAATGTAGGCTAGTGTGCACAGAGTTCTAGATTCAGTCATCAGCACTGTATAAAACCCTGTGAGGGTATACCCCTATGAGCTTGGTGTTTGGGAGGTAGAGGCAGGAGGATCAAAAGTTTAAAGTAATCTTTGCCTATTTAATTCAAGGCCAGTCTGGGCTATATGAAACATTATCTTTAAGGAAAAAAAACCAAAAGACCATGTACCATGTTTAATTCCTATGGCCTATTCTCAGATATCTGGATATTTTCACAAGCAAGATTCTCAGAGTCTGTATACAGTGAAGTCTTCTCTGTGGTCTAGGGCTTTTCCTATTAGTGGCATTGTTATCCATTGCACTTTGGGAGCCATCCTGCTGGGTTAGCAACCCTTAAAAGGTACAGGCTCAGAACTCACCAATATCATATGTATGCGCTTTGTAAAGGCAGTATGTGTGATGCGCTCTTGAGAACCCTGTACCTATATGTGGACATTTTTTATCTTTTCCCTGAGTTCCTCTCTTTCTAACCTGCCTTACTTTCTATAGTTAGATCTATGTTGAAGTCTTGTCCTTTCCATCTCTCAACTCTGCCGTATACTGGCCTTCCTGGAATTCTTTTTCTGGTGCCCAGCAATGGATTCCTCAGGATGCTGCAGGCAGCAGTGGAGAGCTGTTTCCACCTCACAAGTTTCCAGCCCTCTGGTAGTACCTAAGGAGAACCCTTCACATCCTATAACCCAACATCCTGCCCTATGTAGAATCCACCCTTGAGCAGTTCTGAAGACAACTTATGGACATCTTGCTCTCCGCAACCCTTCCTTAGGGTCAGAGTTAGTTCTTTCTGGATAATGTCTAGCTGGAGAGGCTTTGTCCTTCTCAGCACCCTTGACTGAACCCGCTCTACTGATTAGTATCTGAGACAGTCCTTAAGAATTGTGATTGCTGCCACAGTTTTGAAACCACCTTTTCTGCTAGATGGCATGTTGTTGCTGCTGTTGTTTTAAAAAAAAGATCTTTCTAATCCAGCCTATCTTGGAACTCATGGTAATCTTCTTGTTTCAGCCAGCTAAGTGATGGATTGCAGGCCTCTTTCTACACACCCAGCTGGAATGTTAATTATGAAGTATCGCCTCACTTGATTAACACATTAAAAATTGCTTTTATACTATTGAGCATTTTGGAGGTGACCAATTCAGCTTTACTTCAACCATAATATACACTGTGCTAAGTAAACATCTTTATACATACTCAGTATTTTAGAACTACAGTCTTCATGGTCCTTATTATATGTTGGCCATTAGCTTTTGGGGGTGTTTGTTTGTTTGGGGGCTGTTTTTCTTTTTTCAAGACAGGGTTTCTATGTGTTTCTTGGTATGTTCTAAAACACAGTTGATAGGCCAGGCTGTCCTCAAACTCACAGAGATCCATTTGCCTCTGCCTCCAGAGTGCTGGGATTAAAAGCATGCACCTGGCTTGGTCATTAGCTTTAAAAAAAACATTAAGTGCTTATGTGCATAGGTTTGCGCATGTGAGTACAGTGTCCTTGGATAGCAGAAGAGGCTGTTAGATCCCCAGAAGCTGGAGTTACAGTCACTTGTGAGCTGCATGATATGGGTGCTAGAAACTAAACTCAGCCCTGGCCTTTGATTTTTGAGAGTGTTTGTGCCAGCTCACACTTTGATTAGCCCTCTGTATAATCTGTTTCATATGTCCTCACACGACAGAATGTACTTGTTTTGTGATAGGGTCTCATGTAGCCGTGACTAGAACTCCTGTTAGTCTTGCCTCCGCCTCCCAAGTGGTGGGGTTACAGGTGTGTGCCACCACTCCTGGCTCTTCATCTTAACACTTGACAGGCTTGACATCAGCACTAACCTTGATGATGATCTGACAGCTGCAGTGTATGCTATAGCATGAAATGACTTGCTGCATATTGATACAGAAGTTATTATCTACAATAATCCCTTGTAGATTCTCTCATTCTGTGATTGACAACATTTCATGAGTGCATTTGCTTCTTGTTCCATGGTGCCTACATTTGAGCAGCTGAATGTATTACCTGAGCTCTGGCTTATGCTGGAGCCCAGGCTGCCTTTCCTCCTGCCCTCCCTTTGACTTGATTGGCATCTTGATCTCACTGCACACAGTGCTCTTCCCACAGCAGAGGAGGGTATACAGTTGCTGAGAGCTTACAGAAGAGCATGAGACCACACTGAAACTTACACTGTGTGTGATTAGCCAGGTCATCTTGAACCAGATAGGGTTTTAGTTTGTTTTGTTTGTCAAAGGTATTTTTGTCATTGACCTCTATCCTTGGGTTTCTGTTGCTGTGAAGAGACATCTTGACCATGACAACTTTTATAAAGGAAAACATTGGGTGATTTACAATTCAGAGGTTCAGTCCATTATCATCATCGTGGTGTGCAAGCTGCATCTTACAGGAAGTTGACTGAGACATGGGTTGGTATCCTGTGCATAGGAAACCTCAAAGCGTGTCCCCACAGTGACACACTTCCTCCAACAAGCCCATACCCACTCCACAAAGCCACACCTTCTAATAGTGTCACTCCATATGAGATTATGGGGGAGTCATTTACATTCAAACTACTACAACCTAAGTTCAGAGGGAAAGAATATGACAAATAGCTGTTGTGACCACCAGATCACACAACTTTGATAATACCTTCTCTTGTCTTTCTGAGCAGACATCTTTTTAAAAATTTAAACTTCAGATATGAATACTGTGTTTGCATCATTTCTGCCCCTCCTCCTCTGCCTCCCAACTTCTCCATGCCTTTCATTCCCTCTCAGATTAATGATCTTTTCTTCTATTATTGTTATGCATACATGTATATATGCATATATGTACACACACATAACCTACTGAACCCTGTTGCTCTTATGTGCATGGATGTGAAGCTGACTGCTTGAGTTTGTGTAATACATGGGTACTCATGCCAGGAGAAGAACGACTCACCTTCTTTCAGTAGCCATTACTTGCCTATAGATCTTCATTTAGGGGTTAGGGCCTTATGAAATTTCCCTATTTGTGTTGGCATACTAAGTGTGTATGTATGTGTGAGTGCACACGCACACAAGGCACATGCACATGTGCTGGTAGATCTGAAATTCTGAAATTGGCATCAAAGAAACACACAGAGGCTTATCTTAATTATAAACTGTTTGGCCTGTTAGGTCAGGCTTATTAGTAACTAACTATTACAACTTAAATTAACCCATAATTATTGTCTATATTTAGCCATGTGGCTTGGTACTTTTCTCAGTAAGGCATTCTCATCTTGCTTCCTGTGCTTATGGCTGGTAACAACGTCTCTACCTTTCCTCTTCCCAGAATTCTCCTAGTTTGGTTGTCCTGTCTATACTTCCCTCCTGGCTACTGGCCAACCAACATGTTGTTGATCCAATAGGAGTGACAAGTTTTTACAGTGTACAGGAACATTTTCTCACAGCACTCTACCCATTCTCCTTTATGTACTGAGGCACAGTTTCCTGCAGAATCTGGAACTCACTGACCCAAGCTAGCCAGCTTGTCCCAGGGACCTGTCTCTGCCCACAAAGTGCTAGAATTAGAAGTGGTGCCACAGCTGCCTGGCTTTAAATGGGTTCTACAATCTGCTCATCAGACTTGTGTGGGCAAGAGCTTCATCTATTGAACCGTCTTTCCAGCACGTAGCAGGATATTTTTGTTGCTGTTATGCTGGTTCTGTTTGTGCATTTGGGAGGTACAATGCCAAAATACCTGTTATAAATGGAAAGGAGGCCCTGTGGTCTCTTCTCTGATGACAAGTGATCTGGTAAAACAGGGAATGATGAGTCGCTTTTTTTTTTTTTTTTTTTTGGTCAAGACAGGGTTTCTCTGTGTACCCCTGGCAGTCCTGGAACTTACTTTGTAGACCAGGCTGGCCTCAAATTTACAGAGATCTGTCTGTCTCTGCCTCCCAAGTGCTGGGATTAAAGTCATGCACTGTCTTTTTCCACTTCTTATTCTTTTTTCAGATATTTGGCTTTGATTGAGCCCCACTAATTACATAGTTTTGTATTGCAAAAAACAAATATTTCTCAGACCAATGTTAAGCAAATTTATGTTCCAGTATCCTTTTGGGGGGAAGGGAGAGTGAGACAGGGTCTCTTGATACAGCCCTGGCTGTCGTGGAACTCAGTCTGTAGACCAGGCTGCCCTTGAACTCACAGATATTCACTTGCCTTTGCCTCCTGAGTGCTGGTATTAAAGATGTGCGCCAGTATACCCAGCCCTTCTTTCTTTTAAATTTAACAGTGGAATAGCCCAAAGGAAGAGGTTTTCATGAAAGTCACTGGAAGAGCTGCCTTTACTTGTCTGGTGTGGTTTGTACAGATCCCTGAGTAAGATAGTCTGACAGCACAGCAACCTTATGTGCTTTGGCAGAGAACCCAAAGCAGATAGTATGTCTGTGTTTCTATATGCAAAAACACAAAGAATGAGTACTGTAACCACATGTGGAAAGCATTAGTCTGCAATCAGAACCACGTCACTCTTATTTTAAGTTTGTATTAAATAAAATTAGGACGCCTGGGATAGTCTATTTTGATAGAAATATTACAAGGTATACTGCTACCTAACTAAGTAGAATTTTTTTCATGTCCAAATAACTCTAAAGAAACTTGTTCTTGAAATAGTTGGACATTCTCTCCCCGCCGCCTCCTCTACCACAGCATACTCTAAGCCTTGATGAAACAGCTTGAGGGGCAGTACCATAACTGCTGGAGGAGGGTTATTTCTATGCACTTTGGAGATCGTGACTAGATCCACTTTTGGTAACTTCAAGGGAAAACAGTATTGTTACAGTGGGCTGAAATAAATATATATGTAGCATTCAGAATTAGATTGATGATATGGTCCAAATCTTTGCTTATAGATGTCAGAACTTTGACAGTGTGGAGGCAAAGGGAAGCTTGTTTGCCTCTCTGCCCTCTGAGTCTGGGGAATACTGGCAGTAAGCAGACGAGTGGGAGAAAAGTCGTACACCTCTGTTATGTACACAGGAGGAGTTAGTATCTGAAACCCCACAGATTTAGAAAGAACAGAGAGGGCTCAAGCAGTTTTTGAGGAGGAAAAAATGGTTTATAGAGGAATGAATACCCAAGGGCCGTGGCCTAAGACAAAGTTTTCACTGGGCTCTAGGTGGAAACAACAATGTTATTCTTATTTAGGGCTATATGTCATTTAATCATGATCTATACATTGAGGGAGCCCATGTGTATATGTGTATACCAGGTGGTAGAACCAGTGAGCAAGCATCTGGGGCCAGGCTAGAAAAGCTAAGTTTCCAAACCTCCTGGAACATTGTCTTCTGCTTTTGAATTGCTAAAAAGATCACCTGAGTGGTACATAGAAAGGACCTAGTTTTAAGTGCTGTGTATAAGAGTTAAAGCTGCAGATGCAGCACAGTTGTGCACCATGTACCTAGCATGCACAAGCCCTGCGTCTGAGCAGCCCCCTCACTCCCTAAGAATGAGTTAAGTGCTGTGATGACAGATTCAAGGTAAACAGGTTAGTGACTTATGGCTTACTTTTTTTTTTTTTAATTTAGTTTTTGCAGTGAATTTTAAAATGAGACAGGGAACCACAGAAACAAGCAGTTTGTGCTCCCAGAGTTAGAACTGAGTGTTTTGTTCCTAATAAACTTGGAGGATAGTCTGCCGTAGCTGCAGCACTTTTTTTTTTTTTAACCTTTTTGCTTACCTTTGAAATAGGACTAGGCTGATTCTGGTGTACTGACAACATTGTGACAGTCATTGATAGTTAATATGATGTCAAAGAAGAGCCAGATGGTAGAGATTTAAACACCATTCTTCTCTTCCTGTGGAGAAGGAACCAAGGCTTTTAGGAAGCCAAGGGTGTCAGCAATTTCAAAGGGATGATGAATTATTTGGAGGAAATGAATGAACCCAAGGACAGATAGCAACTTGGGTCAGTGATTTCCCAGCTCTGACTTTGGCCTCCCTCCTTTGTGATGGACATTCTTTTTTTTTAATATTTATTTATTTATTATGTATACAATATTCTGTGTGTATGCCTGCAGGCCACAAGAGGGCACCAGACTCCATTACAGATGGTTGTGAGCCACCATGTGGTTGCTGGGAATTGAACTCAGGACCTTTGGAAGAGCAGGCAGTGCTCTTAACCTCTGAGCCATCTCTCCAGCCCCTGGACATTCTTTTTTAGGTAATGAGACTCCATGCCAGTGTTTCTGCTTTGGAAGGGAAGTTCTGGAGAGGAAGAGGGGAGGTGCAGAAGTAGGGCATGGGTCTTGTGTCAGGTGACAAAATAATAGCTCATGCAGGTTCCTCCTTTGTCTTTTGTTCTTTAGGAAGCAAGGGCAGGCTGTTGAGCAGAGCTATTTCTGTGGAAATTTTCAAAAGTAGTTTCTGTCACACAGAAATTCTAGTGGTATCTTAGATGCCATTCCAAGTTGTCTTAGCATGTGACACTGTGAGCTACAACTAAATCCATATTTGTCTGTGAGTAACAGAGCAACAGCAACCGCCACAGGACATGGTTGCTCCAGACTGTACCTGAGGTGTGTTGTCTACCCTTGTGAGCCTCAGCTGCTTCATCTGTGCTGAGTTCATTTTCTTCATTTATACTTTTCATTTATTTTACTTCTTTTATGCAGTTTTCTTTACACAGTATTATATTGAGTCTTTCTGTGTTTGGCTTAATAAGATATAAACAGAATGACTTAATATTAGGCTTTTTCCATGTGAGAGATACTGTATGATATTTGCAAGTAGAGAGAATTAACTGGAGGATTAATCTGTCTGCTAATATAATGAGTTCCTGAACCTTTGTAGTATTGACACAAACTGCATTTCTTTTTTAGGCATTTGTTTTTTAGGCAGGGAAAAAAATCCCAAGAACTGTTGTAATGTTAGCATTTCATGACATGATTTAAAAAGAAGAGATATTTCAGCTAATAGTCTACTTGAGTAATATATCAAGCGAAAACAGGAACCAGTCCATGGGAGCATTTTTCATATAGTACAATATATTGTTGAATAGAACCTTTTTTCCCAGAAGAGTGATTGGAACCAATTCACATAGTATTTAAAACTATGAAGGTCATGTTTATAAGTGTGCCTGCTGGCAGATTTGAGCATATAAAAAGTTCCTTTCCTGTCTCTGTATCAATTCTGTTTTATTTCAGGAGGCAAATGTTGGTAAATCATAAGTGGATTTATTAATTTCTAGGCTAGAATAGGTCAAATTACTACAATGTATGGCCACAAATATAAAAACGATAGTTTAGGGATGCAAGGATCTTTCTACTCCTTAGATTTGGGTAATTTGAACCTACAAAATAAACTAAAAATCGGTTAGCAGGAGAAAAGGCAAAACCACCAGCATGCATGTGCTTTGGGCTGACGTTCAGCGGACAAGAGAGGGAGGTGAGACACCTTCCTGAGACTAGTCAAAGGACATTTCTATCACAGGGATGTGATTGAGACTGAAAGCAACGTAAGAAGGGTAGTGATGATCTGAGGCCTTAGGAACATGTTTAGAGGGTCTGGGGACATGCAACCCTTGATAGCCTGAAGCAGCTAGAAAAAAGCCTGCAAACCTGGTATGTGTTGAGGCTGGAGAAACTGACAACAGCTGACCTCAGAGGTCTTCATAGAAAGTATCTTTTTCTTATTTATTGCAAGGCTCATAGCCATGAACTGTTTAATGCAAGTTTTGCATGATACAGACAGCTTCTGGCATGGACAGGCCCTGAAACAGGGAAAAGCTGTTTTCTATTACATTTGATGGTGTATAGACAGTTGGGCAGAGTGTTGTTGAACAAAGGGAACTGAGGAAACTCAGTGAGGCTAGAGTGGTCAGCCTCTTCCAGGTCTGTGTCTTGAAGAAGGATGTCCTTCCTCTTCTGGATATAGGGAAGACATCTAGGAGTGAAGGTCTGTGCCCTGCTTCAAAGATGGACCTTGAGAGTGATGTACCCTGCCAGAAAATATTTGCCATGTTGTACATAGTTGGTAACCGGACACTTTCTAGTCAGTGGAAGGCAGAGGACCAGCATTATGGTCTTGACTTCAGAGCCGGGGCTCTTTGTGCTACATTGTTGCCTTGTAGAAAGGAAGCAGAGTGGTCAACATGCTGGTACTTCCCCACAGCTGCTCTGGGCTGCTGCAGTCCCGTGAGGTTGTGGGGTTCTAGCAGTTTCACTGAGTGTCACATATAGATTATGAGGGTACCTTTCTAAGTGTATACTTGAATATTTCTAATACATTTTGAAAGTTGCTGTTGTTGCCACAGCCTAGTTTACAACAATATCCCCAAAAGATGCCTTTCTATTCCCAACTTGAGACAAACATAGCCAGCTTCCTGTATGTAGACTTTTCTGGATATTTCCTATAAATGACATGTATTATATGTAGTCGTGCTGTAAGGCTCGAGTGGTCAGCCTTCTCCAAGTCTCTGTATCTTGAAGAAGTACGTTCTTTTCTGGATCTGTCAGTCTTTGGCTTCTTTCCTTTATATATGGCTTGAGATAGATTTGCATTATAAGTATTTGGTACTTCATTCCCTTTTGCACAACAGTTTGTTGGTCTTTTCCCAAACTGAGGGACCTTTGAATTGGATCCATTTAGGGACTATTGTGAGTAATATTGTTTAAACACTCCTGTCCTTCAAACAGGCTTTATATAGACATGTCCTTATTCACCTTAGCTAGAGTCCTAGAAGGTGTCAGGATTTGTGTTAAGTTTTGCTTGCCTATTTTTTTAGAGAACTTTTCCAGAATGGCACTGACATTTTATGTTCTTGCTAGCAGTGTAGTGCAGTTCTAGTTGTCAGCACTTGTTACTTTTTTTTTTTTAAGTGCTAAGGTTTGATTCTAGGTATAGCACATGCTAGATAGCTGCTCTCCTATGTAGCGATACCCCCAAGCCTGTGCTTATCTTTTAAAATATAGCTATAAAAGTGAGCATGCAATATCTCATGTGATTTTGAGTTGGACCTGATTAATAACTATTGATATTAAGCATTTTAGAATTTTTATTAGCCATTCACATATCTCCTTTGGTAAAATGACTATTAAATATTTTGCCCATTTCTTTAGTGGATTATTACCTTATTGAGGCTTTTTTTCTGGATATAAGCTGTTATGACTTAAATGTGAAATGTTCCCTAGAGGCCCATGTTTTCAGAGCTTGGTCCTCAGTATATGACACAGTCTTGAAGGCAATAGGACTGGCTGGCAGAAGCAAGTCACTTGGGATGAACATTTGAGGGTAATACTCTATGTTAATTACTTTTCCCATCAGTACGCCACATCCCTGACAGAAGCAACTTAATTGAGGATTTATTTTAGTTTATGTTTCCAGTAGAGTAGACCATTTGACAGGGAAGACATGATAACAATATCAGTTTGGTCTATGGCAGCATGAACATGTGGCAGCTGGACACATTGTGGTAATAGACAGGAAGCAGAAAATTTGGAGTAGAACCAGCATACTTACTACCATTAAGACCCATTCCCAGGTCTGGAAAGATGGCCCAGTAGCTAAGAGCATTTGCCACTCATCCAGAGGACCCAGGTTAGATTCCCAGTACCCCCATGGTACCTCACAACTGTTTGTAATTCTAGTTCCAAATAATCCGATACACTCTTCTGGCATCCAAGTGCACTGCATGCATGTGATAACTCTTAAAACAAAGAAAGATCTATTCCCCAGAGATCACTTCTAAGTAGGGCACATTTCAAAAGATTTTTAAAACTCTCAAAACAGCCATCAGCTGTGAACTAGTGCTCAAACTCATGACCCTAGGGGACATTTTACATTCAAACCATGGCATCATTGCCCCATGAACCAGTCACTGTGTACTTCCTGGTCAGCACCTCTGACTCTCTGAACAGTTTCTACTTCCTTATCCATTCTGTGAAGTCACCACTGTGTGTTCTACTGTCCTTCACCAAGCTTCTCCTGGGGCCATTATCTTCTCAATCATGATGGACTGTCTCCTCTGAAAACGAGAGCCCAGACAAAGCTTTCCCCCCAACTTGTTTTTTTAAAAATATTTCAGTTATAACAATGCAAATGTAACTGTTAATTTATCATACAAGTTTTGTATCTGAATCTGAATATGTATGGTTTTGTTAATCCCAAGATGAGAGGAGAAAGACCACTGGCCCAAATCATCATGGCCAAATTAATTAAAGCAAGCTTTTTATCTATGTACACAAGCTGCCTCCACCTAAGGTGTGATTCAAGATGTCAGGAAGACATCAGGAAGATTCAGGATGTGAGGAAGACAAGACTTTTATAGCTCAGTGGTAGGGGTTTCCAAATGGGGGATTTGGTGGGCAGAATAGACAGGGTTTAGGAGCAGAACATAAGCATATCGTTAGTCCTAACGACCTCCTGAGCCAAAGACATGATTGTACAGTGGTGTTAGCAACAAGTTAGTCATAAGAACGTAACCATGACCGTTTTGAAGCAAAGTTAGGGTTGCAGTATGGTTATTAACTTTTTGAATCAAAGATATGATTGCCACTCCTGAAACAGGCAGTACAGAACCATTTGTAGTTATAGTTACAAGTGGGGAATACCCAATCCTTGTGAAATGGAGTTCTAATCATAAGCAGAGATGAACCTAGTTTGTCTTTAGTATAAGATAATTTTTAAGCCTAAGATGGAGGCATGCTGGTTCTTCAGTTTGCCAATATTTTCCTCACTTAGGAGTTTTTAGTTTTTTTTTTAATATATTTTGAAGTATAAATAATATATTTTGTTTTGGTGGGGATTTTGTTTGGTTGTTTATTGTTTGATTTTGAGATAAGCTCTCTCTAGGTAGGCCTAGTTGGTATGAAACCGTCTGTGTAAGCTGTGTTGGCCTCAAACTTGTTGGAATCCTATCTCTGCCTCCAGGGTCCGGAATTACTGACGTGCAGCACTATCATTAGCTTCAGATGATTTCATTTTAATGGTTTCTTTTAACTTAAAAAAAAAATGAATTCTGCTTTCTTGCCATATCCTAAAACTCTTTGTCTCACTTGAGACTGAGGATCTCCTATTCTTGTTAGAAGTTTTCTAGTTGGAAGTTAGTCACAGTCAGAGAGAGGAGTGACTAGAATGTGCTGTGGGACATTACCGAGTTTGGATACCTGCGTGTTATCATACACAGGAGCAGCATGAGTGCCCTGAAGTATTTGATGGAGCCATCTATGCTAAATTAGCAATAGGCAGACGGATAGGTGTGACCAGAACTGTTTTTCAGAAAGAAAGTGAATCAAAAGCCAGCTGTGGTGGCTCATACCAGTAATCCGAAGGCTGAGGCAGAAGTATTGCCATGAATTTGACACCAGCCTGGGCTGCAACCTGGCTATTAAAGAAATATAAACAAAGTGTGTATAGCTTTGAAAAGGACCATCACTAGTTAGGAAGCTGTTGGCTAGGTAGTAAGAAATGCAGTCAGCTTTGACCTGCGGGAATTAGAATATTAGAGACATTTGAGAGCCTGCTTACTTGAAATCACCCAAGACGTTAAGGGTAATTACATTAGCCTGTGGCTTCCGCTGCAGCCACTGGAACAGGAGGAGCTCATTTTCACACTTCAGTGGTCGCCTCCTCCCTCTTCAAACTTTGGGGCAGGGCTTGGAAGCAAGTAGCTCATTAATCCATGTATCCCATATATTCTTTTTTATTTTATTTGTTAATGATTTTATTTTGAAACAGGGTTTCATGTAGTCAAGGTTGGTTTCAAGTTCTCTGTGTAAACATGACCTTGAATTGATCCTTCTACCCTCACTTAAGTGCTAGAATTAGAGGTACAAAACCATCCTACTTCCTCTCTGTGTGCATAGATAGGACATATATAAATTTCAGCTGTTGTTCCTAAGAAGTCACCTACCTTGTTATTTGAGACAGGATCTCTGACTGAGACCTGGAGCTTGTTGATTAGGCTAAAGTGGCTAGCCAAGGAGCCCAGAGATCCACCTGTCTTGGGGTCTTAAGAGTTTCTATTGCTGTGAAGAGACACCATGACCATGGCAACTCTTTTGTTTGTTTCTTTGTTTTCTTATCCTTTCTTTTTCAAAACAGGGTTTCTCTGTGTATCTCTGGCTGTTCTGTAACTCAGTCTGTAGACCAGGCTGGTCTCAAACTGACCTGCCTCTACCTCCCTGAGTGCTGAGATTAAAGGCATATTTCACCATTGCCCGGCCATGGCAGCTTTTATAAAGAAAAACATTTAATTGTGACTGTCAGAGGTTTAGTCTATTATCATCACGGTGGGACATGGCAAAGCGTAGGCAGACATGATGCTGAAGAAACAGCTGGGAGTTCTATCTACATCTTAATTCACAGGCAGCAGAAGGAAACTGGGAGCCACACGAGGCATAGCTTGAGTATATGAGACATCAAAGCCTGCCCCCAAAGTGACACACTTCCTCCAACAAGGCCACTCCTATCCCAACACAGTTACAATTCCTAGTAGTGGTGCTCCCCATGGGCAAAGCCATCAAACACTTGAGTCTGTGGGGGCCTTACCTATTCAAACTGCCATTCCCAGTCTCCCCTGTGCTGGGATTGCAAGTGCATGCCATCATGTCTGGCTTCTTATGTGGGTGCTGGATAGCAGACTCAGGTCATTGTGATTACACAAGTACTTTACTTAGCTGTCTGATTAGCCCATTTTTGTTTTCTAAATATAAGGATACTGAATGCCAAGTACCCTAATATACAAAGTGTGTGTGTGTGTGTGTTTTGTAGAGAAGAAAAATGATTTCCTTTCCTTCCCCCATTATTTTAAGTTGTTGCAGACCCTTATGGCAAAAGACAAACTAACAAGAGAAAACAAAAGTCTGTTGTACTTGCCTTCTGTGTGCATTGGGGATACAAGGGAAATATCAGAGTGAAATCTCTAAGTAAATCTCAAAAGGATAGTTCTAGATTTAGGCTAAATGGTTAGCCGAGACAAAGGTGTTGGGTAAGACATGGAGGTAATATGGGAAATTGCTAATAACAAGGAAACACTGTGTTAAACCATCCTGTTGAGAATCAGACCATTACCACAATTTTTGAGCCAAATGCACAGTTAGTTTGGAAGTCGCCTGGGAGAGTAGAACTGAGGCTGGTGGTGCAGCATGATGAATTATGTAGACTGAGTTGGGCCCTCAAAGCCTGGAAGTACCATCTATGTGGAATACTTTCAAGAGCTGTATTATCTACTTTAAACCACAGAGTTCTATTATAGTTATAATCTTTTCTGTGCTTTTGCTCAGAATATCCACTAATTGACTCCAAGAATTCTGAACTGTTGATGAGAAGTGTTTTCCTCAGAAAATGAAACATGTACTATTTTACTTAGTGCTTTCCTGTCTGTGTGCAAGTTTGACACCTAGAAAAACACACTTTTTTATCACTTTTCTGAAGTCTACAAAGAACCAAAGTTTTCTCTTTATGTAGCTGATAAAGAAAGAACAGTATGGAGGTTTGAATGAGGATGCCGTCCCGCAGTAGGCTCACAGATTCAAATGTTTGATCAGCAGGGAGTGGCACTATTTGAAAGAATTAGTGGTGTGACCTTGTTGGGGGATGTGTGTTGCTGGACTTGGGCTTGACCTAATGGTGACAAGCTGATGAATTTAGCTAGGCCTGTGCTCTCATACAGGTCTCCCTGGGTCTTGAGAGAGACTTCATAGGGAGAATGCATCTAATGTGAGGGTCTTCTGACTTTGATTCTGAGGTGTTTTCAGATTTTCTCAGCTTGCAATTTAAAATGCCAAGTCTCTGTGTTTGGGTATGGTATACCTTGAACTTTATTGTCCATGATCATAGAGAGAAGGCATTAGGCTTAGAAATCCAAATGGTTCTAGTCTATCTGGATTTAAAGATTTTTAAATCATTATTTACTTCATACATGCATGCATGCCTGAGTGCCTATGTGCGTGCAGGTGCCAGCAGAGGCCAGAAGATGGCTTTGGGTCCCCTGGAGCTAGAGTTACAGTTGTAAGCCTTTCAGTGAAGGTACTGAGAAATGAATTCCAGTCTTCTACAAGATCAGCAAGTGCTGTTACCCATGGAGCCTTCTTGACAGCCCACTTCATGTCTGAATTTAAAATACAATATGGCCGGGTGGTGGTGGCGCATGCCTTTAATCCCAGCACTCGAGAGGCAGAGGCAGGCGGATCTCTGTGAGTTCGAGACCAACCTGGTCTACAAGAGCTAGTTAGAGGACAGGCTCCAAAGCCACAGAGAAACCCTGTCTCGAAAAAACAAACAAACAAAAAACAACACAATATGAGGCCAGGCAGTGGTGGTGCATGCCTTTAAATCCAACACTTGGGAGGTAGAGGCAGGTGGATCTCTATGAATTTGAAATCAGCCTGGTCTACAAAGCAAGTTTCAGGACAGCCAGGGCTGTTACACAGAGAAACCCTGTCTCAAAAAAGAAAACAAACAAACTAAAAAATAAACACAACCTGCAATACTTATGTACTACAAGCTTGCATACTATGAAGTTTAAGTTTTAAAGTATTTAAAATCATGTATCTTTATCATCAGACAGGGCAGCTAACTGGGAACAGAATAAAAACAGTGCTGGCAATATTAGAAGCAACTGTACATTTACATAAATACTATAGAATCAGAAGTTTGTTCAACTCCTCTGCCCCAGTGATTGGGCATATACTGGGTACTCAGCAAATAGCTGATGAGTCTGCACCTGTACAGTGTTTTAAAGATGGACCAGTTTCAGCTTTAGGAAGAGGTAGATATGTCACTTTGCTTTTTTGTATCTCCTCCCAGAGAGTTTTTTCCCCCCAATAGTAGTAGTTATATATTTACTGAGTGTTTGCTAAATGTCAGAGAAACTACCCAGATTCTTATGAAAATCAAAGCAGACAGAATCCTAGCCCTCAACCAAACTTTCTGCTTCCTGCTCTATGCTACCTAGGACCAGAATACCACCTCCAGAACCTGGCACAGGGTTTCCATGGACTGTAGTTTTTTTTTCTGAGGTTCCCCCAACCCTGGGACAACCAGGATTCTCTAAATGAACAGAACTTGATAGAATGAGAAGGGGAGGGGAAAGAGACAGACAGACAGTGTGTGTTTGACCCTCACACGCTTCCACAGCCTGTTTTCTCCTATCATATCTTATACGTGGTGCCCAGTGGCTGGGGAGAGTTTGTGGTACCATGTCTGTTGGCATGCTGTTGGTTGTCAGGTCCATGTTCTACAAGCCCTGCTTATAAACCCTAGGCCTGAGGGTAACTTATCTCCTTGGCTTGATTCCCAGCAGGTCTGGGAGATTCAAGTGACTAGAGTCCCAGGCCCCTTCCCTGTTACTTGTTTTACAAGAAGATTGTTTTATATCAATTATCAAGAGGGTTTTTTTTTAAATTATTGATTTAGAGTCCCTGTCTCCTGCTTGTAGTCATGTATAAAAACAGTGATTTACTATTTCCCTTTGAACCTAGACTAAGCATTTTCTCAAATGGATGTCTGTCTCCTAAACATGAACACTGAGGCTCCTGACCCTAGTCACTGATTAAGTAGGTTCCCAGTTACCCTAGAATTTAATTTCTACTTTATGCGTAGAACAGTGAAATAGCATGACCTAATAGAGGAGAGTAACTGTACGTTGGCTTTAACGTACACTTCTCATTCTAGGGAATAGCTGACAATAGAGATCATTAAAAGTGGTGGCACATGCCTTTAATCCCAGTGCCTGGGAGGCAAAGATAGGCGGATCTCTGAGTTTTGAGGCTAGCCTGGTCTGTTGACACTCACTCTAGGGCCCCAGAAAGCCTCAAACTCAAGGCAATCATGACTCAGCTTCAGTAGTGCTGAGATTACAGACAGGAGCCATCACACTCTGTTTGACTTAATATTTTTGTGTGATAATTCTAACGTGGTACAGGTTTCTTGGCTCCCATTGCCCTGGGTAATGAATGGACAGGTGTTTGAGGTATATACTGTACCACTTATATAGATCCCTGTGATACCACTGACCATCACCTATTCTGGATACAAAATGGTCACTGTGACACTGTTGATTATATAGGCCCCTGTATATAATGGCCCATTGCCCATTGTTTATTCTAGAAAGCCGGTAGACACTCTTGTTCCTACTTTTAGCCTTGATGATTATGCTCTTTGTTCTTAGCCCATGTAATAGCATGCTAGTGCTTCTTGCCAGCGGTCCTGCTGTTTCTTGTTTACCTTCTGCATCAGTGTCCCCAAACATCTGGCCTTCAATGACTACCTCCTGCAAATCTGCAGTCAGACTAACTACTTGAAGGCCTTCTAACCACTCACCTGAGTGACTGGTGTTCCCCCGCTCCTGACATTGAGCAGTTAGTATGCAGCCCCCATTTTGTGATTGTCACCAATATATATATACCTTAGATATTTGCTGAGCACCAACTCTGACAGGCATCAGTGAGGCTGAAAGAACATCTATCCTGAAAGAAGTTACCAGTGCTTGGGATGAATGAAAGGCAACCATGTGGTGGCTGGCAGTGAAGAGGCACCAGTTGCTTGAGTAGAGCTGGTAGTGAGCCTGTTGAGGCGCATGAGCAGAATGGTTAAGTGTGGTTACAGCACTGAGATGCCATTTGCTTAAGGAGCCCCGGGTTGTTGGCAGTGTGCCATGCATTTATAGCTGGGGAAGCACTTTCTCAGGAGTATTTCCTGACTGGTAGTTCCATTTCTAAGTTCTCATGAAAGTCTTCACTTTCCATCTGTAATAGAGGAGCCGGTTGAAAGAGAAAAAAACAGAGGGTGAGATAGTCTCAGAACAACATTAACATTTGACATCCTATACTCATCTTGTTCACACTGTGGTCCCACTATCTGCTAGGCACTGATGCCTTCATGTCAGCCAGAAGCTCCTGCTGAAGTCCCCTCCAGGGCTACTCTGTTGCCCTCCTTTTTTCAAAGGCCTCCAGGGTTTCTCCCACATCTACACAGCAGGAAACACCAGAGAAGGGTGAAAAGCAAGCATAGCAAACTGATTCACATGTTCACATGTTACAGATCTCTCATTTTTTCCCAAATATGACATTCTGCTTGAGATCCACTAGGACACACAAACCTCCAGGAATAGGAGGAATTGAGGGCATGCGTGGGGATAATCACACTGTTCCACAGGCAGCCCTGCTGTGACGCCATGCAGCTACTGAGGCTTTTACTCATAGATCCAGGACTACTTAAGGGCCATCTGCCACCCCTGCAGGCTCCACACCAGCCTGCCTAAGAAGTACAGGGTCCCTCTCATTTGCATATGTGGGCTGATAGTTTGGAAAAGGGGTAAGAGACTCAGGCAGCTGTTGTTAGCATATAGATTATTCCTATCACTCTTTTATAAACCATTCACAGCATATAATTGAAAGTGATACATTGCTTATTTTAAGGTATTTTGTGGAAGTAATGAGATCTCCAGCAAATACAGCGAGCTTTCAGATACACTGTTCTTTGACTGTCTATGAACCTTTGGAGGCAGGAGCTCTTCAGCTGGTGGCATGAGGGCATTTTAATGAGAAGCCTTTGAAATTAGAAGCATGCTGATCCATCGTGATCAGTGTTGTGTAATACAGATATGTACAGAAATGGGTTTAAAATATAACTGGGGAAAAGGTCACTTTTGGCATTACATTCTTGCTCTTCGCTGAGTTTCTTGACACTTGTCTGAGTTTAAGCTTCGGGTATAGTACAGCAGCCAAACACCACCAAGGAAGTAAGTTGGGCTGTCAGCACCGTATGGCAGTGAAGTCAGATACAAGCACACACTTCTGCTAACTTCGTTGTTGTAACAAAGTAGCTAACAAGACAGGGAAGCCATGCTAAGCTGAGTGGAGCAGTCCACACGTTTGCAGTCAGGCAGTGGAGAGAGCTGCTGGGGCTCAGCTCCTGTTCCCTTGTACTCTGTACTTTAATTCAGTCCAGACCCCAGCTCAGGGGACTGCACCACCCAAACTCACATCAGCCTTTCCTTCTCAGTCACAGACTCACTGTGTCTCCTAGGTGTATCTAAATTCTTTTATGTAGACAATGAAGAGTGACCATCACTGTACCCTAGAATTGTATGTTAGCATAAGCCATTTCTCCTCCCAGATGTTAGAAATGGGAAGAAGTGTTTTCTTTTTTCCTTTCTTTTCCCCTGCCCTTTGTTTCTTTTTTTGTTGTTGTTTTGTTTTGGTTTATTGAGACAGGGTCTCTCTGTGTAACCCTGCCCGTCCTGGAACTCTCTGTGTAACAGGCTGTCCTTGAACTCACCTGGCTCTGCCTCCCAAGTGCTGGGATTAAAGGCATGTGCTACCACCTGGCAGCTTGTTTGTTTTTTAAAGATAGGAGCTCATGCGGTCCAGGCTAACCCATAGTCACTGTGTAGCTGAGTCAGGCCTTGTACTCCTTTCTGCCTCTGTCTTCCAAGTGCTTGTGACTATAAACATTTGGCAATATGCCTTGCTTTTTAAATTATTATTACTTAGATTCATAATTTACAAACAGAACATAATAACTTGAATCCTAGGTGTGATCTGTCTTACACATAAACAGGTTAACATGAATGCCATACACCTCAAACAGGAAAAATTGCTTAGCTAAATAAGAAACACACCTAGTTATCAAGGTTGGAATAGTTTTAAATTAATTAAATTTTTACTATTAATATTTATCATCAGTCTGTTAAAGACAGTGATTCTCAAAATAGTAGAAAGTATCATAAAAATTTGAATGTTTCAGAAAGCTCTGAAAATCTTTCAATACTTAATTATTGTGATCATCTAGACATAGTGATGAAACTCCAAAACACTGATTGCAAGAAATATCTCACCAAATTTCTAGAGGACTTTAGATTTTTTTAGTATTGCAACAAAGATATTTTAAATTGTTAACAAAGTTAAAAAGGATGTAACAAATTTGCTCCCTAAATATACTGAATTAATTAAATTTATGAGTTATGTCATATAGAAATAAGTGAATTGAAAATTTTTTTTTCACAGATGTCGAATAGTTTAATCACTTCTTCCCAATACAGCACTTGGCAAGGCTGTTCAGCCCAGGCAGACTCCTCTCCAGTGTGCCTATGTCTCAGAGGGCTAGAGGGCTTCTTTCTTGGGCTATGCTTTGTGGGTGGATGCCCTTCTCCTGTGCAGCCCCTACCTCCTTTCCACAAGCCAGAGTGGGTAAGGTCAACTACCACTCTTGCTGCTGGTGTAGCTCTGAAACTTTCTTGAGAGGTTCTCTCAGTACCCCACCCAAGGGCCTCTCCCTTTCCCAGGCAGAAAAGCTAGAGTTTTTCTACTGGAAAGCCGAGAAGACCCCACCAGCTGGTCCCACAAGGACCCTGAACTGAATGGACCCTCCACTCAGTCTACCAGTTGAGGACCAACTGGAGGCTCTTTCCTGCCTTTCCTGTGATGGTGACTGGCTTTAGACTGAGGCCCTTCCCAGCACTGGCACCAAGCCTGCCCACCCATGTGTGGCAGGGCCCTGGCCCAGTGTGGCAGCTCCTCACTGAGCTGCTTGCTATAGTAGGAGTAGCTAGAGTCTTGTTAGGTCCGTAATAGCTTTGATGAAGATAGCAGAATTGAAAATTCTTTTTTTTGTTTTGTTTTGGTTTTTTTTTTTTTCAAGACAGGGTTTCTCTGTGGCTTTGGAGCCTGCGCTGGAACTAGCTCTTGTAGACCAGGCTGGTCTCGAACTCACAAAGATCCGCCTGCCTCTGCCTCCCAAGTGCTGGGATTAAAGGCATGTGCCACCACTGCCCGGCAGAATTGAAAATTCTTAAAAGCTATTTAACTTCCTCTCTCTTTCCACACACACACGCACACACACAAAGCGGAATGTTAGTTAACTTGGTGATATATATTTCCTATGGCTACTTAGAATTTGATTATACTTAACGTATTCATAGAATTTTATGCTTGCTTGGATCTTTAGTTTTAAAGCTACTTACTACCATTACAGAAAGTTGTGCCAGAATTATTTTCAAAAATAATGAAAGGAATCCATGAAAATAAAAAATACTGGAAGCTGGTGGGCAGTGGTGGCTCATACCTTTAATCCCAGCACTTGGGAAGCAGAGGCAGGCAGATTTCTGTACATTCGAGGCCAGCGTGGTCTACAGAGCGAGTACCAGGACAAGCTCCAAAGCTACACAGAGAAATTCTATCTCAAAAAAAAAAAAGAAGAAGAAGAAGAAAAGAAAGATTGCTGCTAAGCCTGGTGGGTCATCCTTGTAACCTGAGGCTCAGGAAACTGTGACAAGTTTGAGGCCAACATTCATATACCAGGGTCCATGCTAGACAGGGCTGCCTGGTGAGACCTTATTTTAGAAAAACCACACCCAAAATAAAACAAAGATAATTGTACTGCAGAATATATTGAAAAACTAAAAGTCATTATATGGGAGGAAATATTGGCATATATTATTACTTTCACATTGTTATAACCAAAATACATACTTTAACAAGTTTTGGAAGAAAGGTTTATTTTACTTCATATTTACACAAGGTGCAGTCCACTATGGGTGTGTGTGTGTGTGTGTGTGTGTGTGTGTGTGTGTGTGTGTGTGTGTCCCTGACAAAAAGCAACTTGGGGAGGAAAGGACTTATTTAATCTTATAGGCAAGTCAGGCTAGGAACTCAAGGCAGGAACCTGGAGGCAGGAGCTGAAGCAGAGACTTTTTATTGGCTGCTGACTGGCTTGTTCTCATGGCTGCTCAGCTTGCTTGCTTACTCAACCCAGGGTCACTTGCCCGGGAGTGGCACCTCCCACAGTAAGCTGGACCCTCCTACATCATTCATTAATCAAAAAAAATGACCCCGGGGACTGGAGAGATGGCTCAGAGGTTAAGAGCATTGCCTGCTCTTCCAAAGGTCCTGAGTTCAATTCCCAGCAACCATATGGTGGCTCACAACCATCTGTAATGAGGTCTGGTGCCCTCTTCTGGCCTGCAGGCACACATGGAAGGAATGTTGTATACATAATAAATAAATAAATATTTTTAAAAAATGACCCCCAGACTTGCCTGTCAGCCATTCTAATGGAGTCAACTTCTCAATTAAGACAATTGAGAGTCCCTCTTCTCAGATGACTCTAGTTTGTGTCGAGTTGACAAAAAAGTAACCAGCACAATGTGGGAGAAAACATGGCTCCAGGAGAACGTGGGGGAAGTTTCAGTTTACAGTACTCTGATCACTTAATTAATTTCTTCATTTCTGTGATGTACTTGATCATAAATGTGTCACATGCAGTGTTAACACACAGTGGGAGCAACATGCTTTACACCTCTGTGCCATCTGTTGGCACATCCTTTCCCAGCTCTCTTTGGGTGCGTGTATGTGTACTTCTTTCTCTTTTGATAACATAGTTCATTACAGTTTTGCCTCCTAGTCCTAATTTTATGGCATAGGAAATCAAGTGGAAATGTTTTGAAAACTTCTCCATTGTTTCTGAGAATGAAGAAAATGAGAATCCACTTCACATCTATTAGGTCTGAAACAGGAGATTAAAAACATGGGTCTACTCATGAGGGTTTGTGCCACCAACCTATGGTGCAGTGACTGATGACGCACCTTGTGGGATTGGGAGTGCTCCCTCCTCAGTGAGGCGAATGTGGAGTGTCTGCTGATGTGGTACAGCTGGATGGCTACTGGGAAGAGAGGGGGACAGGGAGTGTTCATTAGAACAAGCCTTAAAACGGGATGGCATGGTGTACTCTTGATACTTTCCACAGCATTTTGGCCTGCTTTTTCTGTTGTCAGCATATGCCAGAAGAGCATTTTACTGAGAGAGACCGAGCTTGTTCGTTCAGTTGTTTACTGCTCTTTTGCAGAAAGTACAGCTTCTCAGTACCACCGAGCCTTCCCGTACCCTCCACCTGGTGGTATGTTGAGCAAGTTAATAATTCATGAAGCCTCCACACAGACTGAATGCTCTTCTCACCTGTCCTAAGCTTCTTTGAAATGGATCTCTTCAGGCAGTAGAACAAAGCTGGGGTGAACCACTGAGCTATCTTGTTGGTTCTTTAAGCTGAAATATCTGGAAAAAATGAATGCAAGAACACCTTCTGTCTAATTTTCTTTACATATCATTCTCTAATTTCAGAGATTCCACATCTTTTCATGCTGAACTAATATTTATAGAATTCTACTAAGAACCACACAGAATGTGGGACTAGTTTTTTCTGCCCAATCAAAAGTAAGTAAAAACAGATTGTAGAATTGGATGTGATGATCGTTCAGCCTGTGCCCTCTTAGTGACTGGATTTGAGGAGTGAGTGCTGTGTGCAGATCAAGGGCTGTGCTCTGAAGTGCAGCCAGGTCACCCTTTGAGTACCTCTCCCCATGTGATCATATGCTTAGGGCAGAGCAGGGAAGGAGGGGTCTCTGACCATCTAGCAGGCCTTGCTTTTCTTTACATTGTATTTCTTTGGTAATGTGTTCTGGTGAAAGTCAAGATAATAGCCATTTCCTCCCGAATAATTAATGTATAGAATTGGATGATGTGTCCTGGAAGTGCCTGTACTGAAATAGTATTTCCTGTGGCCTGAATGTAGAAACCTCTCTTCCAGGAGCTGTTCCTAGTCACTGCCTTTGGTGAGCAGCCCTGAAACTGCTGTGAATTCTTTGTGGTGTTAGGACCGTTATTTACTCTTAACTTTTAGAACTTGCATAGCTCTTGACTACTGCATGGTGGGCAGGAGTCTTCCTCTCACAGCTGTGTACTCAGACTAAGAACCTGTTTGTACTAGAGGAGTGTACCAAGCTAACCCCTGCCACCCATGTGTGCTTTCCAAGTAGGTAAAAGCTCTGTAAGAAGTCATTTCACTTTCTGTTTGAGAATGTGTTAACTTGGGCGGGGATGTAGCTTATTGATAGAGCTTGCCTGGCATGAGTTAGTGCCCACGATCCTTCCCAGCATCATAAAAGATAAATGAATAAAATAAAATCATTAACTTCAGCATTCTAGATGGTTCTCCAGATAACCATATAAAACTTTTAAACAGTATTGAAATGCAGGGTTAAGAAGTTAATATTTTTAAAATGCATGTAATGTAATCCTAATTCCACGAACATAGTTTTAAAAGTCTCTCATTAGGTAATTTGTATTCGTGTCTTGTGTTGGGGCAGGGAAGTAGGAGAAATTTTAGGAGTGAGTGAGAAAGCATCTTATTGTGAAAGCTGTTGTAGGAAGGAAGTGCAGCTATTGTTAGATCATAAAACCATAGAAGAGACTGTTTAAACTAGAATAAAGGCTTGTATGTCTTCTTGTCTAAAATGTCTTCAGTTTCTGAACAAAGTTTACAAGCACAGTTAAATATGTTAGTACACCCAGATGAGATGAGTAAATTAGAACGGTGTTACATCCAGGAACCTTTATAAAGTACCTTCAGAAACAAGAGCTGCTGGAGATAGTTAGGATGAAGCTGGAACTTGGTATAGACAGAAGTGCTGTAGGAAAGGAGGAGGAGGATACCCAAACCCCAGTAAGCACCAGTAGTTGTGCAAAGAGACACCCAGAAATATAAAGAACTTGTTTGTCAGCACATACAGCAGTATAGATGAGCCCAAGACAACGGGCTGAATGAAAGAAACCATATAGGATTCTGTTGCTGTGGCATTTATGCAACAGTAGAATTATGGGTTTGTGAATAGATCAGTGCTTCGGGAAGATTATAGAAGAGCAACACAAGGAGACTTGTGGTGTACAAGGGACTATCTGGACCGAGGCCACACAGACTGTGAGCTGGTAGACCTGCCCAGAGCTGCCAGTTTGTACACCCACACACCAAATACATGCACAGGGGATATCTGAACAAGCTGTGTTGTGCTGTCGGGTTCTTGTCTTTGATATCATACCATAATTATGTGAAACCTGAGATTGGGAGAGAGGCCCAGGGTCTACATATTTCTATCTATGGCATTAAACACTTAATCCAGTCTATGAGAATGCTCAGCATTGGCTTTGCCAGAGTCCACATTACTCAAGATATATATATATATATTTGCCAACATGCTATGAATCTGAAATTATTTCAGAATGAAAATCTCTAAGAGCTGAATGTTGCAGGTTTACACAGTCAACTGAATAGAAAGAGGAGAAGTTTGTACATCCCAAAGAGCTAAAGCAGTCTAGGAGGCTTCCCCCTGTGCCTTGGGCTTCTCTTGCCGCTTAGAGGGGTCAGACACCCTTCCATGGAGCTGTATCACCATTTCTTAGTATTTGTGCTTTTTGTTGTTCAGACATTGTCCACTATATAAAATACTGTCTCTTCATTTTGTTGTTCACACATTGTCCACTATATAAAATACTGTCTCTTCATTTCGGAACTATTAAGTAAGTACAGAGCATGAGAACATTAGCAGCTCTTGCCTTTAATGATCCTGTAATCTCACAGCTATTTGTTTGTTGAGTTTTTTAATCCAAAAGACAGTTTTGGAAGGATTTGTGTGTAAAAAAAAAAAAAGTTGCAGGTTTCACAGTTCTTCATGATCCTGTTACATGTATTACAGTTTTCT
Organism: Dicrostonyx torquatus; assembly: GCA_028555095.1. Classification (NCBI taxonomy): domain Eukaryota; kingdom Metazoa; phylum Chordata; class Mammalia; order Rodentia; family Cricetidae; genus Dicrostonyx; species Dicrostonyx torquatus. The sequence goes on from JAQHUG010000130.1 coordinate 2,214,238, forward strand.
GAAGTTTGTATTTCCTAACACAATATGAAGACATTAAGTTGTAGGTAAATTAAATTGCAGATTTTTAAAAAGTAATTCTTAGTCTTAATTATCTTGAATGAAAAATTACTAAAACTTTTTCAACTCATGTTTAATTCAGTGTTTATTACTTTTCTTTTTACAGTCTAGATTATGGTGTCCCCATCTCCTGGCAGCAGCTTTGGTGTTGTCTTGTTATTAGTGCATCAGTCCTTTGTCCCAGAGGTTGTTAAAGGTGCTGAATGGCAGAGTGGGAGGAGGCTGCTCCTGAGATGAGCATGGTGCTTAGTTTTGTAAATTTCACCTACTCCTGTTCCTCCTATGCCCTAAGTATGAATTGACTAAGGCATCTGAAATGGTAATGGAATCTTTTTGTGTTCTGAGTAACTGTTCATTTGAAATGAATAATGATGTAAGTGTCTGAAGCTAAGACTTGGTAGCAGACTTAGGGGACCACTTCAGACTTCTGGTGGAAAAACTATTGTACCTTTTTCTGAGTTTTTATTGTTGTTGTTTTGGTTTTTTTCTGTTTTTCTTTTTGATCTTGGGACCATTTTTTGAAATCCAGTTTGTTGTAGGCCACATGTTCCTCAGGTAGTTGTGAGTGCAGCCTAACACACAACTCACGTAGACCTTCCTTTGTAAGCTTTGGGACGGTGTTTTTGGGAGAGGTAATCTGATTGCATGGTTGTCAGAGTTGAGTTTTGTAGGTGATAGCGTCATGTCCCAGTGTCTGAAGATTGGACGTAGCTGCAGGTTAGAGTCTTAGTGTTTGCTTTGCTTCCCCAGAATAGCAGGTAACTGGAACAGGAGCCAGGGCCACTTTTCCTCCAGGAAGTTCTGTGGCCTAGACTTTGCCCTGTGTATCAGTCTGACTGAGATGCTCTTTAACTCGTTTTTCTCTTAAGTTCCCCGTCATCTTACTGTTCTAATCTGTGTTGCATCTTGACACAGCTCCGTGGAGGAAGTCAGGGTCCACACAGTTGATAGTGCTCCCTGGCAGCTCAGCAATTGTGATTTCTTCTTTTTAAAGCCATTTTAAATTCCATAACCCAAGCTTTCCTCACCCTACCCCTGGAGGGATTGAGGCGTGATTGGGCATTCTCCCAACGTAAAGAATTAAGATGAGATCCCATAAGGCCTGTAATTGAGACACATTAGGTCATGTCGGTAATCAGAGTGGCACCTTCACTCCTCCACAGACTGACTTGAGTCAACTGAAATGCGATATTCTTTAATTAAATCCATTTTGATAGTTTCTAAATTGGTCTTTGATTCTGAATGGCTTGTTTTGGAATTGCTTCTTTTAAACCAGTTTACCTGCACTCTGAAGTTTGCTAATGTGTTTTAGGGTTGAATTACACTAATGCACTTGGCAGTTGTCAGGCATTTAACAGTTACGTTGACTGTTGAAGCAAACAGATAGGTGTCCTCTAGGCTTTTGCTGAGGACACAACTCTTTGCAGGTGTATTGAGGGCGCTGAAAAGTGATAAATTCTGAAGTCTGAGTAGGGCTGAGAAAGTGATTTTAGTGCTGTACTTGATTTGGTTCTTGATAGAATCTGTCTGTCTGTCTGTGTCTGGGGTAGGGAGACAGGAGAGGAGAGCAGAGGGAAGAAGGGAGGGAGGGAGGGAGAGAGGGAGGGAGGGAGGAAGGAAGGAAGGAAGGAAGATCTCATGTAGCCTGGGAGTTCCTATCCATCTACCTCCGCCTTCCAAGTGCTGGGCTTACAGGCATGCCCACCATACCTGACTATGATCCACTTCTAAAATTTATTTTCTTCTCCTGAGGCAGTCTCACTGAACCTGAAGTTTGATTTAAAGAATCAAAGCTAGGCTGGCTGTCACTGCGTCCCGGGACCTGCCCTTCTCCACCCTTAGCAGTGCTGGAATTAGAGGAATGCACCACCATGCCCAGCTTTTTATGTGGGTGTTGGGGATCCAGTCTCAGGTCCTCGTGTTTCCATAAGCACTTTACCCACTGGGCTGCTTCTCCTACCTTCATAGCCTTATTGTTTTTTAAAATTTGAAATGCTGTGCCCTTAAACACTCCTCCCCATCAGCCTTCATTCTACCCTGTCTGTAACGTGGTCTGCTCCAGGTACTTTAGTGTCGTCACAGAGTAATTTGTCTTTTTGGGACTTGCTTATTCACTTAATGTTCTCATGGTCCATCATGCTGGAGCACATGTCCAAATTTTCTTTTTTTTTTTCAGGCTGAATGACACTCCATATTTGTGTTCTTACTGTATTTGTTGAGGGTTTCCTGTGTTTCAGGCACTAAGCTGGTTGAGAAGATATTAAAAAGAATGAAATATGGATACAGTTGTCCAGGAACTCAGATCTTTACTTGTGTTTTCATATTTATAAATCAGCCTCCAAAGACTGAGCTCAGGCAGCCAGGTGGTGGTGGTGCCTGCCTTTAATCCCAGCCCATGGGAGGCAGGAGGATCACTGTGAGTTCAAGGCCAGCCTGGTCTACAGAGCCAGTTCTAGGTCAGGCTCCAAAGCTACAGAGAGAAACCCTGTCTCGGGGAAGGAAGGAAAAAAAAGGATGAAGAAAAAAAACAAAGGCTGGAGAGATAGCACTTGCTGTTCCTGCAGAGAATGGGATTTCAGTTCCTAACACTCACCTCCGGTGGCTTAAAACTGTCTGTATATCTAACTCCCGGGGTTTATACAAACACATAAATAGTTATTAGGGAAGAAAAGGCAAACGATTTATTAGAAATCTCAGGATGGAACACAGGCTTCTCATTACATTAGTCCCACTGATGAGCAGCTCCGTGCTCTGGAAGAGCAGGCAGTCTCGTGGGAGATCCTGCAGCAGAGAGGGCGCACGGGAGCAGTTGCTTAGTAATGGACAGCAGCACAGCAGATGGGGCGGTGGTACTGCCTTCCTTCTGTGGCAGAGTCCCTTCTGGAGCTCTTATCCCCACCACTCTGCTTCCTCAGCTGAACTACATGCAGAGCACACGCAGAAGGTCCTGGAGATGGAGCACACCCAGCAACTGAAGCTGAAGGAGCGGCAGAAGTTCTTTGAGGAAGCCTTCCAGCAGGACATGGAACAGTACTTGACCACAGGCTACCTGCAGATCGCAGACAGGCGAGGTGAGCTGGGCAGTTCCAGGCTGCCTGCAGAGTGGGCTCTGGGGTATAGTCTTTGGTGGTTAGAACCCCCAAATCAAAGTAAATATCATGGACATGCCTGAGGTGTCATTTTTTTGCCTATTCCTTTAGTTCTAGGTTCTAGTTGAAAAATTAAAAAATAACTTCAATTACAAAATTTTGCTCATACAGAATTTTGAAAAATACTTTAATTTTATGGTGTTCAGGGTCTACCCAGGGCTTCTACATGCTAGGCAAGTGCTTGACTAAGCCAGGAAAAAAAAAACTAAAACAGAAAGAAATTACCTATGATTATAGTGTGGCCCCTTCCAGTCTATTGAGTCTGTTATTTATGTCCCTGGTATTAGACTCAGCATCTTTGTAGCTGACTTCTGAAGTGTCAGCAAAGGACTTTCTCCCCAGTGTTAGGAACTCTTTGAGGGGCTGGAGATGGAGTCGATGGTAGAGTGAGTGTTTCACATGCCTGAGGCTCCTCAGGTTGAAAAAGTAGATGAGGTATTTTAGAGATCGATGCTGTCAGAACATGCCAGTACAGGGTCATTCTTCAGGATTTGGTTCCAGGACCCCTCTGTGGAGAGCAAAATCCCTAGATGCACAGATCCCTTATATAAAATGGCACACTGCATGTAACCTGTGGAGTCCCTAAGCACTGGAAAGCATCCTCATGTTACTTAGATCATCTCCAGTGTAAGTGCCATCCATGTTCATAGTTGGCCTGTACTGTGTAGAGAACACTGAGTAGAAAACAATCTCAGCACATATTTAATACAACACAGCTGTCACAGGTCTGACTTCCTTTTCCACTCGCAGCTGTGGACTGCGTGGAGACGGAGGCCACCTGCACTCTAGTAACTTCCCTAGTTGAGTCATGGTGAGGGATCGTGTCCAGATTCATAAGTGATGACACTGGATGGGCTCCTTGCCTCCCTGTGGTACAGCTGGGGTGAACAGGGCATCTTGTGCTTTCCTCTGGAGGTGCTGTAACCCTCCCCTCCTTCATCTCTGTGCTCTCCTTTCCTGCTTTTCTCGCTTTCCCAGTCCTGCTCTTTCTCACTTACCTGTCAGGACTTCTTTGTTCCTTCTCGCCCGGTTGGGTGTCCACACCCAGAGAGGCTCTCAGAGAATAAGGGCAATGATGCAGAGAAGCTGTTGCCACAGGATGAGCAAAGGATCACCGAGTTAGCTTTCTATACTCCTGGTAGAGAGTGTACCATTTTCTCCAGAGCCTGTTTCCTGCCCATTTAACACACTGATCTAGAAGGCAAGGAGTTTTTCCTCAGAACACTGTGTGCTAACTCAGTGCTGGGGCTGTCTGTACAGTGGCCCACTGTGGCAGCTGTGAGACAGAAGTGGAAGCTTTGTGCCAGGGATTGGCCGTAATGGATAGCAGCAGTTCTTAGCCTTCCTAATGCTGTGGCCCTTTAATCTAGTTTCTCATGCTGTGGTGACCCCCACCATAAAATTATTTCATTGCTACTTCATAGCTGTAGTGTGCTAGTTATGAATTGTTATGTAAGTATGTGCAACCGCCCAAAGGGGTCAGAACCCCCAGGTTGAGAACCATGGACACAGAGGGACTTTGGACGTTCTTCACAGCTGTGATCCTCACATGCAGCATGGTTCATGTCAGGAGATGGTTTTTTGTTTTTTGTTTTTTGGGTTTTTTTTTGGCCTGTAGACAGCCATTGTATTCTTTCATATGGCCAGTGTTGGGTAGCAAGCACTCTTTATCTTTTTTAACTTATTTTTAATGAAATTAATTATTTTGATTTTGGAAGCATACTAGGCAAATGCTCAGAGCTACATCTCTAGTTCTTAGTGTATCTTGTAAAAGTAACTAATCTTGCTTGTGTACCAGTGTTTGTGACTTCCTGTAACCTTAATTACCTGAATTCCCATCTCAGAGTACTCATATTGGAGGGTAGCATTTCAACAAATTAATTTGGGGGCTGATTTCAACCTTTTAGTACATACAGATATACCCACCCTAGTCAAGCTGCCCAGTGTGCTTTAGGACAGGCACTATAACAGCATTGTCAGAACTTTTATTACTGAGAAATTTAACTCTGCCCTGTTCAGTTTGGCCCAACACATCCTGAGTGTGCTGTTATAAGGCCAGAAAGGACAAAGAGGAACTGAAAGTGTCCCTAAGATGCTTCTGTATTCTCAGGGAGACGTGGACACACAGCCTCATGGGATGATGGTCAGAAGCTGGTAGGTTCAAAGGCACTCTTCTCTAGCTGGCATGCTCTAGAGACCAGCTAGAACCAGGTATTGTTACAGCCTGAGGCTCATAGAGCCTACAACATGGCCAGGAAAAGGTCCTTGTTGTACACAGCAGAATTCAGTGGGTTAATGATTTTGGTTTTGAATGTATCAAGAATCATTTTCTTCAAACTGCCAGAACATGTTTGGTTATTTTTCATAATTAAAAGAAGACAAAAACAAAACCAGCGGATGTTGTCAATATGTGTGTCTTTCAAGCAAGTGCTAAAGAAGAAAATTGCCTTAGCTAGAGTGGAAGGGCCCTCTGAACAGTAGTCTGATACCTTGGCTATTGAGAGCTGCTTCAGATGTCCTACCAAGACAAGTACCCTACTTCAGAAAGGTTTTTTACCTCCAAGAGTTGAGTAAGTAAAGCTTAAGTTAAAACATCAGTCAATATTAAAAAATGTCCTTAGTGGATTTTGCACTTTGAACTCAATCCATGAGTTGAGAAATAGCAGATTGAGCTTTTCTTCATCTCAAAAGTCTTAGTTAAAGTCATGGAACTTTATGTCCAGAAATGTGTCTGGAGAGAGTGCAGTCCCAGCTGTGACCTCAAGAGCCATAGTGAGGTTGAAAGCAGGTGGTGCACAGAACAAAAGGAGAGTGTGGGACCGACCACTACAGACCCACAGCTCACTGTGTGTTAGGGCCTGATGGACCTTTAGTGCATATGTGTGCAATACACAAAGGTGTAGAGACAGAGGAACTAGCTCAGTGATAAGTACCTAGCATGTATGAGGCTCTAGTTTCAAACTCCAGCACCATTTAAAAAACAAAACAATGGGCTGGAGAGATGGCTCAGAGGTTATGAGCATTGCCTGCTCTTCCAAAGGTCCTGAGTTCAATTCCCAGCAACCACCTGGTGGCTCACAACCATCTGTAATGGGGTCTGGTGCCCTCTTCTGGCCTGCAGACATACACACAGACAGAATATTGTATATACAATAAATAAATAAATATTTAAAAAAAAACAAGCTGGGCAGTGGTGGCACATGCCTTTAATCCCAGCACTAAGGAGCTAGAGGCAAGTGGATCTCTGTGAGTTCAAGACCAGCCTGGTCTACAAGAACTTGTTCCAGGACAGGCTCCAAAGCTACAGAGAAACCCTATCTCAGAAAAAAAGAAAGGAAGAAAGTTTAAAAAAAAAAAAAAAGAAAGAGCTGGGCAGTGGTGGCACACACCTTTAATCCCAGCACTCAGGAGGCAAGGGTAGGCAGATCTCTGAGTTGGAGGCCAGGATGGTCTACAGAGTGAGTTCCAGGACAATCAGGGCTACACAGAGAAACCCTGTCTCAAGAAACTGGGGTGGAGAGTGGGGGCGGGACAATAAAATATACTTTCTGGAAGTAAGGTGTTACCTTGGATAGCTTGCTTTTGGAGGGCCTGCAAATAACCAGTATAATCTGCTCAGTTCAAATTCTATTTCTATACTTAAGTTTATTACATTGAACACATAATACCCAACTCATTACTATATGAGAACTTATTCCCAGTTGATTATTAGCAGCAGTGCCGGCATGGAGATTGCATTAGTTATTTTTCTCTTCACAGTTACAGAAATACATAGGAAGGATGGACTTCAGTGTATAGTTCAAGAGGACATTCTGGAGGGGAAGAGGCATGGCAGCAGGAGCTTGGTGATGTGGGGTATAAGTAGGAGCAGGCCTGGCCTTGCTTATGTGTAGGTATATCAGGAAACTGGTTTTGTCTTGCTTTTCCTTTTCTTCCTTTCATTCACTTTAAGATCCCAGTGAACAAGATGGGATTAACCACTGTAGTGATTTGAATAAAAACAGCCCCCATAGGCCTATAGGGAATAGCACTTGGTAGAGTAGGTGTGGCTTTTTTTGGAAGTGGTTTGTCATTCGAGAGACAGGCTTTGAGGTCTCAGAAGCTCAAGCCTAGCCAGTGTGGCACTTCACTTCCTGCTGCCTGTGGATCCAGGTGTAGAACTCTCAGGTACTTCTCCAGCACTATGTCTGCCTGCATGCTCCCATACTTCCCACATGACTATCTTAGTTAGGGTTTTATTGCTGTAAAGGGCAAAAGGCAGCCACATTCTTTGCCAAAATATCACAAGAACATTCTCTAGGCCACAGAGTAACATTCTTCTCCTCTGAAACTTTTTGAGCCAGTTCCTCACAGTTCAAATCATCCTTAGCACCACTGTCTTCCTTGTTCCTACTAAGATGGCCCATTAAGCAGCAATTAAAGCATTCCACTGCTTTTCTAACCTGTAACCCAAAGTCCTAAACCCATGGTCAGGCCTGTCACAGCCATCTGGTACCAACTTCTTAGTTAGTGTTTCTATTGCTGTGAAGAGACACCATTGTGACTGGGGGTTTCTCTCCCACCCACTAGTTCCCAAATACCCACTCTGAGGCTTAATATTATTTACAAACTGTTTGGCCTATTAGCTTGGGTTGGAGGAAGGCTGCTTGTTTGTCCTGGCTGCACAGAACCAAAATAACCACACAGAAACTATATTAATTAAAACACTGCTTGGTCCATTAGCTCTAGCTTCTTCTTGGCTAACTCCTACATCTTAATTTAACCCATTTCTATTAAATATGTGCATCACCACAAAGTCTACCAGCAGTTTCAGCACGTCTACCTTGGGCCATGGATTCATGGCATCTCTCTGACTCCACCCTTCTTCCTCCCACCATTCAGCCTAGCTTTCCCTGCCTACCTAAGTTCTGCCTTGCTATAGGTCCAAAGCAGTTTCTTTATTCATTAATGGCAATCACAGCACACAGAGGGGACTCCCACATCACCTCCCCTTTTCTGTTTAAATAAATAGGAAGGTTATAACTTTAACATAGTAAAATTACATATAACAGATATCAAGCAAGAATTATAGTTACAGTATTTATATATACTTTATCTTTTATCATAACTAAGGAAAACTACAACTATAAATTCTTCAACTCCATCAAAGACTCCAGACTCTACCCTTTTCCTCCCTGTATCTCTGGATTTCCCACCTGGCTCTATTCAGCTTGGCTGTTGGCCAAATCAGCTTTTTTATTATATGGTAATAAGACATATTCACAGCACACAGAAGGGTCAGGGCATTCCACATCATACCATGACTGCAATAACTCTTATAAAGGAAAACATTTAATTGGGGCTGGCTTACAGTTTCAGACGTTCAGTCAATTATCTTCATGGCAGGAATCATGATGACAGACATAGTACTGGAGAAGGAGCTGAGAGTTCTATGTATGGATCTGCAGGTAGCAGCAGGAGATTGTGTGCACACTGGGCATATCTTGAGCATTTGAGACTTCAGAGCCTACACCCATGGTGACACACATCCTTCAACATGATCACACCCACTTCAACAAGGCCACACCTCCTAATAGTGTCACTCCCTGTGACAATAATCGACTAAACCTCTGAACTATAAGCCAGCCCCAATTAAATGTTTTCCTTTATTAGAGTCATGGTGTCTTTTCACAGCAATAGGACCATAACTGAAAGTTTAACTTCTCTGGAAACACCCTTATAGACAAGGGTAGAGGTGTTCATAAATCCAGTCTAACTGACCATTAAGACTAACCTTCACCGAAATCCTCATGTCTCTGTGTACATTTTTAAGAGTAAAGAGCTAGGTCCTGGGTTTCTGACAGGGCTACATTATGAACAAATTCCCATGGACACTGTAGCTCCAGGTTGCAGTTGAGTGACTCACTTTGCTTCTCTTCATGTGACTTGCTTCCTTTAGGTTTACTAGAGTTGGTCAGTTACTTGTCAGCATAGTTATTCCAGCTGACAAGCTCCCCAACTTGTGTGTTCCCCTTCATCCTTAATATGAAGTGACATATTTGGGTTTTACTTTCTTCTGTTGCTCAGTTATTCATTAAAGTTTTTAATTACAGTATATTTTGAGCATACTCTTTTTCTCTCCTACCACACTTCATTCCCTGGCCACATAGGCATGTCGTCATGTCCACATAGGCATGTCATCGTACCATAATGCAAAACTCATTCAGTCCAACTTAAAAGTCCCCTTAGGCTTTCAGTCTCAGTGCTGTTTAAAAGTCCACAGTCTCTTCTGAGAGCCATGGCGATCTGAAAACTGTAACCCCTATAAAATCGAAATGTAGATTGCATGCTTCAGCATTCAGTGACAGAATATACATTACCATTCTAAAAGGGAGCACAATCAGGAAATACTAGATAAACAAGACAAAATCAGCGGGCAAATCTAAATTCTGTATCCCCATGTCTGATGTCAAAGTGCTCTTCAGAATTCCCCTTCTAGCTTTGTTTACTGGAAATCACTTCTTTCTCTTGGGCTGGTCACCACACTGTTAGCAGCTGTCCTTGGTATTCCATGCCTACTAGCTCCAACATTTTTGGTCTCCAAGGCAACCCAGGCTTCACTGTGACAGCTTCATTACAGTGTGACCTCACTGGGCCTCCATGCAGGGATTCCTCTGACATAAGCCTGATCTCAGTGACTTTTCTTTACCATTGGAGGAAGATTCCACAACCCTTTTCCTTTATCCTTACTGATTCTAAAGCCAGAACCACATAGCTGAAGCTGCCAAGTTCTTTTTGATTTGCTGAGGCTGGAACCTGGGCCCCTCCTTGACTTGCATAAGTTTTCAGTTATTGATGGTTTCCTGTGCTGCTTAAACTTTCCTTTAAATTCCTTTTCACAAACTGGAAGCTTAGCTTGGTGGAGTCTTGCCTTGAGGTCCACTCTCTTTACTCCAGTGAGCATCTGGCTTTTCTTTTACTTTTTATCTTTTTTTTTTTTTTAGTATTTTTATGGTTTATTTAACTTTTTTATGTGCATTGGTGTGAAGGTGTCAAATCCCTGCAACTGGATCTTCAGACAGTTGTGAGCTGCCATGTGGATGCTGGGAATTGAACCCGGGTCCTCTGGAACAGCAGTCAGTGCTCTTAACCACTGAGCCATCTCTCGTTGAGCACTAGAATTCACTCCTCACTCCAACATTATATTCCTGGTGCTGCTTTTCTCTTCAAATTGGGCAGTTTGTATTTCTCTTTGCCGTTTGCTATTGTTCATTGTTCATCTGTTTTCCTAATCAAAAGGCCACATTTCACTAACAGGGAGCATGGTCAGACCTGTCACAGCAACATACTACCTGGTAGCAACTTCTTAGTCCCTATTCTGTTCTTATGAAGAGACACCATGACAATGGCAACTCTTATAAAAGAAAACATTGGGGACTGGCTTCAGTTCCAGAGGGTTATTCTATTGTCGTCATGGTGGGAAGCATGGCTGCACACAAGTAGGCACTAAAGCAGTAGCTGAGAACCATATCCTGATCCATAGGCACAGAGACAAAGGCTAGACTTGAAACCTCAGAGCCCACCCCCAGTGGCATACCTCTTCCAACAAGGCTACACCTCAGTGCCACACTTCCTGATCCTTCCAAGCAGCTCACCAGCTCAGGGCTGAGCATGCAAATATATGAGCCTATGAGGTCCGACTTCATTCAAACCATAGCACCATCCAACTTCATGTTTCTCTCCCCACATTTCCCCCACCCTCAGATTAAAAGTCACACAAAACCAGTAAGACAAAAAAAATCCAAAAGAACTGCACGTGCACATGCGCTCGCGCGCGCGCGCACACACACACACACACACACACACTGGAAAAATGTGAGATTCTGAAACCTCAGTGTCCACCCCCAGTGACACACCACCTTCAACAAGTGGAAGGTAGCCATTAGCCTTTACTGTTAAGTTGTTTCACTTGTCTTCCTTTCATTGAATCTGGATGTTGACTTCATAGTTCTGATACACAGTATTTCTCAAGGTGATTGGCTTCAGCAATTTTCTATTTGTGTGTGTTTAAACCTATAACTACCAATTAAGACATTCCACTGTGATTTTGTAGGGGTTACATTTCATTAAGTATAGTTTCAGTACAGGGGACATTTGGCAATGCCTGGGTGCAGATTGTTGTTGGTTTCTTTAATGTGGCTAAAGGTGTTCTACAGGATCTCATAGACAGTGGCTGAGGGCACTGTTTAACTCCTCATACAGGAGAGCATCTGTTTTCCAGTCTAGTGTCAACAGAGGCAAAACCACTCTGGTGTAAGCTAGACCTCACTTTACTCTCGTCAGCATGTTTGTTCTTGCTTCAAGTTCGTCAGTAAACTCAATCTGAAGTTTGACTGGAATTATAGTCCGCTTCTAAGACTCACAACCTGACCACTTTCTGGAATTTGGTGCTGGAGTACATTACTCTCCTTGTTTAGCCTGAGTGGACAAGCATACCCTAAACACTGTGTGAGATCATTGGCTGCAATGTTCGAGTCTTGTGTTTATGGTTCCCATAAACACAAGTGGTGCCAAATCATCTTTAGTTTTCAAACACATTAGCATGCCACACCACTCATAGTCTTTGCTTTTGCATAGGTCACTCATTTGTAGCCAAACATGGTGGTACATGCCTGTACTTCCAGCATTCAGAAGTCTTTGCAGGAGAATTGGACTTTCTTCATGCATCTTTTCTTCTGAGACAAGACCTCACTATGTAGCCCTGGGTAGCCTAGAACTCCTTGGAACCAGGCTAACCTCCAACTAAGAGACCTGCCTGTTTCTTAGTGCTGGAATTAAAGGCACTAAGGGCATCTTTTTTCTAACTGAGATAAAGACTTGATTTTCTTCATTCTGAAGTAACTCATTCAGCCAAAGAATTTTCTGTTGGGGTGCCATTTTAGCTGAATTTGACTTTTGATATTTATCCCTGTAATCATTTTTGTCATTAATATTTAACATAAATTATTAAGTTTTTCCACTTATCCTCTGTTGACAGGACAGCTTATATCAGTCATTAAAGAGGGGGTGAATTAACATCCCCCAAGATGGGTGTGCTATTTTTATTGTTCTGCCAGTTTTTACTTTTAAAAATGTAGTGAATAATATAGCTATGATAATTTCTGAACACATACAACTCCAGTATTTGGGAGGCTGAGGCAGGAGAATCACATACTTGGGGAGAGAGGAATTATTTTAGGTGGGTTCTTGATATATAGGTCTCACTGGCATTGGAACTCATGCTCTTGTCTCAACATCCCTCCCCTGTGCTGGGATTGAAGGTTTATCCCCTCTAGTGGCCTTCGGCTATCCTGCAAGTCCAACACACTCTTTCCAGGCTTAAGTCACAGCTCTGGCTAGAAGCCAGAACCTGCTCAAACCACAGCACCCTCATGACCCCCAGGAGTTCCACTGGGGCACCAGCACCTACAGAGGAGTGCCACTTTCTACCCCAGTAGCTGTGAAATTAGTGCATTGATTGTTGTCCCCATGGGTGTCACACCAGGAAGCTGTAAAACAGTGGTGACATCTTGACTGGTTCAGGAGGATATTGTCAGGATTGTCCACTTTAGCTAGAAAGAAATTATGTATTTTATATATTATGTATATTAAATATATATTTTCTCCTTATGTGCAAAAGTTTTTCGTTATCTTGTCCATCTTAGAAGTCTCTCTGACACTGGTTTACTGTCTGCCCCTGTTATGTTTTTGTTTGTGCTGCCCCTTACTTTGTAGGGGTCTCCCTGTCTGTGAAGCCCAAGTTTCATAATATATTTACCCCAGGCTACCTCACTCCTAAGATTTCTTTCTTGGCTGTTGGTGGGAGGCATCCTGCTTGAGCACTCCGACTGCTGGTGAGCTGCTGTTTTCTTTCTACCACCGTGAAAATGGCAATCCTAATTTTGGTGCTGGCCCACTGAAACAGTTCCTACATACCCCTGCATGCTGCAGGAGCACCCTGATCCAAATACCACCTCCAAACAAGGGGATGGGATCAAAGGTAATGAAAGATGAGTTAGGGCAAAGTTAATGTCATTTGGTGATTGCAGGAACTGGGAGGGAATAGTATAATTAGCCTAATAATGATGAAACTCACCATATACCTTGAAAAGGGAAAAAAAATTGTCAATTTCTTTATCCTTAGAGCCCATGGGCAGCATGTCATCCATGGAGGTGAATGTGGACATGCTGGAGCAGATGGACCTGATGGACATCTCTGACCAGGAGGCTTTAGATGTCTTCTTGAATTCCAATGGAGAAGACAACATTGTACTGTCCCCTGGTTTAGGTAAGAGTTACAACCAGACCAGTATCAAATCGCTTAAACTTAACATCTTTCATGAACCCATTTCCTACATGTAGGTAAGGCAAATGAAATGCAGACTGTTCACTGTGCTAAACTCAAGTATCCAGTTTTACTTCTAAGCTCTGCCCTTCATACAGCAGTAGTATGTGGAGTTCTACTTGAGACACTCTGATTTCATGTTCATTCAGCAATTGCTCACCAATATCTTCCAGGATTGTGGGGCTCGCACCCTTAAATCTGAGCAGCTCTTCTGAGTAGCCAGTGTTTCCTTCATGTACAAGAGAGAAGGGCAACCCTCAGGCCTCAGGTATAGGTCCACAGTAATATGGGTCCCGATTCCTCTGACTTCACCTGCCTCTCAGCCCTCTATAGAGATAGGAATGATTTAGTCACAGTGACCGGTTATGTGTAAAATCTTTATTCCTTTTTAAGTCCTCGTAAAACTGGAGAATTGCTGAAGGCTCAGTAATTCTGAGTTCATCTTAGCACCAATATACAGGGACTGAAGGAGCTACAGGATTATCTGTGTTGTGCATGGCTTATGGCTTTTAGCATAAGCCCTTACCCTTTAAGCACAGTGCTTAACAGAATCTTAAGGGGCTTTAAAGAATTTTTGGACTTTTCCAGTGTCACAGGTGGTTATCTGAGCGCAGAACAGATGGTCAGCCAGCTTGTCCACCTGTGGCTCTAGCAGGGATCAAGGAAGGCAGCCCTGTGGTATAGTCTCAGACAGTTGTCCTCAATAGCGGTTCCCAACTGCAATACCTCAGAGGCCTTTTCTTTCTTCAACAGAACATGACACCAACCCCTGTCAGAGTGAGATGACTCTTCAGATTCCAAATCCCTCAGAACCGGCTATCCAGCCACCTGCCTCACCCTCTGCCTGTGCTGAACTGGACACCGCTGAGACCCCCCTCATCCAGTCTGACGAGGAGGAGGTACAGGTGGACACTGCCTTGGTCACATTACACACTGACAGAAATTCCAGCCCAGGTGTCAGTGACGACAGCGACTCAACTCAGGACATTTAGATGACTTGCCAGCTGTGTGCAGAGTCCTCCAATAAAGCCAGGGTCTGTAGAGGTTTTTGAATTTTCTTTTTTTACACAACTGCTAATGGTATGTGAGAATCATTGGAGAAGAGCTCACAATAAAGCTGTGGACTGAAGAGTAAGCTGTGGGTGAGCACATGGGTGTATGAAAGGCTTCTTTCTTGACAGGTGCTTACAGCTGATAGGACCAAGCCATCCTAAACGAACACAGGTATGGAGGGCCACTGAGGAGGGGCTTGGAAGAGGCAGGACCTAGACTTGTCCATGTGGGCTGCATACCCTGGTGTAACTGGGGGAAAACAGCTCTGCTAACATGATTAAACTGGAATCTGACAAACAATTTTACCCATCAGCTGGCTGTCATCAGACCAAAACCTGCTATCAATATGAAGTAAACAAGCCAATAACATTTTGGCTTGCTTCCCCACAGAGCAGTAGCTCCTATCCCCTCCAGAGCCACAAAGGAGTGGCTAGGAAAATGCCTCAGTAGCTCCACTCCCTGGCCAAAGAGGAGACTTGCAGCCTCTACCCCACCAACCAGAGAAGAAAGCCCATCCCTTCCCTCACTACCCACAAGACAGACAAAAATGTCCAAAAAACTTGTTTTTATTATTAAACCTTGTAGTACAAACCTGAAAAGTAAACAAAAAACTGGCAATAAACCACACGAAGCCCTCCCTGAGGGAGGAGTGCAGAGCAGCGCTAATAAATTAAATGTCAAACTGTAAGCCATAGGCGAAAGTTTACTGTCAAAAAGAGGGAAAAGTACACAGCAAGGCCATAAAAACTGGACAACCACATGGGAAAACACTCGACTGTTGTGTAATCGTTAAATATTCCAAAACAGCTCAGTCTTCTGCAACAACAACCACCAAAGTGGATCCTAGGACATTCCTGGCAGTCACCACTGGCAAGCTCAGTGCAATATGGGTAGCTACGGACTGATCCAATTATGAAACAAAGAACAGCTTGTGAAAACAGTTTCCCTTTTTTATTCCGCACATACTGTACACACAACCAGAGAAGGGCAACAGCTACTCCATTACCATGTTTTGTTGTTGTTGAGTGATGTAAGCAGCACTTATAAATGTTACAAGAAAAACCCTGTAAGCATCCAATCCAGCCGATGAAGAAACTGAAATGTAAGGCTTTTCTTCATCTTTTCTCACCCCTCCCCTCCCCCCACCAAGAAAAGGCTCAAGTATTTAAAACAATTTACAGGAGTATGTACAAAGGGGATGGGATTGTTTTTTTTTCTTTTCTTTTTTGTTAAAATATGACAAGAAAAAATAGACAAGATGAGCACAAGTGTATTTTCACATTCAAAAACAACTGCAGACTTAGTGGCTCTAATTGTGTTTTAAACAGAGATTAATGCTGATGTGTGAGAGAGACAGGCAGAGACAGAGGTGGAATGTCAGGAAATTGCACTGGGTGACAGGGAAGCACTTACAATCAACTACTGGTTTCCTTTTTCCTCAAAGATGCTATTTGAAGGGTTTTATACTTTTTTATTATTATTTTTTTTGGTGGATTTTTTTTTATATTTAATTTTTTGATAAAGTAGCCAACAGCACCAAAAAAATAACAGAATGGATTTCCTAATGAAATCAGGCACAGGTCTCCCGCAGTGACCCTTCAAGGCAGGCAGTCTTTGTCTTCTTCATCCTCTCTCCTCGAACGGATGCATAGTGATGTGCTGGTATGAGAACCTTGTCACTCAAACCTCATATTTTGTCTTCAGCTGCCAATAACCGCCCAACTAAACATACAAGGCGCTCCGGTTTCAAAAGGTACAGACTCCCCTTGCGCAAGACAGAAGAAAAGACAGCCAAAGTAAAGCCATTTCAAGTTTCTTTTTTCTGTATATGTGTGTGTTCTTCTATCCCTTTTCCCAATCTAGAAAAATCTGCTCATGTGACTGATGGTTTTAAAATTTGTTCTCCAAACTTCACCCTCTTCAAAAATGGGTTAAAAAGCCTTTATTCCCCAACAGTTACAAAACAAAACAAAAACAAACAAACAAAAAAAACAAAACAAAAAGGCTTTTGTTAGCCTTGGGGCAATACAAATTAATACAGCCCCTCATAGGTTTTAAACAGTGAGTGTACGGCAGCTTCCAAACCTGACTGCAGTATCTAGATATCTACGTACAAAAACTTCAACAGTTTAATGCTAAAACAAAATCAGTTCTCTAAAACCAGAAGAAATTCTTCTTTAGAGCTAGTGCAAAGACAGCTTGTATCCTACAGCAAGTACTCCAAACTAGAATATAGTAATTACAAAAAATATATAAGTGACCATGGGTTCGGTATCTTCATGAGGATGGTAGCCGAGATGGCGGCACGTCCACAGTCGCTCTCTTGCGGGGGCCTCTTTTTGGTGTGGGTTTGTTGAGACAGTTCTCAATGCTGCCGTGTTTGCCAGACACTTTGCCACATATCTGGTTGACCAAACTGATGATCTGCTCCTGCCAGGATAAGAGAGAGACAGCATTAAGTTAGTACAGCAGAGGGGTCCCAGGCAACAAACATTACCTTAGCATGAGGACTTATGTGTGGCACCAGACGTGGGCAGGCTTTCTAAATAGCTTTAGGGTTCAGAGATGCATAAGACTTTTGAACAGGAAAGGACGACACCTAGGGAAGCTAGAGAGACCTTTCCATTGCTGGGAGTATATACAGCTCCCTCTTACAAAAGGAGCTGGGCTCTCAACACTCACTGCTCATAAATGTCTTGTAAATGCCTTTGACCTCTACTGTACTGTACCCCTCCACATATGTAACTTAACGTATTTATTTTTGCAAAGAAGTCCTCCCAGGCCAGGGGCAGGCCATCTCCTGGCCCTGCATCACGTAGTTGGGGTAGGGAAGAGAGACACTTGCTGCAGTTATCTCTTCAAAGAGTCAATGTGAGAAGAATTCCAGAAATATGGATAAGATATATGGATAAAAGGATTTACTGTGCCACACTACAGCTTCCATGATGAGATTCCCCTCCCCACTTTTTTTCTGTTTAATTTTATTTTATCTTGGGTGGGGGTGGGGTTTACAAGGGCAGAGAGCAGAAATGAAGGGACAGGGAAATGAATGGGATTGGGATGCATGGTATGAAAGACAAAGAATCAAAAAGTTTAAAAGCAAAAAAAAAAAAAAAAAAACAGCCAGATCTGAGAAGAACTGCAAGCCCAAGACAAGCATGGCTAAGCAGGATGGCCAGCTACATTTCTGACTTCTTCCTAATACCACAAGGCACCTATATTCATGTTTCTAAATGGCCAGCTTATCTTGCTGTGTCCCACACTGAGGTGCTTCATAGGCACCAGCTTTGGGACTATGCTAAAGTTCTACAGTACATGACATTACCAAGTCACATGACTCAAAGAGGGAATAGCCATATCCTTGTTCCTCACCCTTCATCTCTCTACCAAAATGTATCCACACTGGTAGTCACGGGTCTCCATGGGTCGAGGAAGAAGAAAACACATTTGGGGCCAGCCTGGGACACACTGGAAGAATATCTCAAAATAGAGAGCATGGGCAGGAAGCCCAAATAGCTAGCAGGGTGGCTGAGCACCATGATTGAGGAATGGATGCAGCTCTGGACAGAAGGCTGCTGGCGTTCACACAGTGGAGTTCTGTCTCTGAAAAGCCATAGAAGGAAGTGAAGGCCATGAGAACCTAACACATCTGCCCTTGCCTCCTGTAGACTGGCTCCCTTGTCCCAAGCTTGGAGACACAGACAGTACAAAACTTTGCCTGCTGTCCTCATGCAGCCAGGCTCTGACATGTGGCCAGGTGTCTCCTGGGAGCTTCACAGTGCACAAGAGGAGGACTGGGGTGTGTGGAAGGGACAGGCCTGGAATCCCTAGCACAAATGCCATTGGTCTGGACAGGAGTGCTCATCGGTGGGCTGCACAGAACCTTGAAATAAGAGCATGTATTGATCCCACAAACTACTTTTCCTAATCAAATTAGGTGAATTCAATTCAGCACTGGTACTGCCTTCCTTAACTACAGCAAGCCTCTGGTGGAGGGAAAGGCTGTTAAGTGCATTTTTCCCTTCGCCATCAAAGCCAGGGACTAGACAGACATCAGACCACCAGATAGATGTGCTGCTGTACTTTCAGGGTGTGGTTGCAGTAAAATGTCTGCAATACAAATACAAGACCAGGTGACCTTCCACCCCACTGCTCAGCTTCTAGCAGCACATTAAAAAAAAATGGTTTCAGCCTGCCCTGATCATGTGCTCAGATGCACAGTCCCTGGTTGTGCTTGCTGTGGCCAACTCTGGGCCCTGGCTGGGGGGGCTTTAATTTTAAACACATTGTGATATTTACTGCTCATGTAACAAAGTAGGAACCACAGAAGTGTGTTATTGTCACAGAACACAACAGGAGTAAACAGACCTGCTTTCTGCTTGTCAGCCTTGTCTGACCTACACTTGACCCACCCCTGGCAAGCCTGGGACAAGTATGTAATGGCCTTGAATTTGAATGCACTACTGTCTACCTGATCTAGCCTCAGGAGGGCTAGATCTTCCCTCAAGGAGGGGCAGAAGAACAGCTAGAAGGCAGAGCCTGGGACAACATGGATAATGTACTACACAGCCAGCCACAGAGCTGGGGAACACACAGTGTGATGGCCACTGTCCAAAAGGTGACACTGCCTGAAGGGCACCAGGTTGCTAAATGTGCAGCACCAGGCAAATCAGGATTGGCACATCCCATCAGAGGACTGGAAGCTGTTGGCCAAGGAAACAGGAGTATGTGCTGCAGCCTGTGAGAGCCTGGGGAGGGCTGCTTGAGATGTTCCTTGACCCAAAATGGGGTTAGAAGAACTGGAGAAACAAGAGCAGCTTCAGCCAGAATGTATCTCAATACTGTTGGGGGTGGGCAAGGCAATAAAGTATACACACTGTATCAATAGTAGAAGTTAGAAGACCAACTAGAATAGTAAATAGTGTTTGTTCCACTGGTGAAAAGGTATGGACTGGGGTTCGTTTAGCAGCTGTTCCCAACCTGTGATTTCAGACCCCCCTGGGGGTCAATTCTTTCATAGGGATCACATAATCAGATATCCTGCATATCAGATACTTACATTATGACTCATGACAGGAGCAATATTACAGTTAATTTTATGGTGGGGGGGGTCACCGCAATATGAGGAACTGTATTAAAGGGTAAGAAACACTGACATTACTGGTGAGGTAGATATGACATGTAGAACTTAATGCAGAATCCTATACTGAGACAAGAGAAAAAGTGTATGAAGCTGTGGAGTTCAGTGTGGATCACAAGTGGACTCAATTCCCCAGCAGATGGGCAGTGCAGGAGGCCATATTCCAGGGCTCCCAGGGAGTTGGGCCCCCAATGTAAATCATTCCACTATGAACACAGAACATGAAATCAGTGGTGAGTGAAGGGGCAGCCATGGCCAGTGGCAGGTGTCCAAATCATGCAAGGAGCATCGCCATCACATACACACCCGCCCTGACTCAACGATCACTTCAGAGGTACAGAAGCATGTTGACAGTATCACAGTCTGCAAGGCAGACATGGGACCCATCCCCCAGGGCTCAAATGATCCCTTCCCGCCATAACAGCACACATCCACAGCTGCATAACTCCCTAAGGCAGCTCTTCTGGACGTCTCCTGTCTGTACAGACAAGGGTCAGAGGAGGCTGCAACTCATATTCGGCATCTCATGAGCCTTCTTCCACTCCAAGGCCAATGTAGACTCTGGGAACCAGTATTTCGTACTTAAATGTTTTGCTGGCTAGCATGCCAATGGCTACAAAAGGCCAGGTGAAGCAAGACATGATTTAGCATCTGCTAGCAAGAAGCTTGTTAGTGAAAAGGTGACAGGTTCATTGAGCAATGCCACCCTAAAGGCCAATATCACCCTTAGGACACCCCAGCCCGAAAGGCTAAAAAATAGGAGAAAGCTATAGAAGTTGCCTGGCCAGGAAAGCTGACAATCATTCTGTTGTGTGCAGAACCACCACAGGGGAAGAGTACCAGGGTCGGTGGTGCAGCCAGTAGGCAATCAGAACTGTGCCAGAAATGGCCTTGGTGGTGACTTTTTCTGACCCCATTTAACAGGCTCAGGAGACAGGAAAATGCTCTGTGGAGAGCTTGAGTAGTCGTGAAGGTAGAGAGTTGATTCCCAAAATGCAGCTGTCAAGGCAGGTGCCAGGGTGAATAGCCCTGGAGGGTCATCTCAGGGGACAGGCACAGAATCTGACAAGGGTACAACACTCTGTAGACTGGGCACTGAGGTCTGACATGAAGGTCAGAAGACATAGCACAACTCAAGCTATCATCTCTCCATGGACGGCTAGCGTCCAACATAAGTCCTTTAGCCTCTGTTCTGCAAGCATGGCTAGGCCCTGAGCTAATGTCATCTGGGCTAATAGGACCTCTGTGGAATCCAGGGCCCTGCCCAAAGTCAGAACTGACCTCATCGTAGCGGTACATCAGCTTCAGCCCACGGCAAGACTTCTGTTTCTCTACATGGCGCAGTGCACACTCCAGACAGAACACAACATTCTCGTTCTCCTGTACCACCTAAAGGGAAAGGGTACAAGCTGAATTCAAGGAGGGCTGTCTACACACTTCCCCCAAGCCAGTGGTCAGTGACTCAGAACAGTAAAAGCTGATAAGAAACCATGCAACAGGGTCTTAAACAAGGTGGGGAATGAGGCAGGAAAGGAGCAGCTCCTTCCTTAGCTCTCCAAGCCCATCCAGATCTATACACCTCATCATAGAGATGGGACAAAATATACTGGTATTGGCCTAAAAGGCTTAGAATTCAGACCAAAATATGTTGGCTGGGCTCCTAATCTTTAGTGCCCCTGAGGACATGCATGCTGCTGCCTCCCAAGCATGTGCCCTGCTACCTGAAGTCACATAAAAAGTCACTGACACTGGGAGTCCTAAGAAGGGCCCATGTAATTTCATCCTTTATGGAGACCTCAGGTCCTATCACCTGTATGTTAAAATAAATAGGAACAATGGTTTTGACACTTGGGTGCAAATATTTGTTGGGCTTTTAAAAAATATTTTAAAGGCTTTGTCTCAGAAGCCTCCATGCAAACAAAAAAGAACTGGTTATCCCTTTCAGTGACTCCAAGGGCTAATCACAAAGAGGTGTTTTTTTTTTTTTTTGGTTTTTCAAGACAGCATTTCTCTGTAGCTTTGGAACCTGCCCTGGAACTAGCTCTTGTAGACCAGGCTGGTCTCGAATTCACAGAGATCCGCCTGCCTCTGCCTCCCGAGTGCTGGGATTAAAGGCATGCGCCACCACCGCCCAGCAAAGAGTTTTGAACAATGTAAGTTATTAACATTAATAAAACCCCATCAAAGTAAACCTTTATTGCCAGCCTTACAAAATCTTGAAACACAGAAGAAATACCTCTGGGTATGTAGAGGGTGTTTTGCAAAATGTTTAATTGAATATGGTGGAACCTAGGCAGAATAAAAAGTAGAGGGGTAAGGGCGGGGCACCAGCATTCCTCTGGATTTCTGACTGCAGACACAAGGTGGCTTAATGTGGCCAGCTGACTCTCGCTCTTGCTACCATGCTCTGAGGAGGCCAGGAGCTGGATGAGGGCTTGGTGTTGGGACCCATGGTAGGCTTGCACCGAGCTCACGTGCAGATAGACTCACCATGGACAGGTAACACAAATGCTGGCAGATCTGGCACCTCCTCTCTGACGTTTCCAGCTGCAGCCACTTTCGAGGCTTTTTCTTTCCATCCGCCACCATGCTGTTGCCATCATGGCTGCCATAGCGGGCGGAAGAATGAAGGCCAGCCTCAAACAGCTGCCTGCGCTGCCGCAGCTCTGTATCCCTGTGCAGGTAAGTGACAGGCACCATGAGAAGATTGCATGCCCACAACAGACACCTGGTTCTCCTTCCAGAGAACATGCCATGACCCCTTTAGACTAGACTTGCCCTCCAAGACAACACAGACAGGACATGGGATAAAAAGCCTAGCAAACCTTCCTAAAGCCCCAACCAGAGACCATGTACTTCAGAAAAAGAGAGCCATGGGGTGACTGGATTTTGCTCAAGATTACAAATATTCTTGCTCAAAGCCAAGATTTTTACCTATTTGCTAGTCCTACCCTTGAAGACTTTATTTAGCTGGTGGGCATCTTTATGTTTCCCACCAACATTATCAGAAGCCCTTTCCCCAGAGAGGAGAAGTCTCAAGAGGATTCAAGTGAGGTCAGCGTGCAACACAGAGAACCAGTATAATACACACCCTGTCCTTCAGGGACTGTCTAGCCTGTGTGACGCTGAGAAACACCTTCAACACGTGTGGAATACAAGCTGAGCCAACTTAAGGGGACAAACTAGCACCACATCGGAGTCGGGTGACACTGCTGCCTACATACTCGATGGTCTGTGTGTCTATCTGGCAAGAGAGCCTAGGGTTGGACATGGTGAGCCCCTCTTCTTACTACCACCCCAACACTAAAGCCCAGAGCAGAGTATTACAAAAAGGTGAGTCCACCATCAACCATAAACAGGAATGACAGCCTGAGATCACATACTTCATATTGGCTCACCAACAGCTTTAGAGACCCAATATCCAGAAAGACAAGAAGAAAAATTGCACAGAACAAAAAAGGGCTTCCCAACATATAAGCCTCAGAGGGTCTGCAGTTCTGGGAACTTCCTTCCACCTGCTTATTCAGCCTGTCCTGCAACCAGCTGTGTTGCATCCCCTGAAGTCTTGGCATCTTGGTCTACAGTACCTGAGCTCATCCAGAAGGGCTGAGATGGTACTGAGGGTGGGACCATTTTCCTTCTTTGCTTCTGCTTGTGCAATCTGGTAGAGCAACTTCTCCATGGAGAATGGCTTAGCTATATGGCGGCGCTTCATCTCCTGAAAGAGGAGTCACCTTTACAAAAGGGTCTATTCCATGAGTAATGAGCAGACAAAGGTTCATAGTGGTAGGTAGGCTGTGTGAATTTCTAAAAGGGCAACTGGACTTGGATTATTGCTATCAGCTGTGCAGCCACTTGGCTTACCTGGAGAACAGCACCAGATTCCAGGGAAGTCCTAGCTAGCACCTCATTGCCAGCCATGAGGCAGCACCACAACCCAGAATGGGCAGAGATGTTCTATGTATTCAGGTCCAGGATTACCCTGTGTAAATCTGTTTGTCCTCCCCACAGCTGTGGAATGGCTAGTAATGGAAGTCAAAAGCCTTCATGAAAAAGCCTGAGAAACCTTTCCTAGAGAAACCTTTCCAGCCATCTCTTGAGGATCTCCACCCAACAGTACAGACATAGGAGCTCAGGGACTAAGGTTTTCCATCATGAACTTCACACTTAGCACACCCGCACTGCTTGCTTACCTTGGCAGTCTCGAAGCCCATACTTGTCCACTGGGTGGTAGCAAAGTGCACTGTTTCTGAGACGCTGTAGCCACAACATACTTTGGACACAAAGGACCCCGGGAAGCAGACAACAAACTGCCCGCTCTGCTGTACAGTCCTGTGGACCTTGATCCCCTCTTTACACAGCACCTCTGGGGAGATCTGTGGAGATAGCGCCAACTGAGATATGTGCCCCCTTTGATTAGCCAGGCAAACCCATGTCCCATGGCATAAGGACACCAGCCAGGTTATGTGGACATTCAGTTGACAGGAACCCTGATAGAGGGACCACTTAAAGAACCAGATTATAGTTCTCCTTCAGAAAAAACAACAAAATCATGAAATGCAAGCCAATGGTAGTCTAAGGGTGTTTTACCACAGTTCCTTCCTCCTTAGGCCCATAATCCTTTCTTCCCCACCCAGCACTGTCAGGAGCTGCCAACATAATACATTTCTGTACCTTGGAGAGCCCGCAGTCCCTGCTGTGCAGGTGGACAATAGACCTACCATGACATTGCTCTCCAGCATTTGCAGCCCTGGGGTACCGTTGGCCTGTAGCAGGGTGTGGACCACGCCCTCCAGCTTGTTCTCCTCCTCAGCAGGAATGCAATACCTGGGATGTTGGAAGCACAGGAGACATTTGGTGGGACCATTTTCAGCATGGACCAACCTCAGGGAGGGCAGTTGAGCTGTAGTGCTGGCCCAGTGCCATGCTCTGTCACTGTTGGCTGCTTTTGCCCAGCACAAAGCCAAACCACAAATACCGCCTTATACACGTGGCTCACTTTATGCAGATTTGACCCACAAGTTGAGCCAAAAAAAACCTTCAAACCTCCTATAGATCAGAAACACACACAACTGCATCCCCCTCAGTTTATGTGAGTTCTCTGACTCTGCAAAGAACTGTCTGGCTCTCAAGCATAGGAGCAGGATTTGATGCTGTTCCTAACAAGAAAACATGGAATCATGGGGCCCCCTAGCCAAGGCAACCAGGAAAGACCTGAAGCTACTGGCCAGAAATTGACTTGGGAAAGGACCAAGCCCAGTGGGCACATACACAGCTCATTTCCCAGGAAGTGAGGAAATCAGAGACCTAGGGAACTCTCGCTCTCTCTACCAGTGTGTCAGAACCCAGCTTGAAGGAATTGTGGTTACTAAAACACCTAAGAGAAGGAAGATAGAGTCCTAACATGGGAGCAGAGAGTGACCGTAAGGAACGCTGTGGGTCTAGGACAAACATACTAAAGCTTATAGAGACCTCAGTGGGAGAAAAGACAGTAAATACAGGTGACTCAGTCAAAGGGAGAATCTAGATCTCACAGCAGTAGCGGAGGTTGAACGTTTTCCTGGCTCTATCTCAATGCCTCACATAGCCCACCATCAAGAAAGTGCCAATTGTACCACAAAATCCTCCCGGGTCACATGGTTACGAGCAAAAGTATGAACAGAAGCCTATTCATGAACTACAGGGAGCCAGCTGCAGGACAGGGTCAGCTGTCTGAATGACCATTGCCTGAGAAAATGGAAAACATGGTAGACTGGGGTCTTAAAAGGACCTGGGGCTGCTGCTGCAGACATCAAATCCCTTATGACCACTGTTAACACAGGAGCAGAGACAGATTTGTTGGGCCTCAGTGGTAATTTCCAGTGGATCCTCCTCCCTTAGCTCCACACACACAGACACAAAACAAGTTTGGCCAGCTACCCCAACATTCAATAGTCAATTACACAATTTTATCTCTTTGTGGCAAATCATGGTCTCAAATGCTGAAAAAAAGGTACCAGCCACATTTTTCTTAAATGTTTATATCATTTCAAAGCCATTATTAATGCATGATTGAAATACTGAGTTTCTAATATACATTACATGTAAGAAAACCATGTGCTATACAGTTTTCTGATCATATCCCTGCCTCTACTTTCGTCTATTCCGTTATGAGACCAAGAAAAACAGCTCACATAATCTCAAGTTTCAACCCCTTCAACTACACGCTCAAGCTATTAAAAATAACCTGCATAGGCCACTTTGAACTTGCAGTACTGAACAGTTTTATGTCAACTTGACACATCTGACAGAAAGAACTTCAATTAAGAAAATGCCTCCAGAAGATCCAGCTATACGCTGACTGATGGTGCCATCCCAGGGCTGGTCGTCCTGGGTTCTTTAAGGAAGAAGGCTGAACAAGTCATGGAGAGCAAGCAGTAAGGATCTCACCCCCCCATGGCTTCTGCATCAGCTCCTGCCTCCAGGTTTATGTTCTTGAGTTCCTGTCTTGGCTTTTGATGATGAACAATGAATGATACAGTAGTTTAAGCCAAATAAACCCTTCTCTCCCGGCAACTTACTTTTGGTCATGGTGTTTCATTATAGCAATAGCAACTCTGACTAAGACACCCACAATTTCACATGACTACGCCACAGGTCAGTGTTAGCCACAGGGAGGAGGACCTCAGCCATCGATTCTCAAAGAAGCAAAACTGTCCACAATGGCGAAGCATTCCACAGCTTCCGGCTGTCCTCTGGCCCGTGACCAATATGATCTGGCTCCGTATATGTCGGATTCATACGACCAGCCCCACCCCAGCAAGCCCCACAGGACACTGGAGATCACACTTAACAACACACAGATCCCTGCTTGGCTCAACCTGTGCCCCACATGGACTCCTGAAGAGACATCAGTTGAAGACTGTTTACTTAATAAAGAACATTCTGTTACCCCATTAGGTCAATTAGCAGTTAGTGGAGAGGACTGAGACCAGCATGCCATGAGACTATGAGATGGGATATCATATGCTATGCAGCCAACCACCACCTGTTGCTCTCAGCACAGGAACCACAGAGCTCAGAGGACCAACAAAGAGAACACACTGCTCGGCGTTTCAGCTCTTGTAAAAGGCCACTCAGATAAAGCTGCCCATCTAGACTAGTCTCCCCATGGCATTGTGTGAATGCTGTCATGAGGTCAACTCTTAGAATTCCACAACACATAACTGGTAGGCCCCAGAAAGGAAGCAGACTAAGCAGGCAATTCCCAAGAGAACAACACAAAAGGCCAAGAACGGAAAACCTTTCACCACAACCTCTTGTGGCAGAGGTAGAAAGCACATGCCCTGGCTAGGGAAAAGGTCCATTTCTCCAGCTACTGCAGGCTCGGGCCCTTTACAGCACCAGTTGGTGGGATGCCTAGGGCAGCATACATCTACTGCTTTGGGTCAGTACTCACCAAATGCAGTCAGCACCAGTGTGTAAGTAGTCGATATATGGAAGGTGATTTTGGTCTCGAGACCAGCATGAGGTAGAAAAGACCATGCCAATGTTTAGCCAGGGAATAGTCACTCCTACATTGTAAGAGAAGAGATGTCATGTTAGAGAAACAGTGCTTCAGTGTGACGGCCATTAAAAGTTTCCTCCAGGGGTAAAACGCGGTTTTGGTTCTGCCTCTCCCACACATAACACACCAAGAAAAAGATGCCCGCGCTTCCCCACTTGCTACACAGAATGAATCCACTAGTCTTACATTTTGGCGGGATAGCTTGTTGACCCTTAGAGCTGAGAACGAATGTGTAAAGCCCCAGGGACAGGGAGGCAGGGTGGGATACAAAGTTTCTGGCTAGGGCAGAAAGGAGTCTCTCACACTTCCCATGCTAAGGCCCAAAGAATTCACAGCAATCAGAACCTCCACAGGATTTCGCTTTGCCTAAGTCAAAAGCAGTCTTACTGCTTCGCTCATTTATTGTGGCTGCTGGCAAAAAGAGCCTTTAGGATTTTGGTTTTAAAACCCCCTTTTTAATACTTCAAGTTAAAGTAGGCTCACCAGACTCTTAGATTTTGACAGGTGGGGGCCCACATTTTCTCAAGACTTTTCTCCTCCCTCTCTCCCAATGTTAAAATGTCAGTGCATTTACTCTGCACCTAAGACCCCAGGCTTCTCTCCCAGACCTTAGAAGAACCAGCCTGCCCTTGCTCTTGCTATGAAAAAGCTGGGACGGGGTGCTTATGGTCATGCTTACCAGGCACAGCACCAAGGTGACGCAGGATGGACCCTGTGTTATTGGGGAGGACGGTGAGGTTCCATCCATGCCTGCAGAGGGAAAGATGGGGGCTGTAACAGGCTGGTGGGGAAGTGTACTATCTAATCCCCAAAACATGGACAAAAGCCTGGATCATTACCTTGAAAAGGGCTCTGATTTTCCCACCGGGAACCCGCTGCCATGGGTATTAGTGTCCACTTTTCCGCAGTGGACTGCCACATGACAGTCCTTCTCTTCCACTAGCCTCCAGTACTCTTGCTGTAAAGAAGAGGAAGCCAGTCATGGTCTATTTGGTACATGAAGCCCAACACAGTTGGAACACTATATCCAGAACAAGGTGTCTGTGAAGAGACTCCCATAAGCAGCTCCTACAGAACCTAAGGCAATGGTATAGCTGTCATGCCTGAGGACACACCCTCAGACCAACAGAGAGTTGACACGTGTAATAACAGCACCGTCAGGCACTGTCAGGGGAATCCACTGCACGTACTGTGAGTGAGTGGAGTAACTGAATGTGGTTTACGCACGCCTGCCTTTAATGGATAGAAACCCTGATGCAGTGGCTAAAGCTTGAGGACAGCACACTCAGGGTCATGGGCAACCAGTCTGTGCAGCAGGTACTAGGGGATTTGGGACAGTTATCACTGATGTGAATCTCATAGAAATGTATACTTAAACGCCTGTCACACAAGTATTTGAGTGAAAGTAAGTATGGATTCCCAAAACCTAAGTAAAACTGGATGTAGCAGTGTCCATATATGACACCAGCATACTTAGGGCAATATATCAAGTAAGGTGCTCACAGGGCACCTGGCCCAGCATAGGCATCGGGGAACAGAGACCTTGTGTCAAACTGTAGGTCTCACGTACAGTTGGCCTATCTCATCCACATGTGCTAGAGCAAGCACAACCCCACAAACATGCATAATGCTTAAAACAGTTAAAATGGATGAAATGCCATGTTAGAAAAGAAAATCTGTTTGTGGGAATGAAATTAAAAAGCAGTGAGAATACTGGGGGGGGGGGGCTTGAAGATGTCCTATGTTCCCACCTGAAAAATAAGAAATTAAGCAAAGCCCGGGCCTAGCATGCTGCACAATCCCCGCCATACTCATCAGCACTCTGCTGCAACTACGTTAGCATCCTCTGGGAGTTGGAAATATGATATGGATGCCAAAGAGCCTGATGACCTCAGTATAATCCCTGAAAACCACAAAGGTAAAAGGAGAGTACTTACTCCAAAACTGTCCTCTCATCTCTACATCACACTCACACATACGAGGAAGTGACTCCTCACAAGAGGGGCCTTTCTAGAAGGCAAAATGGCCACAAACCATAAAGCATTGCAATCCATTTCTGAATGGACCCTTACCCACCAACTCAGAGACTGATCAGAGCCGAAGCAGACCAATAGCCACCAGCCTCAAGTAGAGACACAAGGACTCATTCCACATAAGCAGTTGCCAAACCAAGTCCCTGTCCACCAGGAGAAGAAAAGGCCCTGCCTGCCGTTTCCATAAGACAGAGTCCAAGACACCAGCCAGGCACAACTGAAATCTGAGTTTCTGAAAACCTTTGCTTTTGCTTCTAAATATTCAGGTAATGACTACAAAAGAAATGTAGTCTATCTGAGGAAAAACAATTCCTAAACAGAAGCCTGTAAAATGAGCTATGGACAATTATTAGCAGCAGCACCTCCTGGAGATACTAAGGCTAAGCTTCTCATCAGGCATGTCTGACTGTCATGAGGCATCAAGCAGCAACTGTGATGGCCACATGGGTGTCAGACCATGGCCATCCTATGCAGAGCTGAGCATGGGACTGAGAGTGAATCTCAAACCCCAAGTCACACAGCTGGAATGGGAAGAGTATGATCAGTAAATAGAATTTTCCAAAGCCCTGAGATCAGAGTCCAACAGGAGAAACTCAACACTTTCGTCTTCCCAGCTACGACTGCTCTGACTCAGGCATCTGAATGAACTGGCTTCTCTCCCTTTACAAACCAACTACGGCTGGGTTCCTATGTCAGCAGCTGTAGGGTCCTAGGGAATCTACTGGGCTACAGCCAGGGAATGTAAACAAACAGGACGGGCTTCATCCTGCAGCACCTCTCACTTAACAGCCGCTAATTGGGCACACAAGAGCTCACTATATTTCCAGCACTGCACTAACTCCAAGGAGAGAGTTGGCAATGGCACAAAAATGGCGATCTGCCAATCCCATTACATGAAGAACAGGAGAGGAGAAAAGCACACCATGACTTCAGGGAATTCCAAACATTCTCCTCTAGAACACACAGGGAGGATTGGGGAGAGGAGTTTACTGAAGAGGAACCCAGACACGCCCCTCATTCCCCTCCAGCGCCATGGAATCTCAGTCTTCAATGGACTCAGTCATTTTCAAGAGAAAATGCCTGGCTACCCCAGCCCAGACACACAGGACAACCCCAGTCCCTGTGCCCTTTCACGCTACACCAATCCTGAGGGCTCGATCCAGTGTCACAGGAGAGTGTATGGAGTGCAGCAGCTCACCTCGATCTCTGCTGGTGCAGGCTCCTTGCTGAAGCACATGTTCATGATGTTCCTTGCTGTTCGATAGAAAGTTGTTAGAGAAACAGATCTTCCCTGAAACAAAGAAAACAGCAAAGAGTACAGCCTATGACAGAGTTGATCCTTGGCTTATATCAAGACATAAATCTGGTTGTCACAGGTATTTGACCAATGGCTTCCCCATGGTGACAAAGCCACACTGTTCTCAGGAGGTGACAGCACACTCTGCCTCCAGAGCACTAACTAGCAATGAACATGAAGACTGTAGAATGTGGGCCTGTTCTCCAGCAAGATAGGGCTCTGGATAAAGTTCTCAGGTTGAGAAAGTGACTTGAAAAGCTTCTCAACTTTCTCTTCTTACAAAATAAAAGCCTAAGTACAAGGAAAATCTAATTTTACACTAAGTATCGCAGACAGACACAGTAAGCATGGGTGGTGGACATGCTGGTGCTGCCAGCAGGGTCAAGCATATCAGGTTTTTCCAATTACATCTAAAAAAATATCATTGACAATGCAGGTTTATAAAATCAACAAGAAAGCTGGGCGGTGGTGGCGCACGCCTTTAATCCCAGCACTCGGGAGGCAGAGGCAGGCGGATCTCTGCGAGTTCAAGACCAGCCTGGTCTACAAGAGCTAGTTCCAGGACAGGCTCCAAAGCTACAGAGAAACCCTGTTTCGAAAAACCAAAAAAAAAAAAAAAAAAAAAAGGGAAAAATAAAAAATAAAATCAACAAGAAAAATGTCTTTGGGTCTGACACACTCTCACAGTACTGGTTTAAACAGCTACCAAAGGACTGGAGAACACCTCAGTTCAGAAGGTGCTGGTCTGGGATCACAGAATTTGATGAGTAGATTTAATTAATGAGGACAGCTTCCCAGTCATTTAAGATACAGACAAAATAAACAAAAAGAGCATTCAGTACCAGGATCATTTTTCCATTTTCACAAAAGCAATTTCAGAAGCACAGCAGAATGGACTGTAAGTAGGTGTTCTCAGGTAGCAATTCAAGTAGATGAAGACTAAACTCTTTCTGGGTCTGATAACAGACAAACCTGTAGAAATGCCTGAAGTCCAGAAATTTCTAAGTTCTAAGCTAGGCTAGGTAGAAGCTGAGGTCTGCTGTCAGGCTGAGCCTCAAAAAAAGGATGCAGTAGGATCCAGGGCAAAACTCCTCTAAGAGGTCCTACGGTTTATGGTGGCACAGGCTGGAGCCTGAAATGGCACGGCCATAGGAACCTGGCAGACAACCAGGAAAGGTGCTGACTGCCCTAGCTAATGTAGCAGAAAGCTCTCTAACTCAGCACTCCCTAAGAGATACAACAGGAGAAAACCAGCCAAGAATTCTTCCCTCAGGGAATCCAGAAAAGGGCCGGCAGAGGAAGTCTGAGGTTTCAGCTGGGAGGAATATTCACACAACATCTACAAGCTAGCCCTGGGGTGCCTTTCCCATCTGCCCTTTCCCCCCCAAACAGGCCAACAGAAGGGAGTCCCAAGTCTTGGGGAACAGATGCCAGACTGCAAACTCTGTTTTCAGCCAGGAGCAGGGTGACTCAGGGCTCTTGTGCCCGACCATCAGAAGTAATTCCCTTTCCCAATCTCTTTTCCACCTCTTTTATGCACTGCTGCTAGTGGTGAGAGTCATGTCTAGATTTATCTGTTTCAGCTCTCTCCATCAATACCTAACACTGGGCTGGAAGTACAAGTCTTTTTGCAACATAAAATAAGGAGGTAGAGAAGAGCATTCTCAGAGCTCACAGCCCAGCCTGCAGCTCTGGGAAAAGCAGTGCCATAGGACCACGCCAGAAGCAGAGCCATGGGACCAACAGACAGACCTCATCTTTGTGTCCCTCAGAGATATGTAACACAAGTAAAACACATCATTTAAGGGAAGTCAGAAAAGCCCCGGGAGGGAAACTACTCCCCCACATCTTATGATGCCAAGCCTCAAACCTGAATCCTTGGCTACTTAACTGCTCAGCCTCCCCGGGCAGGTCCAACTGTCTATTATTGGTGTACAAGACAGAATTCTGTTGGTGGGACCAGCTATCCCAAGAATACGAATGTATGTCCCTTTAAAGTGTGTGGTAAAATTACCACTGTGACAGTACCATGGAAGCATGCAAAGCACAGTCTGTGTGCTTCCACGAGGTTGTCAAATAGTATAACACTCACCCAATGCTGTACATTAATGAGAAACAGCTGATCCTTCAGAACCAAAAGCCAAGAACTTTCCATTTATTATTTTCTCCTCTGTGATACTAAGTCATAGCACTCAAAACAGACGAAGAGAGTGCCCTAGCATTCACCCCAGCGGGACAGGCAGCCTCCTTCGGCTCCACCAGGGCAAGGGACATTATTCCTACCCAGCTGCAGGTTATGGGAACTACAGAGCCTCTTACCTTATAGATGCACTTGTGGAAGTCATTGAGGACACCTTTGTCCTCTTCCTCCTCTTTGACCACTTCTTTTTCCTGAGCGAACAATCGCCGTCGGCCTGTCTTAAGAGGGGCCTGGCCCACCTCCTTGAGCTTGCTACGGAAGCCATTCCTGGGTGTAACACCATGGATGAGCCCATTTTTGGGCTCAAAGCGGGGCAGGGAGTGGAACTTGTGGTGGTCATTCTCTGTGTGCCCCTCTAATGGCCCTTTGCGCTTCTCTAGGATTTCCTTCTCCATCAGCACCTCCTTCTCCAGCCGTCGGTGCTCCTCGGGGGACAAGGAATCGTAGGAGAGCAGGTACTGGCAGTAGGCCTCCTGCAGCTTGGCCAGCCGGTCCTGGGCAGTCTTGGGAATGCGCAGCATGTCTGCTAGTTTGTTCCATTTTTTGAGGTCAGTCACTTGCTGCATGCCGCCCATCTCATTAATCAGCCGGAAAAAGCAGGCCAGGTCAAGCTCACAGCCTCCTGGGCAGTGATGGGGTAGAGTGCGGAAGAAGAAATGGTTTAAGAAGGACATAAAGGACTAATCTCCCCAGACCCAAAACCTGAGGCTCCCACTAGGCTCCAGGTACAGCTATGAACATTACTGAATACTAGGAGACAAAGCAAACTGAGGGGCCATCATCTCGGGAAGGAAGCCAGGCACGGTATCTGAGGAACTGAACAGAAGGAGGGAAAGGGGATCACTGCATTGGTGCCCAGGCTGTGTGCTCAGCAGGGACTAGCACACTATTATTCTGAGGGTGGAGGCCAGGAGCAGAGCTGTGGTGACTGTGGGGTGGGCAGGGCTGAGCAAGCTTAGAGCCCCTCTGCTGTGGGGAATTACTATAGTCTCTTCCCGCAGCCTAACGCTCACTCACAAGGGTGTTTATTCTCTCATCCAAGACAGACACCACAGTTGCTCAGGGCACAGGGGCTGCTTATCTCAGGAGATGAGAATGTAAATGTTTATCAAAACTCAATTGGCTGGACGGTATAGCTCAGTGGTACAACACTTGCCTAGGCTCTGTAAGACACACAAATCAAAAGTAAAGCAAACAAAACAACAAATCCATCTCATGTATTAAAATGCAGACCTCAGTCTAAGCACGGGGTGGAAAGTGGAATACTATCAACAACACAGCAGGGGAACAAAATAAAAACCAATAAATCCCTCAGTCCTGAGCTCTCCTGTCAGTAAGATGAAGATGACAGTAGCCTGGACACATTATTGCAATACAGAGAAACACCTGGATTGATTTGGTTGGAAGCAAAAGTCAGGAAACTCCTAAGGACTCAGCATGGTGGTCAGCGGTGCTTTATGATCTCACAAAACTACAGCGACATAAATGAGGTTTCTGTCTCCTGACTTCCAGTTAACACCTAAATGATATGCAATGCTTGCTAAGTCGCTTATAGGACTCTTGCCAGGCCTATACATCACCCGTCATTCCATGGCTATAGGGTCACTTGGTCACCTGTGTGACCAAGGCTTCACTTACTAAATAAATGCCCTCTGGGAAGAGAGGCTCCCAGGAAACACTGCCACAAAAAGGTACATGTACGCACTGGTGAATCTGAGATTAAACATTTCCTAATCCTGCCCAATGGAAGCCCAAGGTATGGAGCCGTTATTGGTCATGGACTAAGTAATGGCAAATGAGATAAAAGTAAACAAGGAAGGAATGAATCACGGCTTATGGTACTAGCTCCGCAATCAGGATTGTAGGGGAAAAGAAAAGTATGCAACGAAAAGTGTCTGGGTTGTCACGGCGACAATACTTGCTGCCTTGCCTGTCCCCCAACACAAAAGTACTGTGCACTGATAGGGAGTTAGAATGTCCCCTACCAACCAGCAGGTCTCGCTAAGGCAGGATTCTGGTCCACTTGCCTCTGGGTTACCTGAAGGCTTGGTGTGGGGGGTGAGGGAGTGCATACCCCTCCCTGTCTATGAGCTCTATCCAAAGCCTGCCATGCCATCTCTGGCAACACGTTCAGGAGATCTTCATCAGGTATGTTCAATGGCAGCCTCCTGAGTAGAGAACTATGAAATCTCTACCTGCTAATCCTCGCTCTTGGCCTTGGGGTGACCATAGGGGAGCCATTCCAGACCACCCAATCACAGACATGGCACTGTTTCACAAAAGTTGGAGCCTATGGGAAGGATAGTGGACAATGCTGCTATCTGCCTTGAGGGACCAGCCCCTAGTACAAGTCACTTGAACTTCACTAGGGAAGTCCATCTTGGAGTATGAGTACCAATAGAGGGCAAGAGGAGTCACAAGGAGTGACAGAAGCAGGCAAAAGGAGCCATGCCTACAGGAAAGGCATTCAGCTTTCCAAGCCGTGCACCCACAACAGTAGTCCATGGTGCCCACTGCTAGCCAGAACCAAACAAGTCCTTGAAAGAAATGGAATCTGATCCCTTAGACAAGGTCCATTTTGCTCAAAGAAACTGAAGAAAAGTGGGGAGGAAAAGAGAGAGAAAAACAAACGAGAACAAGAAGGCTGCAAAGATGGCAGATGCAAAGATGGCAGGAGTTTACAGAAGGGTTGTACGTAGAGTTATGAGGACATCCAAGTACAAACCCTGAAACCCCACAATGTAATGGTGTTGTGAAGGAATCTATAAAGTAACCACTAAGTTAAAATAAGGTCACCCAGGCAGGCGGTGCCCCACCACACTGGTGTCCTTATAAGGAGATACAGAGGGGAAAGGCACTGAGAGGACACAAGTGCAGCTGCCCCACTAGAAGCCCCAGAAAGAAGCTTTAGCAGAAATCAGTCCTCTGACATGCAGAATTAGAAAACGATTTCTGCTTTTGAAGCCATCAGTCCATGGTACTTTGTTTGAACAGCCTGAAATCCTCAGCCCATCCCTGGACACTGATCACCTCCAGCAGTAGAAGACAGTCCAGCAGGGGGCCTGGGATCTAGCACCATGACAAATCCCCAGGTCTAAGGCCACCAATTCCAAACTTCTTACCACAAGCATCTAGGACCAGGGGAACAGGGGCTCCACTAGAACAGGGAAATGAGTTGGGAGATCCACCTGCCCCATGCTAGGGATCATGGCAAAGCTAAGAGAGGAGCCACTCAACCCTATACCTTACCTATGAGGGGGAGTTCATCCATGGTGATGCCCTGAGATCTGAGGTGCTTCTTTATGCAGGCTAGCCGCTGCACGTTGGGGCCCCAGCGTCGGCCCAGCTTATGGATGTGCTGGATCTGCGTGACAAAGCGCATCTCATCGTTGAGTTTGCACTCTGGCCGCCAGTCTGGGGGAGGAATCACACGACACATCCCGTACTTCTCCACCTGAGCACGTACTGACTCAATGTAGATGAGAGGGTCATGGAACTCCTTGGCGGAGGGCCTGAGGACAGGGATCTCGTCCATTGCTGCCCACCCAGACCTGCCGATCCCCTTCTCTGGCTTGCCCTGCGGATCATGCGGCTTGTGCGAGGACTCGGGTTGCGAGGTAGAACGATGTTCACAGGGGGTGCCCTCTGCCTTCCCATGTGCTTGTTTGCCTGGCGTGTTCTTGCCAGCCGTGGCCCGCTTCGGCCTATTCCTTTCCAAACTTCGCTCGGGCACTTCCTTCTTCACGTGTCCATTCAGCAGAGACTTCTCTGCTGAAGCCGCTGAGGCCTTTTTGCCAGGGGCTTCAGCGGTGCCTGCTGCCCCTTTCATCTTCTTGGGGGGTGACTGCAGCTTGTCCACCTGCTGTGCCTCTTCCAGTCTCCTCTTGGAATTCCGCAGTCCCTCCCTCAGCTGCCGCCCCCCCACCTCCTTAGTGCATGACTTTGGGTTCAACCTGCTGCTGGCCTTGAGGCCATTGGC
Source organism: Dicrostonyx torquatus (assembly GCA_028555095.1). Taxonomy (NCBI): domain Eukaryota; kingdom Metazoa; phylum Chordata; class Mammalia; order Rodentia; family Cricetidae; genus Dicrostonyx; species Dicrostonyx torquatus. The sequence continues at coordinate 2,251,055 of JAQHUG010000130.1, forward strand.
AGCAGGCCCGGTGGACGTGGACGCGCCCCCGAGGGATAGCACCTGTTTGCGGGTTTTTGCATTGCTACTTTCAGTTTTCCCTGAGATTGTGTGGTTGACAGCTGAACTGGGCTTGTGGTGGGTGGGTTTGGTTTCCTTGACCAGTTCTCTCTTGGCTTTGGTGTATGTGACAGTCCCCTTGGTCACTGTGGCAGTGTACTTCACAGTTTTGGATGGTGAAGGTCTGACTTCTCGGATCTTTTTGGCACTGGTTGTACCTGCACCCAGAGATGACATCCGAGTGACTCCATTTACCTTAGACACCTACGGAGGCAGCAGAATCAGGGGTAAGAGAAAGAATTAGTACCCAGGAAGAAACAGTGAGAAAGGACTACTACAGATGTTTGGTGACATATTTGGGAGATCAGATAAATAAGGCAAAAAGAGCCATCAAGCCTTAGTCTGTGATACTAGCATGACATCTTCACAACACACCTAGATCTTACCCCAGATTGTGCAGGCCAGTCTCTGCATTTCCTGCATGTGTCTGCATACTAACATTTCTTTGTATGGCTCTTTCAGAGAATCTTGGGCTCCCCATGTGTGGACCTATTAATTACCTATTACCAAGTTTTTAAGATTCTGCTCATTTGAGACAAATGCAGACCAGAAAAGGACACCAGATCTCATTATGGATGGTTGTGAGCCACCATGTACGTGCTAGGAACTGAACTCAGGACCTCTCTCCAGGTGACATTTCAACTTCTTTTGTGAAGCAATAATAAGTTTAACCCCCTTGCAAGTCCCATTTAAGTTTCTGCTAACTGGGTAAATAGAGGCAGCCATGCCCATCCTATATTGGCCATCCATATGCCAGCCTCAAGAACCAAGAACCAAGGAAAAATCTGTGAAAAAGAAGGTCAACTCATTCACACAGAATGGAAGAGTGTGGTTTGACAATCTCCCAGAAGTCTGCAGACCTATATACAAGAACACTGAGGTACTGGACTCATCAGTTACAAGGTAGGTGACTTTACACTAATCAGTACAGCTGTGGGTTTGGCATGACATTTAGTCTCATGGGTGTCTCTCATCTACCACACGAATTTTAAAGAAGGGGGGGGGGAGTTAGAGCCGCCGTCACCTCCTCCAAAAGAACCTAAAACTCACTCTATTACAAAAACCACAGACCTCATATCAGAAAAATGCTGAAGTGGGGAGCCTGGTGTGCTGGTGAGGCATAATCGTGTAGCTAAAAGTGCCACCATGGGGCTGGATCATGAGCAACCTGCTCTCACCATAAAGATCTGGGTGATAAGTCAGTGGGATGAAGAAAATAGAAGTTGATGGGAATCCAAACCAGCAAAGGAAATGAAAGGTTCAGGATTTTCCCAAATAGATTACTGCCCCATTCCCCCAAAAGAGTCTCTAAAGCCCCCTCCATGGGTTTAAGATAGGAGGCCTATGATTCTGGAACTCCAACCAGATATTTAGTTGTCATCTACAAACCACACTTTGAAAAACTGCTGAACAAGGTCTTGAAGGGGGTCAGGGCCTTTATGGTACAGAATCCAGTCAGATCTGTTTTCTACGAATGCCAGAAATGATCTGAAAACAAATGCTTGGTGTGACTTGGCTTGTGAGCCTACTACCCATACTTGCTCATGGAGCTTCCCCAGCTTTTGGCGACATACTCTCTAGAAAGGCAGAAATGTGGCAAACTTCAGAATTAAACTGTGGGTTTTGGGTCTTACTATATAGCCACCGCGGGACTAGAAATCACTAGCCTCAAAAGTGCTGGGATTAAAGGTGTACACTGCCACTACCAGCACATCCTGGACAGTAGCCCACTAGCCACCCTACTAAAAGGTAAGACTAAGAGAGGGGATCTAGAATAAAGTGGGAAACTGGCTAAGAGTTTAGACGAGGGGTGAAGTGGGACACCAATGAATTAGGTGCCAATACATAAGGCTGGAAGAAGGTTCAGCTGATAAGTGCTCACCATGTAGGCATGAAACACTGAGATCAATTCTCTAGCATGCATCCAAACATCTAAGCATGACAACACACAATTTAGTCCCCATATAGGGGAGGCAGAGATAGGCATGTCCCTGGGACTTGCTGGTCAGTCAGCTAGAGAAATCATGAGCCTAGATTCAATGGAAGACTGTCTCAAATAACAAGATGGACAGCTCCTGAGGTAGCTTGGGTTTGTTCTCTAGTCTACACATAGTAACACACACACACACACACACACACACACAAAGCAAGGGATGAGATCAAGAACAAGGTTCTACTAACTTGAAAGAAGAGGTATGGAAATACCTCTATTTAGGTCACCTTAGTTTTATCAAATGAATCTATTGATTAAATGCCCAAATGAAAAACATTAAGATAATTAGTAAGTGGATTTAGTTGATCTGCATCTCCAACATGATGGACCCCGAGACAGTCAGCTAGGTGCAGACATTTGGCAAGCAGGCTCTGGGATGGTACCATATGCGTTGGAGATGGTAGAGGAATACATGCTACACAGGCTTCCCTGCCCCTGCATTACTGGAGGGTACAGCCTGTCTCACCCTTACATAAGCAATACAATAAAACTAGTCTCTTCCCAAAGATGAAGACTTTCTGTCAAAAGCCCAGCCTCAGATATATACTGGCATCGGGTCAGTATTTCTCTAGCTTGGAAACCCTGAAAATTCCTGAGAACAAAGTGAGCACTTTTGATGATTGATAGAAGTTCCACAGCCACTGGCCATACATCAAATCCATATTCAGAAGTCCTAGATGGTGCAATGTCACGACAAGTCCTTTAACCCAACCTTTCCCCAACTCTGTCAGAGGGCATGGCATGAAATCAAGGTTCCCTGTGGCCCTTATCAGATAAAGATGAAGATTCTTGGGACCAACCCTCTGACTTCTAGGGACACCTGGCTCCTTGCCAAATTGTTTAGACACTCAGTGTGCTGCAATTCTGTGTCACTGTCTTCCAGGACAAGACACCACATTGTTGTGGGATGAAACGCTAGACTGCTGCCAAGATTACTGTCAACCACTAAAGTGATGCAAGTCTATTTCACTTGCTTTCTCAGATTAGGTGTCCACACAAATATAATGCCTCGTGTTCAGGTAAGGTCTTTTCGAGCCAGAACAATTAGTTCTAATGGATGAAAAAATAAACTAAAGCAGCAGTCCTCAACTGTAACCCTGTCCCTCATACAAAGTTTTCCAGTGGTGGCCACAACACAGCTGGCAGGCTAAGCCAGGAACTAAGCCATCTCACAAACTTGCTGAAGAATATACAGAAACCTTAACAAGTTGAGATGGCCTCTTCTACTGGAAAGGCTTGGAGCCAAACAACTGAACACAGTGACACCTCCTTCACAGCGTATGCTCATTGCTCAGAAGTCAGCATTTAACCAGCACCTCAAAAACAAACAAAACCACAGGGAAACGAGGAGCTGTAACACCAGTAATGTTCTACCAGTCTCAGATCTACAGCACATTTGACTTTCAAAACAAAAGACAACCTCGGTCATGGAAATGGTATCAGCAAGGGAAACCACGAGTCACAGCTGTGATGTCCTAAGGCGGTGTGGATGTAAGGGAATATGCCTTATTTGCTGGAAGGGTAGCACAGGACTGCTGTAGCAGGACCCTCCAAGGCACAACATAAAAAAGAAAACAGCAAAACAGCTTTCTACACGACAGTTCTAGTAAAGATTCTAGGAATGCAGTGCCACCCATAAACCAGCTCTGCGGAAAATGGGTTTGTGAATTGTTCTGGGCCCACAATAACCCACCTGTTACCTGCATTTCCAGAGGCCACAGAGACAGCCAGAAAGTATTTGCAAAAGGTTGTTTAGGTCCGTCCCCTGCCTTCCTCCCCACATACACACAATTTAAAAACTCAAAGAGTTCAACTATTCCTCCTTGTCTGGTCTTTTCTTTAGACTTTTTTTAATGACAGGAACTCCACCCACCCACAGTGATTTAATAAACTTTGGTGAACAGGAAGGACTTGTACTTACAAGGCAGAACAAAAAGTAGATGTTTGGGGAAAAGTGAACCAAGATTTAATTAAGAGTCTTCATTCACCCAAGGTCATTATTGGCAAACTCTTATTACCCGCTATTACCCGCGAGAGGGAGCCAGTGAGCTTGACCAGGAGCACAGATTAAGTGGACAGAGACAGGGTCACAGGTTAAGGAAGACCCAGGTTCTCATAGCGATCGCAGAGGCATCTACCACAGAGGAAACATGGAAACAGAAAGCTAAAAATGAGCACACAGACTCAGGAGAAGCAGGGCAAAACTCCCTTATAGCGCTCTATACATAGATCGAATGGTATTACCCCAAAGACACAGGGGTGGCATTATTGGGCATGTGGCCTTGTAGGAAAAAGTGTGTCATGGGGAATGGGCTTTGAGGTTTTAGAAGTTTAAGCCAGGCCTGTGGCTTGCTCGCTCTTCCTGTTCCTTGAGGATCTCTCTACCTCTCTAGCACCAAGTCGGCCTATGTGCCACCATGATTCCCACTATGCCAATTGTAAGCCAGTCCAATTAAATGTATTCCTTTGTCATGATGTCTCTTCACAGCAATAGAAAACCTAAGATAGTCAGATTTCATTCTGTAGAGCTTATTCCTAATTTTGCTTTCCTAAATTCACATTCTTTATCCTTTGGCCTCTGTGGATCTTATAGGACGAGGTCATTTCCTCTCTATATACTTACACAAGAGGTGTCTTCTGGCCAAGTAAGTCATATATCCTTCCAAGAGTGTCTGATGGCTGCCCTTGAAGACCTGTAACATCCTTCTCAGTATTACAGATTAACCTCAGCATAAAGAGTAACACATATTTCATGTGTACCAGTAATTCATATTCCAGAATATTTATTGGCCACATTCAACTAGGAACTTCATTGACGCTCTTGGAAAGCTAGTATTTCAAAACACTTTCTGAGAAGCAGGTCAGGCTAGCATTTAGGGTGCTGAGCAGCAGGCCTGTCATACATTCGACGACATATACAGCAAGACCCTATCTCAAAATAAAAGTAAATAATCTCTCTCCTGATAGCCCCAATCTTTTGGCAATCCCACAGCAACTGGTATCTGTTACTGTGTTTAACTGGAAGCCTTATTTCAGAATAACAAATGTCAAACATCTACAACGCAGTCTGCCAGTTCCAGAGGCTTGTGATGAGATTAGAGTAGGGTGCTGGCCACAGACCCCACATATCAAGGCAAAGAAATGCAAAAAAGTTGTGTGTATTCATGTATGGTAAATCTCAGGATCCAGGGTCTTGACGCCCAAGGACTGCACCATCTACCATTACTCCTTAGTCCAAGAAGAGTGCTTTACTGTGAGAAGAACAGGGTCTGTTCCAGGACCCATCAGAGCAAGCAGAGCAAAGGTGCTGCCAGCAGCACCACGTGCAAATCAGTCCACCCAGACATTTCCTACAGTCAAATCTAAAGGTAAAAGTGAAAGGATCCTTCAGGAGTCTAATGATTTATATATATATTAAGCAATTAAAACGAATCTACAATTTGCTTTTATTGACCTCATTTTCAGAGCACTCAACTAACAAGATCTGATGATCACCCATTAAGCACCAGGAAGGCAAAGATCACATCTCAAGATCTCAGTGGAGATTAGGATCACAACAAAATCAAAACTTGAAGGCCTTTGAGTGATTCTGGACGTAGGAAAGACTTCCCATATCTGCAGGGTCCCCAAGAACAGAAGCCAAGGCTGGCAGCACTCAAGTCCCAGCAGCTCACTCTATTGTGGTCTCTGTGGTGGTTTGACTGAAAATGGTCCCATACACATTTGAATGCTTTATTCCCAGTTGGTAACAGGTTGAGGATTAGGAAATATGACTTTGTTGGAGTGGATTTGTCAGTGGGGGTGGGCTGTGAAACAGCAAAAGCCCATGCCAGGCCTAAATGCCATCTGCCTAAAAAGAGGATGTAGCTCTCAGATAAGTCCCCAGGAGCAAATACCTGGCTGCCATCATGCCCCCTACCATGATGATGATGATGGCCTAAACTGAAGCTGTAAGCAAGCCCCCAATTAAATGTTTTCTTTGATAAAAGAAGAAATACATGGTGTCTAGTGTCGCAGTACAGAATATGAACTAAGACAGCCTCCCATCGACATTCTAGATGAGATCAGGTGTATGCACCCACCATGGACCAGTGGGCAAAGACAACCGAGCCCCCCTCCAAACTTTCCACTCACCCAGACTAATTAGCTTCTTTAGCCTGACTTCACTTTGGTGAGCGAACTGAGCATTATCTGGCACATCAGAAAGCTCTTCACAATGAAGGTTACCTGTTTCCGTAAGTCCTGAGCCGACCGATGCAGAGGGGGAGGTTGGTGGTTGGCAGGAAGCCCCTTGGCCAAGGAGCCTACAGAGGGGGTGGCCGAGGGCTGGGCCATTGAAGCCTGCTCCCTTCGACTGTCTGCCCTGTGGTCGATGTGCTTCTCCTTCCCAGGAGTGGCCTCCTTGCTTTTGTGTTTTTGAGTGGGTTCTTTCTCCCGTGTTGACCTGTTGGAGCCATTAAAGACTAGAAAAGGGAGAGAGGGAAAATGAAGTTACTGTCTTGAATGGATAACTATTCAAACATTCTCCAGTGAAATGGGCAGCACCCAAAAAGAATCTTAAAGGAGATGAAGCTGATTAAAAACGCTTTAGATAAATCATAAGGAAGAATTCCTGTAGCTTAAAACATTTTTTTTAAAAGAATCCATTAAAAAAAAAAAAACCTCGCTAACATAGATGATTAGTCATAGTAGCTTGTCTCTAAAATCCTAACACTCAGGAAGTCAATGCAGAACTACCCTAATAACTTCAAGACCTCTCTGGGCTACACAGTGAGTTCTGGGCCAGCCTGACCTACAGAGTTTGACAATCTCAAATAAACAAAAATAGTTACACAGTTAAAAATAGTTACAGACTAAAAACTATAGAAAAATTTATTCAGAGACTATTAACGTTATAATAAAAGAAACGGGTTGTACTTGAAAAAGTGATACTCAATTTCCTCAGGTTACAAGGGGACTGTGCTGTGTGAAGCCCCATATAAACAGAATGTTATTATTAGGAAGAAAGTGTACTGGCTGCAATTGACCTACTGACCTTCATAGCTAGCATCCCTTTAGTGCAGAGGGGCTGGCAGGTTCTAGGTTCTCATCATCACGCCTAGTATCACCAGACAAGACTGGATAGTATACATCACTAGCCTGATAGCACATCACTAGCCAGGGAGAGACCCAAATCAATATTCAAAGTGCATTTACTACTTAGTACAACTTGCTTCATAATACCAAAAAAAAAAAAAAATCAATTAAGGTATGTAAAGTCAGTAATGTCAGGGACCATCTGTATGTAGTCACAGTTCAAGACCACCTGAAGATAAGCGAGAAGCACTGAATGACATTTAAAGGCACACGTACGCTTAGAGACTGTTGTGCAACTGGATGGGTAAGGCACGTAGTTGCAGTTGAATAATGGGTGAGGTGGAGCTGTAAGCTAACCCATTCATTACTAAATCAAGAACCAGCAACTACTTCCCTAAATAAGCCACACACTCTTTGGACTGTTCCCTGCTTAGAATTTCCTGGTTAAGTTATTATTTATTTATCCTTTTAGTAGCCATTTAGGACATAGAAATATATAACCTAATGTGCTTTCAACTATCAGGTAAAATCTTAAGAATCATGAATCTGCTTCCTGAACTCCAAAAGCTAAGAATGTTATCAGCTAGACCTAGGAATTCTTGACTGGATTCTTGACTAATTCCTTACTAATTTCATAAAGCAAAGAACATGGCTCCAATATCCTGAACTGCTTTCAAACTTCTCCTAAGACAGACAATTCACAGTACACCTGCTTTTCAGCACTAGTTTTATTGGCATTCATTTTAGTCCAAGAGAGGGTGAAACAAAATATTCTCTGAATTTATCCTATCATGTTAGCAGTACTTGAAGTGCAATTCTTGAGTGACTTGATCCTTGGTCTTCTCATTTGGAGGCTGAGGATAACAGATGTTCCTGCAGATAGCCACTGAAGATTTAAAGGGTCTGTCCTAGGAAACTTCATCAGCATATCCTGACTAGATGTGTTCTAGCCTCCTTCCTTTCATTGCAAGTAGAGGGCAGTTGGCCTTTGCAAGACCCACCACAACATGTGACCACTGAGGTTCATTAAATATGACACCTTTACCATTTGCCTGCCAAGTGCCCCCCAGCCCCCACCCCACTATACCTTCCACAAGGATCTAGATAAAGCTTAGCACAGCCACCATTTGTCCCCCATGCTACTCAATATGCCCCTAGCATTGCTACTGGCTAGCTTGTCCAAGAATTCATGTTCTCATGTAAACACAAAGGGATAGGAGTGCTTGTCGACTACTGTAGTGACAATTCAGGGGAAAACGGGTTAACTGGCAAGCAGCAAACACGGAATGCCAGACTCCTTTGCCAAAGAATCATGCCAGCAAACAGTTCTAAGCTGTGGACAGAAAGTATGTCTTCTTGACCCAAAAAAGAAAGGTCCTTCACCACCACTGCCTGTATCTGAAGAGGAGAGAGGTTCCAATGGAATGGACTTGGAGGACTTTCAGCTACTAATCCTCTTTCCCAGGAAAACACTGGAAAGCAAAGACCTGGAACCAGAGCCGAGCTGTACAATACTGGCTGCAGCGGGTGGTGTGAGAGGCCAGTGCCACCAATGCAGCTGAATAAACCAGCTGCTCTACAAACTGCAGCAGCGTGCCTGCTAACGAGTATTCTAATAAGATGTCCTAGGAAAGAGAAATGAAACAAACTGATTTGCAAACAAAAGATGCTTTTCAAATGAATCTGGCTGTAATGATCCTGCGATTTTATAGAGCAATATACTCCAATGGCAAACATACCCAAAAAGTCACATCGTGTGTTAAATGGGGAGAAAGGGGGAGGGAATGATTGGGAAAAGCCGATAAAGGCTAGGACAAGGTATATTTTGTGCTCGGCAGCTCACTGATTTTGAGTGTCGTGGGAACCGGCCAGTTTTATTCCTCCAAGTAATTATCTTTTGTCTTAATTTGTTAAGATTTTCAAGAAAGGAAGAGAAGGAAAAAGGAGGTTTAAAAAAAAAATCACTTCCCATTCTGTGAGCATGAGGCAGAAAGGCATCAATGTATGGAAGCTCACTATAACCCGTCCCCAATTAAAAGAAATAATTGGACTAGCTTCTTTAAGCATCCATCACAGTGAGCCATATTAGGAACCCGTATTGTCCTCAGATACAAATAGCTTTACATAATGAACAGAGACTGATATATTGATTTGTATACACTTACTCTGAAAGTTAAATGCTCTATGGGCAAGTGTTTTCACACCATAATAAACAAAATCTGCAAATCCTAAGCCTGATATTTTCATTGAAGGTCTTGAAAGGGAAAGATTTCCTTCCAACTAGGAGTGAAAAAGAGACAGGCAAGAAAAAGTTTCTTTAGTAATGTCTTTTACTGAAATTATGTGAGGTGGAAAGCTACATTTCCATAAAGAAATTCACATTTAAAAAGAGTCCAACATGAATGATGCTGTCCATGAGCTCTGTACACACACTGAGATGTGGGCAGGCTTAAGGCAAACTTATGAAGGAATGTCTAAAACCCTCACATACTCTGGCTGAACACACTTCTGTGCCCGATTCCCTAAAGGATGAACCAGTTGCCCCTCATCTGTCTTCCAAGACTTGCTCAAGAATTATGCATCAAATATACATGGGGTTGTGTGTTCTTCAGAGAAGGACACTATGCAAATATAACATGGGTGATCTAAACTCTTGTTAGCCGGGCAGTAGTGGCGCACGCCTTTAATCCCAGCACTTGGGAGGCAGAGGCAGGTGGATCTCTGTGAGTTTGAGACCAGCCTGGTCTGGTCTACAAGAGCTAGTTCCAGGACAGGCTCCAAAGCCACAGAGAAACCCTGTCTTGAAAAACAAACAAACAAACTAACTAACTAACTAAATAAATAAATAAATAAAAAATACTCTTGCTACAATGGCAAAAAGGCACATCTGACAAAAACAAATTCATTTTAAAGAGAGCTGACAAAGCCAGCAACCTGGTCTCTTACCCTGTCTTGCTTAATTACTCATAATAAACAGGACAAATGCCAAGAGCAAGGAGTTACTGGGTAAGTGCAGTAATAAAGGAAGAAGTCCCTGGCATTTGATAGAAGTTCTTCCACATTTTGAGAATACTCCCTGTCTCACTTGAGAGCTGATGTGGACTCAGGAACCCAGAAGCACTATTCCAAAAACTTGCTCTGCTTGTAGAAAAGCACCAGGCAAGCAATAAAGAGCTTCAAGACTGAACAGATACAACAGTCAAACTAACAAGAACATTGTCTAATACCATCCCTCTAGAACAGGGCTGAGGGAGAGAAAAGAATCGCTGTAGAATAAAAATTAAGAAGAACGCACTATAGAAAGAAAAGAGATCCACAAGTTTCTGACAGCAAGCCAGGCATTTAAATGTAAGCTTCATGTTATTACAAGCTGTCCTGCCTTGAACAAGGCACAGGCTCCATCAACTGGCTGGCATTAAAGCCTATTTACTGTACAAAGGCTGGCTTCCCTGGAGCCAGTTCAACTTTATAGAGCTTCTATTGTCTGAAGACAATGGGATGTCTGCTAACTGGTGCCAACATTTCAGGAGGATTTTACTGTAGCGTGTAGGCACTCTACCCTGGTTTGACCTGGGCCAAAACAGCTCGGTAACTCAGTAGAGCATCATGGCTTAAAACAGGAAGAGTAGGAAGGACAGTTCAAGTTCCTTTATGCATTCTTAGAACCATCACCAAGCCAAACTCACCAGGTAGTACCGTCAACACTCTCTGAGCAACTAACTCAAGCATCTTAATCAAGTTCTATAGACTAGGATTCTGCCTCACTCAGATGATAATTGCTATAAGAGGAGAAAAATGTGTGCAGATAGTTTGCTTTGGATTATCCTTCCTCACACAGCAGATAAGGTCATGCTATGCAGCTCTGACTGGCCAGCAACTTGCAATAAGCCTCTTAATTGTTTAGATGACAGGCATGAAATAATCAGGCCTATGTACAATAATTAAAGCATGGAATATCTTAAGCGAACTGAATTCCCATCCTTCTCTATGGAAATTTATATTCTCTATGTCACAGTTTGTTTGTCACTGTCAAAGATCTAAAAATGGAAATAAATTATGAGTAATGATGTGCAATAACTACAAACTTGGATATATTCACTGTTTAAACATATTTGTTACCAATATAATCAGTAACTCATGATACTAAGTTTTAATGGCTGCTAATAACTTTATGATGTGTCAGGGCAACAAAAATATCATAAATGAATATAAACAATTTGTCCCTGAAAAATGGTTACCTGATTCTCTTCACCACAAACCGAACACTGGTAACATTATGAGCCCTAGGTAACTAATATCCACAACATTTCAGAAGGACCATGGGTAAAAATTGCTAGAAAAATGGATTCCCATACTTAACTCAAGAAAAGAGCAAACATGGATTATTCACAGTAGGAGTGGAACATTAAATTGTACAGAATAGATGATCAGCAATTTTGCAGTTTGGCGGGAAATCTATGGAATTCTGCATCCAAAAGGGCAATCACATCTGAAGTAAATGGTAAGTTCTGGCTCACCTTTAAACTTGAATAAACAATTACAACATACTAGAAAAAAGACCCTGAAAAGTGGGTATGGTATACTCTGCTAACAAGGTCCATTATATAAAGTATAATGGTAAAGGGAAATCATCAACTTCAGAATAAAAATACAAACCTACGGTGTGAAAAGTCTGAAAATGCAGTTTGGCAAAAACCTACATTCTTATGAAGAGATGTGCAAAGAGAATCAGTAGTCCAAGGTCAGCCACAGCTTGGAAGCTCATAGAAATTCACTACGGTGATAACTTTGTACAAGAAACATCAGGTCCATAACTCCAGTGGCTCTAGGGACCAAAGTTTGGCTCAGCCATTTTTGGATCAAGCTACATGTCCAGGAGCACAGGAAGTAGTATTCTACGATAAAGATACCAGCACCAGATCCAAGTAGGGTCAGTCTCAAAGCCCTGAACTATACATATACACACATACATGCATGTATACACACACATACCTCAATTAGGTACTGATCACTGTCTTGTTTGTTTGGGACTGGATTGGACCAGGGCTGAGAGGGCTGGTGGCAGCAGCAATCAAAGACAGATTTCTTGTGTCAGGCTACTGTGGACTAGAATAACTTCAGCCTCCTAGACCACCAAGGCTATTCATAACTCAAGGCCAATTTCTGGATCCAATGTATGTGAATGTATTTGGTTTCATCTAGAAACTTGACAAGATGAACTGGAGAAGCTGGTATAGCAGCAGAAGGCAGAACCTAGCCCAGGTACGGCTTGTGATCACTATGGACACTGCTAGGGACACTATGACAGTCACTGTTTGTTAAGTGCAAAACTTCCACTAAATCTGTGAGATTCTGTCCAGCTGGCCTGCTTGAGTGCACTTTTTTAAGATGCTGAATGGAACAGAGGAACATAAACTTTAGACAAGGAGAAGAAACTGGGATTAGTGGCTGGACTTCCAGGAGAGCTACCATGGAGACAGCTCACAAAGCAGCTATGGTGAGGTGGAAAATGTCAGCACTCAGTAGAAACAGTTGATTCTCAGATAACCCTCAGTATATACCAAGCATTTGAGGAACATGAACTTTCTAGAATTCTAGCAAATCTAGGCGTCCATATATTTTTTCCAATTACATGAAGAGTTAATGACAGTGGCAAATGTGGCATAGTCAACTAGGAAAAAATTCAAGAGACAGGCTAGGTGGTGGCATCTCTTTGAAGAAAATTAAATCTATACCACAAAAACGTCTAGGATACAGCTTCAGAAGAGGCACGGCTTCTAAAACATACTAATTACTATGCCAAGTGGCCTGTTAACAAATAGAGACTTGAATATTCTGGGGTGTCAGGGAGATAGATGTCATAACTCTAGAAGCATTGCTGATCCTGTAAGATAAGCTCCAGCCTTACAACCCCCTTTTCTTTTCTTTTGATGGTGGTAGGGGGTCAGCGCCGGAGGATAGTCCCTTGCCTCAATAGGAAAGGTGTAACTGCTACTGGCTAGAAAGATCTAGAGGATTTCCTATGGCCACTTTCAACTGAAGCAATATTCAGGAAAGACCCTGACTCTGCTCCTGGCAGCCCCCTCCACCACTTCAGATGGTGGGGGCTCATGAGTGCTCGAATGTAATGACAACACATGAATGCAGGAAACTTCTGCAAATGATTATTGTATGGCCATCATAGAACATGTACCCAGTGGGAAAGTGGGAAACCAAAAGCAATTAATTAAGTAATTCCAGCTTGGATTCCAATGGCATGTTGTTTAAAAAGACTTCCGAGAAACATCCCTCTTAAGAAAAAAAGATGTGCATAAAAAGGAATAAAAATCCTTCCTGTTCCTTCTAATTTCTTTTAAAGGAAATAGAAAAACAAAACAAAAACCATTTGAGTAATTAAACTAATGAACTTCCACCAAGTTATTCTGAAGATCACAAAGCCTGCAAATCATTCCAAACTCAATAAATCCTCAATTAGTCCACTTACTAGTGATGAAACACAAAGAGCAAAACAATTAGAAACACTTTATAATATCTATAAAAGTTCCAAATATAAACTTGTATGATACAAATTTATTTAACATGTTTAGCAGTGTTACTGTGTTGTCTTATTTCAAAAGCTCTACTGCAGGCACTATTTGATGCTCTGAGTGTGGGAGAACATTCAGAGGTGCACTACTGAAACGGACGTCCCTGGACTCACTATTTGTTATTGACAACAAGGTTAAACTGTAATGCTGTCCAACTCATTCCAGATTGTGTATTTTAATCAATAAGCCCTTTCAATTAGGATGGCGCTGCATGTGAAAAAAAATGAGATCTGTGTCATATTTTCAGAAATAAGCTTCTATCAAGAAACACTTAAATCTTCCAGAATTTTAGTGTTCAGGTTTGGTTTTGTTTTCGTTTTTCGAGACAGGGTTTCTCTGTAGCTTCAGAGCCTGTCCTGGAACTAGCTCTTGTAGACCAGGCAGGCCTGGAACTCAGATATCCACCTGCCTCTGCCACCCGAGTGATAGGATTAAATGGATGTGCCACCATCATCACCCAGTTGTGTTTAGATTCTTAATCTAAAAATGCTGATACACTCAGCTCAAGAAAATGATGCAAAATGTGGTCACAACGAGGTTCTTCTTTCTTGCCAGTTTCCAAGAGATCAAGTGACGTGCCACCAAGCAGCCATGAGATAGTCTCCAAGTGTATTTCAACAAAAACAAAGTCAATCCGGAAAAGGCACTGCCTGTTTGGGCTACAGACATTTCAAAAATACGCAGTAAAAGCTAAACTGTTCCGAAACGTTTCTTTACTACACTATGTACTTATCTCCCTGCATCCCAGTGGGGTGACCTGTCCAGAGAGGACACAGATGTTTCTGGGTTTCCTGACTTGTCTCAGCACTGTACCATACAAAAAGAGAACTGAATACCAATCAGACAAGAGAATTAGAAAGGTGTGAAAGTAGCTTACTCACCCCAACTTGTCTCTTACAAAAAAATCTCCCACCCCAACAAAAAAAATCTGAGGCATCATCTGGCACACAGTAAAGACGATCTCCCCTAGCACCTTTCTAGCAGAGACCTATAGGAGCATGTGCACATGCTCACTGAAGGTGAACAAAGATCCCAGGACACGAAGATCATCTAACTCAACATTTCAATTCCATAGAAAAGAAAAATGAAAAGGAGGCACCCATAAACTATTCTGAATCTGACATGTTCAAGCAGCAAGAGAGCAGATTCTAACCAAAGACATTAACGAGCAAACAAACTAACAAAATAAAAGACCATGCATGTGCACATTTACCAAGAGCAATCTGAGGTTAAAAAACTGAAGTCAGAAGAGGCATGCAGCAGGACTCAGTATCATGTCTCGCTTAAATGCAGACTGTAATAATGCAGCATAGTGGAAAATCTAAGAGCTGGCTCCATTGCTGGGATACCAAAGAGGGTAGCCTAGGAAGCAGTGCTATGCAAAGCTAATGAAATCTGGAGCTTTGCAGGTATTCCCAGAAAAGAACCCGAATCTAAAAAGAAACACCTTTGAAATCCAGTAGTATTAGTCTTAACCATCTCTCTCAATGCAACAATTTAAAATTAGCAATCTTCTTATTCCTCCTACCTATGAGGGCATAAAAGTCTTCTCACCATTAGTCACAATTACACTTTCCCTAACATAGGTATGCTCTAAGACAGGAGGGCAGCAGACTACCCTCACATGCCCTGTACACACCTGAATGCCAATGGAAAGGCAACTCTCTCAATCAACAAGTTTCAATGTTGTGACCTAGAAGATGGACCAGTGGATAAAAACATTTGCTACTCCGTGATTTAAAAGCTGATCACAAAACTTTGGCATCTTATTGACAATCACTATCAACTGTTTCCTCTTCTGGTGCATAATCTGTACTTCATCTGGCAATTATAATCATTTCCACATAGAACGTCTTCATTTTTTTTAATCTGGAATAATTTTGGGCTATGCTACGTTCTTTGTCCACAAAGAGTCTGGTACTTAACTGCCCTGAAGAAATCTGACTGACACCTACATTGACACCCTTCAAAATTTATTCTGAGTTCTCACACAAAGTCTGCTTACTACCACCCTTTATACAGCCTGAATGATGGACTTACCATGTCCATTGTGTACATGTTTATGGGTTTTTCCTTTCCTGGGGGTGGACTGGCATGAAGATGAAGCATTGTTGTTGGCTGTTTTGACATCTTCTGTCTCATCATCTTCCTCTTCGACATCCTCCTCATCCTGAGAGCTTCCAAAATACACCATACTGCTGGGCAGCGCAGGAGAACCTGGTGGAATAAGACATATAATATAGTTCATCAATACCAATCTTGACCCTTCCAGAAGGAGGAATCCATAGGAGAGGTTTACAAAGTTAGTACCCTAACTGAATGTGGACCATGCTGCTAGCTGCCACCACTTTTTAATTTATTTCCAAATATTCCCTAGGAAGTATAACTCCATCTGCCTCCTTTAGCAATTTCAAGCAAAACCCACAGAAGGAAAAATACCATTCATCAAGCACAGCAAATTAAAATTAAGAATCTTATCTGCCACATTCCCATGGAAAACAAACCACAAACAATACCAAGGAGTGAATTACACAAAAAACTTGTGAGTAAAATGAAAACATCCACCCATGTTTTTGGGGGATTACTCTGCATTGTGTATTTTACTTACAACTTTTAAAGTAAGAAAGAAACAATTATTAATGGGGGAGGGAGAAGGAATTGAATTATTTTTTTCCCAAGGTTACTTTCTTATTACCTTAATATAAAAGTCAGGAATAGATTCCTCCCAACACATCAAGCACTTACAAATTAGTCCTTGGAGTAGAGAGATAGTTTAGTAATTAACAGCACTGGTTGCTCTTCCAGAAGCTAGGTTCAATTCACAGCACCCACAGGGAAATACTTTCTGGTTCCAGGGGCTCAACCTCCATTGGTGCCAAGTGGTGCACAGACATATATGCAGAATGCATACATATGCATACACATAAAAATAAACTAAAATAAACTCCAATAAAACACTCATTAACGTGTGGGGATAAAAACAAAGTAAATTACTCAAAGAATGTTGCCATCTTAGCAATGAAAACAGAGGTGTTAACCCCACAGGAAGGTCACTCTCAAAGACAAGAACAGTCTACTTCTCCCTTACCAAGCAAAGCCAACCTAGAGGGAGATACAATTAAATCACTGACACACTGTCTGAAATCAGAGAGCAGAGGTAAGGACCTTGGTTTCCCTCACCGTTAAACACCACCAAGTACCATAAGGAGTAATTTTAAAAGTTCTTATACACAACTTTCCTGTGTATGCCCCAAAAGGAAATCTCAAAATTCCTCCCAGGGCTGGAAATACAGCTCAATTTCCAGCATACATATGGTGGCTCACAACATTGCTTAACTCCAGTTCTGAGGGATCTAGTTCCCGCTTCTGACCTCTAAGGCACATACTGGAGAATATTATTTTAAGGTCTATTGTTTTTGTTTATGCTGCATTTGTTTAACTCTGTGAAGCTGAGACATTGGGAACAAGAGAGGCATAAAAAGCCATTCTCAGGTTGGCCTCTTCTTAATATGATACAAGCAAACCTCCATTGGGGCATTAACTAATAAGAGTTGCTAATTTACCACTAAAAATCATGTGCACTTTCCTTAACAACCACTCATTTGAACTGATGGATGAAGGTGTGCTTGTGGAGAATTAAAGGTGTGTGTGTGTGTGTGTGGTCATAGTGAGAGGGGTTGCTGATGTTTTGTTTTTTTGTGGAACAAGGAAGTGGTTCATAATCAATGATGATAAATAGTATTGAATTAAAATTACAACACATTTTTCTCTCCTGATAATTCAAGTGCATTGGCAAATATGTAAAATTTGAAGAAGAGGAAGAAGAGGAGAAGGCAGAAGGAGGGAGGGGAGAGGGAGGGAGAAACAGAGTGCACTTTGGATCATATAGGAGGAATCAGTACAGAATGCATCTGTGCTTTGCAAAAGCTGTATTTCATTACTTTTCGAAATTAGCTGGCAATGTCTCCACAATATTTACTCAAGTGCAAACCAAATGTTTTCATCTGGACAAAAATCAAACTGTGGTATGTTACAACCACAACAGAAATCATTTTAATCCAAAAGCTTGCTTTTTCTAATTTGGGCTTTGGTTTCTATAAAGTGGGATTCTTCTCTGTGAATTATGTACAAAGACCATCCCTCCCTTGCCATTCCCCCCCCCCCTCACTCAACCAATTCTTAATCTTAACAAGCAAACAAAGCTCTGCTCTGCTTTGGAAAGGCCCTAAAGGACTTCCTTTGCACACAGTCCTTTAGGTGGAGAGTAAGGGACTGGATTTTGACACAATTAACAAGGGATGTCCACTGAGTTGAAACCATTTCTCATGGTTCCACAAAACCAGAAGCAGTAGACAGCAGGAGCAACTACCAACATTACTCCATGGAATCCAAAAATACGCATGCCAGACTCTGTTCTACACACTTTGACTTTTACAGATACACTGGAACTTGAAGGTGCAAGTTCTTTAAAAGAACATAAGGCAACTACCACAGTGTTCAATCTCTAGTGGTCCTTCCAGGTCAGCTTTTACAATCCTGGGGGATGGGGGAGATGGGCTTATATGCCTATCTTCCACATGCTCATCTTTTCCTTTAAAGGGAATCATGTTTATATTTTACTGATTATTTACTTATGATTTATTTATGTTCATGATTTCTCTCCATTTGTGGCAATTTTGAACCGTTATCACTTATAAAGCAAAAACAAACTATACTTTAAATTGTGTCAATATAAAAGGTGTTCATCAAGTTATAGGAGACACCAAGTGTGTGTGTGTATATCTGTGTGGTATATGAGTGGGGTAACAGCTTTATCCAAAAGAAAACCTATCCCTTACTGAGAAGAGACCCACTTGCCAATCAGGAAAATAGTCTCTATGGTACCCAGCTCTTGGTGCTGCAAGACAATTATGAGGTGTGAACAATATATTTAGCCAAAACTACTCTTATGACTGTTGTGGAATCACTATGTGAATATATTTTGCTGTGAATTTGACTAGTCAATATCTGAACAGAATAAAGTTAGGCAGGAGAGCCAGACTAGAAGAATGCTGGGAGGAAAAAGGGCAGAGTCTGGAGTTGCCAGCCAGACACAAAGGGAACCAAGACATGCTGGAAGATGGGTAAAGCCATGGAGCACGCCTTTAATCCAAACACTTAGGAGGCAGAGACAGAGCTCTGTGAATGCTAGGCCAGCCCAATCTATAGGCTCCAAAGCTACAGAGAAACCATGTCTTCAAAACAAAAGGGTAATTTAAACTTTAAGAGCAACTTAGTAACAAACCTGAGCTATTGAACCAGCATTTGTAATTAATATTAAGCTGCTGAGGGACAGGAAAATTTTGCCTACATACAACCATAAGGGCGTATGGCAATACATGCAATGGCACTCTGAACAACTCACAGGAAAATCATATTAGGTTATTTCTACAAAAATAACTCACAAATTATACAGTTTGTCATCCAGCCTCATGATACGGTTCAGTGACTAAGCAAATTTGCTGCCTGAATTTCATCCCATGCTGGTTGAAAGAAAAATAAATAAATAAATAAAATAAAAATAAATAAATAAATCAAAGCCCCCCCACAAGTTGTTTTCTAACCTAGTTTGTGAGTCAACCATTACCCTGATTAAATTAATTTAATTTAAAAATAGAACATTCTTTTATATAAATGAGGGGATAGGCAAGTCTATCTTCTTTCCCAAATGGGATATAAAGAAGTCAGGCTCTAGATGATTGTAAAAATGAAGAGCGATCTCCAACAGCTACTGTAGAGCAGACAGCCCTGCTCACTCATTTGAGACAAACAGCATGTGAGGTGACGACTTCCTAGACTTAGGTCCCTCTTAGACACAGGCAAGCACATCTTTACCCAGGTGCTGGCCATTTAATCCCTAAGTAGCAAATTCCTCGTCTGGAAGTCTGGATTATACTGCCATGTCAATGAAAGGTAAGGGATTCAGCATTCAGAATGGGCACCGTTTCCACCAATGCCCTGCACAGGTGTAGGTTCAAATACAAACACAGATACAGAAATTATGATGGGATACGCCTCACAAAAGGGACTATTTGGACCAATAAAGTTCAATCACCAATAACTAACTTTCTCTCTCTCCCCCCCCCTCTCTCCTCTGTGTGTGCATGTGTCTCCACAAATCTGAGGTGCCTCAATGTGAACAAACCACAGCATACAGTAGCTACTATGATGCTGTTCAGCCTGAGTAGCTCCTAGCCACAAAAAGCAATTAGCACAAGCTAAGAGGTGGAAATAAGGAAACTTAGATTTGTAAACTTGCTATAAGCCATCAAGTATGAACATGAATTTATGATTTATGCAAAGCTTTTTCAGATTTCAAGAGACACTAAACCATTTCCTGCATGCAGGGCACAGGCAACAATAACTTCAGAGCAACCTGTGGTATGGAATGCACATAAGCCAGCAAGGTGTCTGGCTGTCACAGCAATACAAGCACTGACAGAATTCCAACCCCTCCCCCTCCCACACACCTTCCTTAAGAGTTCCAAAAGGCACAAGAAACACTAACTGAGACACTGAACACTGAGAGAAAGACAGTATTCTGGAACATACCACTGAAGCCAGACTAGCCACCCGACAGGGGGAGTGAGTTTGTTTTACCTGCCTGCAGGACAAACCTGGTTGGAGACCAGCTGGCCTGAAACCTGGCCTCAAAGTCAGGATCTCAGGGCAATCATAAAAAAATTCATCTTTCTCTGATCAAGAATTCTGAGATTTCTGATTTCTTCATTACTAGCAGAGAAACTATACTATGTGTGCAGAAGGGAGACACTAGGAGAATAGAGAACACCAGGCTACAGTGCCTTGGGGAAAACAGAAGGCCGGCAGACTAACCACAGAAGCCAGCAAAACAGATTGAATTCTGTACTCAGAAATTAAGACGAAATAGCTCACAAACGTGACCTGAAAACCCCTGTTTACCACTAACACAGCCTTTCTTCCTCCCCAAAGACTATTTTTCCATTTTCCTCAAGAAAGTTTGCTATTAGCAAACACTATGCTCATTGCAATTGGGAGATTAATTCCTTTCTTGCAGGCAATTACCTCTAATTATATGATCTTTCCTTTTAAACCACCCGAGACTTTTTGCAATGCCCTTTTGACAATTCTCCTCCTCAATACTCAAGGCCAGTGACACCACAATGTGTACCTTCTGGGTAGGGATAGATACTGTCTACATAAAAAACTCTACTGCTGAGCTGTCAATCATTACCTAGACAGTGTATCTGAGAATCCTTTTGAGACTACCCAGATCTCAATCTAATCCTCTGACCTCCTTGGCAGCTCTGTAAAGCAGCAAATAAATGTACCTGGATGGCTGCCTCTCAGATGGTCACTAGAACCCATTTCACACCTACTAGTTTTAGTTTAATCCCTAGCAACTCTGACTACAGAAACCATAATACCCACTTTATAATGAGCAAACAGGCTGAATGGGGAATCAATCAGCAATCCAGTACCCAAGCACCCATAAAGGGAGAGCTGGTAATGCCCCTCACTGGCCTCAGACTGCTGTGGTCTGGGCATGGTAGAGTCAGTCCTACCCCTAACTGTTGCTGCAATTCCACTCCCATACTTCCAAAGACTCCTTTCCCTGGGCAGAACTGGGAGCCTGTACTGTGGTAGCCATGGTCATAAGAATGAACTGTGTGCTGTCTGTTTCATGAGTCCCCTTCAGGAATCCTCCTCATTTACAGTGTCCCATAAAAAGAAAAATGTAAATAAGAGACTCATTTAACCTGCCATTGCTCTGCAACATTAAGTTCTTTTAAATCACTTAATAATTATGGTCAGAACAAAGACAGGAAGACAGAATAACGAGATTGGTAACAGGAAATGCAGCCATGGTACTGTGTTGCTTCCTGCAGCATGCATACAAGGATCTTTCCCTACACGTACCCTTGGAAGATACAAATTATGCCTCTGGCAAGAAACATGCTCCCCTTCAGAGCAGTTGCATAAAGATAAATGAACAACAGCAGGGCAAACATTTCAGGTTCTGCTTCAGTATTCAATCCACCCTGCTTCCTTAAGAAGTTCTAGGGTGTGACATAAGTAGGAGAGGAAAGAGAAGCCCTGCTTGTTTGGCTCACAGTATCACAGTGCACTGAAGCTAACCAACCAAATCACTAGGTTGTATGGACACTAACTACAGCAATCCTATACAGCATCTCTAGCCACAAGGTTTGTGCTTATCCTTAAAGGAGTTTTCAAGAGAGGTCTTTGGCAATAGTGTTATCACTGATGGAAAACAAACATGGTTTAAAGAACTCTAATCATTTGCTTTCATGTGGCCCCATCACTTAGTCAATATTTCAAGCTATTAAGGAAAATACCTGAAACCTGCAGAAATGACTCAAGTCTTTGGCCAAAAATATTCCTTCCATGCATTTTATTTATTCCAGACTTTCCTCTTTAAAAAAATTAACAATTTACCAAATGTTGGGGACTGGAGACATGGCTAGGTACTTCCTATCCCCCCAGATCAATTTGTTGTACACCACCCACATTAGGCAGCTCACATAATCAGGAACTACATTTTCAGAGAATATACAAGAATATCTATTCTTTAAGGGTACCTAAGAGTATGCGCACAGCACACAGGCTCATATATGCACAGAGGAAGAAAAAGTAGGATTTTGAAAAAAGACTTTAAAAAGATGAGACCAATTTCTCTGATACTGTCATCTATGGATGACTGTCTACATCCTTCAAAAGGAAGAAAGACAAAAAATAAGCAGACTAAGAAAAATAAAAGGTTCCCAAACGGTTGCCTGCCTAAAAATGCTACAGATTGCATAGAGATTGACATAAACATATCACACTGTGAATCCATAATTAAACAAATTCCATAAATTCCAAAATACTGAACACAAAAGGAATATAGTTACTTTTCAAAAAAGAATGAGATAGAATATCATGACGTAATAGAAAGTTTAACAACATTTTGACATAATAAAAAGTTTAACAAGTTTTTGTACCTTAAAACTCAAATTCAAATAATTATTGAAGAAGCACATTACAGGGGTCATCTACACAGCTCCATACACTTCAAAATACAAGTTTTCGATACCCAAATAACAGTAGGGTCCAGCGAGGATCCAGGAAAGGTAGAATATAACATCTATCCTCTAGGGTTTATACATTTCAACAAAAAACCTTATGAGGGGTCTGTCTAAAAGAAAATACTTTGAAAGGAAAAAAAAAAATACTTTGAAAGGTAACTTTTAATAGCTCAGAACAAAACCTGAAGGAAAAATAAGAAAGGAATATAATAAAAATTCACATGGTAAACCAGCTAAGAAAAAGCAAAATGTTTTATTGCCTGACTCTGTAAGTAGAAGAATACAATCATTGGTCCAGGGCTCACGTATTTAGAGCTTTGCTAAAAAGGTGACTGGTGGGGCTAGAGAGATGGCTCAGAGGGTAAGAGCACCACATGGTGGCTCACAACCATCTGTAATGAAATCTGGTGTTCTCTTCTGGCCTACAGGCATACATGCAGACAGAATACTTTAAACTAAATAAATAAATAAATCTTTTTTTTTTTTAAAAAAAAAAAAAGGTGACTGGCTATATAAAAAGTGATTCTTTTAATACTGAAATCTCAAGGCTGTGTGCTTGGTAAAATTTTATCTAAGTGTTATTATTACATACCCCACCCCCAACTACTCACAATAGAGGGGATAGAATTTTTTAAAACAATTCACATACAGAAAAATATGGTACATGCAGACACACACACATCTGATCTACTTCCTGTCGCTCAGACAATCCTTGACTCTTACCCATCTTCAAGGCCTAATTACAGTTCATTCTTGTTAAGATTCACATAACTAAACTCCATGATGGCAAAGCAAATTTCCATTATTTTAACACCAAAATCATTTTCCTAGCTGGTTGTGGTAGCTCATACCTTTAATCCAAAACCCAGGAAGTTATGTGTAAAATAAAATAAAAAATAAAAAAAGCTTCTGAGGCTTTGAGGCAGCTCTAGATAGCATCATCAAATCCAGGTAAGCCAGACAGAGTCAGACGTTCTCTATCAAAAACAGAAAAAGTGAGACTGAAGAAGTTGGCTCCGGGGTTAGAACACAGGCTACTCTTGCAGAGGACCTGCGTTCAAGACCCAATATACCCACACATTAGGTTACAACCATCTATAACTCCAGTCCCAGGGAATGGACAACTTTTGACTGCCTCGAGTACTGCATATATGTGGTGCACTTGCATGAGCGCAAGCAAAACACCTAAATACGCAGAAAAGCAAAACACCTAAATACGCAGAAAAGCAAAACACCTAAATATGCACAAAAGAAACAAAGGAGATCATACGTGGAGGCTGGAGAAATGGCTCAAAGGTTAAGAGCACTGGCTGCTCTTGAGTTCAATTCCCAGCAACCACATGGTGGCTCACAAACATCTATAATAAGACCTGGTGCCCTCTTCTGGCCTTCTGGCATACATGCAGGCAGAACACTGAATATACAATAAATAGATATTTTTTTAAGATATGAACGAAATATGTGGCATATACACACACTGGCATGCACACACACGTATTAAAAAAAAAAAAAAAGCAAAAAAACCGCAAGACCAGGAATGGTGCCACACATCTTTTAACTCCAGAAAACAGAAGGTAGAGACAGGCAGATCTCTAAGAGAAGCCAGCCTCATATACATAGAATTCAGCAAGGGTTACCTAGTGAGGGGCTAATTTTAAAAAACAACAAAAACCTACCCTCAAATCAAACAGAGAAATGAGGACAACACTGTGACATCATCTTTACTGCAAGCTTACCTCGAAGGCAGAGAAAGGTAAGAAAGTCTTCTGTCTTAGGCTTCCTTTTAGAGAGGTCAGAAATCTGAGTAGCTGGCGGGGGTAGCAAAGGTTCCACTATCTTCACTGGAGTTGTGCTGGGACTATTCGGCTGGGATTGAGCAAACTTCCTTTGTGCTTGCAGCCTGGGCCTGCAACAGCAAAAGAAAACTATATTAAGCAGAGACTGGAGAATACAGTCCTGCATATGCAGCAATAAAACCATGATAAAGAAGGAAAGAAAAGATAATCTCTCGAGCAAACTCTTAGGAATTAAATCTCTACATCTCTCTCTTACTCTCACAAACCACTGCCTGCTTTATTGCTCAGTAAATCTGTCTAAGGGGCTATTGTTTTATGTGTAGGCATAAAATGTGTGTACACTGTGTGTGGATGGAAAGAGATGGAGACAGGAGGACCATCAGTCCATTACCATGGACTCTACAGACTGTCTCAAAAACAAGAAAGAAAAAAAAAAAGGCTTTATCACAAGGGACGAGTTGTTCTAATCATCTCAGGCCACCCATTGAACAGTACTAGGTTTCCATCCACTATTTCTCAAGTACACATGATTTCCTTCCCTTATTGTGCATGAGATCTAATTTACTTCTCTCTGTCTCAAATGAACAAGTGAACCACCTATCATCCTTAATTTAGTCATAACAGGGAAATATAGATCAGTGGCAGAGTGAACTTTACCATGCAGTAAGAGCCAGTGAGATGGCTCCATGGGTCAAGGTGTTTTTATTACCAAGCCTAATCCCCAGGACTCAGAAACTGTCCTTTGATCTACACATCCTCACTGGTATATAAAGGTGCATGAGTGTGTGCAAGCAGAAATTAAAAGACTGTATTAAATAGTCCCCAAAACAGCTCCAGGCTAGTATTTATGCCTGGTATTTGGAATAAGCGTTCAAAGCCTAGGTATGTAGAGGGGTGTAAATAAGCCCACGACTGGCTGTATGGGGGTGGGGGTGGGGGGGTGAAGTCATTAATGGAAAGGGCAGATAAGTCTACAAGTCTGGTGTTTTTGATGGAGAAATAAGAAGCATGCTAACTTTTTATTTATAAGCTTTTGTTTTATTATTGATTTTATTGAACTATATATTTTTCTCTGTTCCCTTCCTTTCCCCTCCCCTTCAACCCTCTCCCATGGTTCCCAGAAACATGTTAACTTTTAAAAGGAACTAGGTGATTTGTATCTCAAAAGTCAGCATTCAGTCATCCTAAAAAGCAAGGTAAGACAAGACTTCCATAATTGTTTTTTTAAAGACCAGGAGACTACCATATCGCTTCCATAAGTACACAACTCCTCACTACTTGATTTAGGAGACAATTAAGCACATAGAGGTGGGCAAAGCAGACTCTATGTTCTTAAGAGACTGCCTGAATACATGGATATGGGAGACTAAGATGCACAGATCCAGGGGTCAGAAAGGAAAAGGACCCAAGGCCCTGCTTCAGGTGAGGGTGCTGGTCAAACCACTAGAACTGTATCCAAAAAAGATAGATCACCAACACCCAAAGAGAGAGCCATATGAAGTATGGGAGGTATCTTTTGATACCTACCATGTGCCACACAACCATCCATAGACACGATCTCTTAGGCCAAGGAAGAGGCTCCTGTTATGAACCTGACATGAGCTGACAGCCCTACAATTTAAAGTGTACATCACCTGTACTTCTTGATAAAGTCACATGAACTTCAGGGAAGAGAATCTATTTCTCCCTCCCATCCCATTCCTGAAATTACATGCAACAAGCTGGGTTTCCAGTTTCTCTTATTTGGCATTAGGTAATATTGCTAACAGCCAGGTGAAGAAGTTTGCTTCCCCTTGAGGTCAAGATAATACAAGCCCAAAATCCTACCAAGAAGAAGACTGAGTGAGGCATGACCAATCCAAGCAATGCAGTGAGGATAGGGAGATGGCTCAGTCAATATCTGCTGCACCAGCATGAGGACCTGAGACTGAGCCAACATATCCATGTAAAAGATAGACTGAGGGCTAGGACTCCAGTCTATGATGCCAGCACTCGCAGAGGCAGAGACATAAGAATACCTGGGGCTCTTGTCCCCCCCCAGCCTAACTCAATGACTTCCAAGTTCAAAGAGACTGTCTTAAAAAAGTAAAACAGTGTCATCAACAAAGACACCTGAATTTGACCTCTGGACTCCTTACACATGTGCACATATACTCCACACACCCCAAATTCTTTATAAATCCTTGAGGATACTAAAAAAAAAAAAAAAAAAACAGTATCATAGCATGTTTATGAAAACGGACATGTACACACAAGTATTGGGTTGCGGAGGCAGCTCTCAAAACTTCGTTGCTCTAGTTAGGTCCAGATCTAGTTATATGCAGTAAACAAATCGGCAGCTATTATTTTGAAAGTTAGCAAATTGAGAAAAGGCTCACAAATAAAGTTCATGGTGAGCCCAAAATGTACATATGGATTTCTTGCCTATTCCCTGTCCTTTCTCCTTTGTCAAAGATGGATTTGAAAGTTAAGTGGGAAGCTTTCCATAAGGAGCCTCACATGAGAGGGCAGCACTCTTTCTAGGTTTCCTCATGCATCTACAGAACATACTGATGATTACCTTACTCTGCTTTGTCGCCATCTATTTCTAGGGCAATACATACTACAGCAAAAATAGGCTGGCTGAATTACACTGAAATTTCTAACAGTCTCCAAAGCAAAAAGTGTGTGCACACAACAAGGGATAGAAAACCATAAATAGTTCAGTTCGTGCAGAGCTGATATGTTAAGAGATGTGCATACCAAAACATCATTAAGTCAATTTTCCAATATTAACCTTGTAAGCCGGTAAATCCACTTCTTTAGATTGCACCCCAATTCTAAGCACAGGGTAAAGAGGGTAGAAGGAGGTCTGTTCAATCACAGATTAGAGACAGCACTTGGCAAATGCAAAATGACCAGCATGGCTCTGCTCTTTGTAGCAGTGTGGGAGCTGGCCCTGACATTTTGCCAACTTGGTGAAAGGCTTATTCAAATAGGGGGGAAAAAAATCCTGTGTTTCCATCCTCAAAATAATTACCCACAATATTCTACGCCTAGACATACACACACACTACAAACCTGGCAGCTGCTCAAAGAAACAAGAGTGTGCTCGTGTATGTGCACTAGAGATTTAGGGACAGGGGACACCATCTACCAGGGCAAGATGCCCATCAAATTCAAATGCTAATGTAGTGGTGGGCAAAACACACAGGGTGGCTATAAATGTCCTTTGTGGTACAGAAAATATAAATACATCCTCAAATGAACGCAAGAGGCCAGAAAATACCACTTCACCCCCAATGTGCAACCTAGTCACAAGTGATATTCCTATAAGCATCATCCCATGCCTGTTGCCAAGACTGAATCAGCAGTTTGACAACATAACACAATATTAAAAGAGAGATCACTTGGCTCCAGAAAAAGATTTTTGCTGCATAGAATTCTTTTTTTGCTTTGCAGGATTTCAGACTTGGGGTAGGGCCTGGGGGGTGGATGCAGAGAAGAGAGAAAGGGACAGGACACAATGCAGACACTTTATATATAAAGAGATGAAGTACTTTGTGTTTATTAAAAAAAAAAAGAAAAAAGAAAAACACAGGGTGTGGGGCTGGAAAGCTGGCTCAGCAGTTAAAAGGGACTGGCTATTTGTCCAGCAACCACACGGTGGCTCACAACCATCCCTAATGAGATCTGGTGCCCTCTTCTGATCTAAAGGCATAAATGCAGGCAGAACACTGTATACATAATAAATCTTTTAAAAATCCACAGGATGTTAAATATTTGCAATCTTTAACTTAATTAAATTATATAAAGGGCTATTCAGAGTCAAAGTTTGCTATAGACAGATTTGCCTTAGGGAACTTTCTATTGGGAAATCCCTCACAGGAACTCCTTAAAAGATTTGGCTTGGTCGAGCAGGCACCAGGAAAAGTCACAACTTGGGGTTTGGCTCAACTAACTACATACATTTTTATCAATGTGAGTCTTGGTTTCCTCAAAGTATTAAAATAAGACAGGCAGAGCAACTCATACCTGTAATCCAAATGCTAAAGAGCTGCTGCAGGACTGAGCTGCAGAGCAGCCTGGGTTACACGTCAAAGACCCTGTCTCAATACACATTTAAAAAAGAAAAAAAAAAAAAAACCAATCATGACAACAGGGTGACAGAATAGGTTCTATCTATTTCTAAGCAATGCCTCTCCACCCAAACAAGGGCTGGTTATGTAGATGATCCCCTGAATACGTGTGACTTGACTCCCTTTCTACCAAGTTCTAGCTGAGAAGGACTGATCAGTTGCCAGTGCCCAATGGCTAAAACTACTAAAGGTGTATTCCTAGTTGCCAGGTGACAAAACAGAATCAAGGTCGGTTTTAAAATAGAAATCAGTATAGCACTACAGAAAGTTGAGGAGAAGGAAATCACAATTCTCAAACTTTTAAAATAATAAAATAATGGTGTTAATATCAATATCTTCCTGAGGACTCAGTCACGCCTAGCCTCCTCAGGAACACTCTAACTACTTTTATAAAAGCATGAGAGACAGCAAGGAGGGGTTATAATTCTTGGGAAGAATTTAAGAGAAAAGAATATAAAAAATTACAGTGAATACATAAGAACTAGGACAGCTTCATTAAGCATTTACTGGCACACAAAATCTCAGGACAGGTGCTTGCAGCATCCCATATATGGGATATACAAAGTAATGAATCTTATAGCCCAAAATGTCAAAGCCTGTCTGGAGCCACAAAAGTCACTCACCATGAAGAAAAAAAATGTAACACCAAGTTCCCTTGTGTTCTGGAAAGCAACTGTGCCCCAAAAGAGAGGAATCATTATTAGCTGACAAAGTAGCAACAAAGTCATTTTGTCCATCACAAATGCCACAGGTCACCTACACATCGGTTTGTGTCAGTTTTTGTGTACCCACTAGGCAAAGCAGCACATCCCACCAACCCGAAGTGCAGGACCTTATTATCAAGGATCCAACTTCAAAGGCAGCACTGACTTACAAGCATTCTCCTCAACAAAGCTAAAGATTTCATGAAAAGTCCAAAGAGAACTAAGTAATACTTAAAGGGAAAGAGAGCAAATAAGGATAAGAGTCAAAAGAACAGCTCATAGAAGGGTCTAGACAGGATCTGGCTAAAGAAACTCTTACTATACTATGGTAGGTACAAGGTGTTAGCAAATTATCCAAAGTACACTGTTTTAAAAGCTGAGCTGTGCCAGTGAAAATGTTCATCTGCCTTTTTACTCACACTCGAGATGGGATTGCCAATGTAGTTTTAAAAATATCATTTCAGCAAAAATCCTAGTTAGTTTTTCAATTTTCGGTTATTCAAAACCGAACTGCAAGCTGCCAAAAAAATCCCCTGGCAGCCATCTCGTGGCAAAGAGAATAGCTGGGAAGGAGAGGGAATGAATGACCTTGTGAAGTGAGAATCCGTTTCCAGGGTCAAGAAAAAAAGAAAGGGGGTGGGAGGTAGGAGAGGGAGAGTAAGGGAGGGAAGGACTACAGTCTACCACATCACAGTTCATTCAATAAGAACCTTTCCTTTTATTTCACATGCATGTGTGTCTGTGTACACATGAATAATGAGGTTTTCCCCTGTGTATATCACGAACATGTTTTATTACCATTGCTTATTAAAGAAGCTGTTCCGGGCAATGGCTTAGTAGTGTAAAGCCAGGCAGGAAATCTGAACAGAGAGAAAGTAGATCGAGTTGAGGAGACACCATGTAGCTGCCGAAGGAGAAAAACTCCAGTCACCAGACAGCTCCTGACTAGTAGGCCACAATCCCAAGGCAACATACAGATTAATAGAAATGGGTTAATTCAGATGTAAGAGTTAGCTAGAAATATGTCTAAGATACTGGAAACAATATTATAATTAATATAGTTTCTGTGTGATTATTCGTATCCAGGTGGCCAGAAAACTAACAAGCAGTCTCCATCTACACGTGAATATAATACCCATGGAGGAGGCCAAAAGAGGTTATTAAATTCTCCTGGAACTGAAGTTATAAACAGCTGTCAGATGTCATGTGGATGCTTGGAATTGAACCTGGATACAACAGAAAAAGAAGTTAGTGCTCTCAACTGGTGAGGCACCTCTCCAGACCCTATAGGGCTTTTTCAGATTAAAAAAAAAAAAAGAGGTACTTATACAACCTAGCTATGCTAGATGGTGCCAAAAAATTTAAGGTAATAGTTTATTTGGGGACCTTGATAGAAATTGTCTAATAAAATGTAAAAAAAAAAAAAAAATGTTATTTAGGCTAAGTACCAAGTTCCAAATACCAAAGTATCTAGGTACAAAAAACACCTAGTAATCAGCAACCAAATGTTGTCGTTTTCTATTCTGCTCATGTCAAAAGATTATCATTTGTGGAAGCCCAAAAAATGTGAGCCTATTTCCAGGTCAGAGCACTGGAACTTATTTCTGTTCCTTCAAGGTTATTGTCTGTTTTTAATCTCACCCAGATTTAGATTAGAGAGTTCTGCTCTCTCACGATTACTGTCAACAGGTGTGTAATATACAGACCTTGTATTTCAAGTATTGAGAAGTAGATCTGTCTCTACCTCAAACAAAAGTCTAAGGATCCAACTAAGTACTCACTTAGGGAGATAACAATGGATACCACCCAAGGAGTGGTTTGCCTACAGAATGTTTTGGTCTAGAGTGTGAGCATTACTTGTCTTGTTCTAGCAACAAAATGTTTAACTAAGAATGTAGCCCACATGGGACTGGAGAGATAGCTTGGTGGTTAAGAGCACGGCTGCTCTTCCCGAAGACACAGGTTCATGGTCCCACATCCACGTGGCAGTTCACGGTATCTCTAGTTCCAGGGAATCAGACACCCTCACAGAGACATGCATACAAAATATTAATGCATATACAATAAAAAAAATACAGGCAAAATACCAACGCATACCAAAAAAAAAGCAATTTTAAAATATGTGAGCATTTGTCTGGAAGCAGTAGCACAACACCTATAATCCCAGGTATTGGGAGAGAGAATCATGGATTCAAGGCAGGCCTTGGCTACATAATGAGTTTGAGGGCAGCCAGGCATAGGGCCTCTGCATAAGGAGAAAAAGTTGCACCTATATTCCTAAAACTTGGTAGGGGAATACAAACCAAGAGGCCAGCCAGGGTTACAGTAAAATCCTATGTCAACAAAACAAGACTCCCCACTCCCAACTCCACCCCAACCCAGAATTGAGGACCAGAGGTCAAATACATGGTGTACAAACAAAAATAAGGAGGTGCAAGCTTTCCCAGTGTCTTAAAGATATTTGCTGGAAAGATATGGATGAGCAGCATTTGCATTTTCTTCTCTCCTAGGCCTTGAGGTTCAAAACTTACACTGGCCATTCTGGGGATGGGGTGGGGGTAAAATTTTAACAATAAGATTTCCGCCAAAGAAAATTCTGGTCCCCAAAACAATGGAAACATTACTATACATTCTAATTATGAGGGCTCACTTGACCAGTGTTTTCTAGTTCTGGATTTCTTCTGTGTGAAGTAGGATGGTCTTGTGACCAGGTCGTTGTGTGTAGTTTCATCAGGAGGGATGCATTCCTTCAGTGAGGAAGAAGGTACTTTCGAGGCTCATGAAACACATAAGGCCTCTCTATGAGACTTCATAAGCCCTAAACTTGAGAAAGGAGGAAGAACCCTTCACAGAATGGCTGTATGGTAATGCAGTATAATTACTCTTCATTCTAGGGTAAAATTTTTCATGAAAATAGCCGATTTATAGCCCCCATGCTCATTCAATAGTCCCCCGAGTTAGACATGAATTGAACTGATCTTTGATCTGATATTCCCTTGTCTACCCAGGGCAAGCAGAAATAGATTCTCCAGGAAAAGTTATCCTAACAGCTCCACTAAGCCCAATTAATTAGACCAGAAAGAAAGACACATCAGCAATGAGAAGCAAGAGAGAAATCATAGCAAAGGCAATTCAAAGCCATACAAACAGGAGAAGGAACAAGATTTAAAAGGGCCAGTGCCAATCCACATCACATAAAGGCATTTTCATTAAGAAAAGGTGCACCACTAACTTGCCAAGAACTAATGCCTATCACAATGAATGCAAACTGTTGTGTAGGGGCTGAACAAATTAATAATTATGCTACAGAAAAAAGTGTGGCAGTGAAAATATGTATTTAGGAACTTATCCAACACAGAATCAAGTTGAAGAACAACAAACTATAAGGGAACTAGTACTGATGTACCAGATGGTAAGAATAAAGAACCCAAGATGGACCTATAAGGGAACTAGTACTGATGTACCAGATAGTAAGAATAACAATAAAGAACCCAAGATGGACCTGGCATCAGGAAAAACTAGACACAAGTGATCATTTACCAAAAGTTTCACTAAACTAGAAAACAGACGAGAACAAATTCTCCTGGAGGTCCATCATCTATAGAAAAGGAGGCACTAATGAAAAGTCTTACCTCCTCAAAGGCCATGTGAGTCTACTAAGATCAAGAGCATTCTACAGGTAAAAATGACATCTGATAGCCATCTGACAGCAGACATGAACAGTGCTTTGAGTGAGTTTTAAATTTCTATTGTCTGTTATGATACTCAAAAGTGTAAAGCCTTCTATTTGTGGGAGCCCACAGAAGTGGATCCATTCCACCTTGACTAAAAGTCAGAGAGTTCAGACCTATTCTTGCTCCTTCGAGGTTATATGACACTGGTAAAGTTTCTTGCCTTCCCCCTCCTATTTGGATGGGGTATATAAAGTCTATCAGAAATAAACTCAGTATTTACTAGATGCCTTCCAGACTCCATCAGCTGTCTCTAGTCTGTCTCCTTAATCTTCAGGCTTTACTTCAAGCATGGACAAAATAAGCCCATCCTGTGGGAACCAGCTGATGATGTCACAAATGGCCCTCAGCATTGGGGCTTATGAGAGTTATTTACACATACATTTGAAACTCTGCTATTAGTAATAACTTAAGTTTTCCTTTAAAATATGTGTATTCTATGTTTTAATTCAACATAGCAGTCATTGTGGTATTTATACTTTACAGAAACTTTCTTCAAAAAATACTCAGGTTGTGCAGTGATGGTAGATGCCTTTAATCCCAGCAAAGGTAGGCAATCTCAGAGTTCAAGGACAGATGAGATTTACACAAGAAACAAATAAATTCAAAATACAACTAGGCAGTTGGGCATAATGGTGCGTATGTTTAATTCCAGAACTGTGGAGGTAGAGGTAGCAGAAGAACCGTCGCAGGTTTAAGGAAAAAAAGAAGGCAGGAAAGCAGGCAGACCAACTGGCTGGGCACATAGTCAAATACTAAAATGATTTCTAGATCACGAAAAGCAAAATTTAAAAAAAAATAAGTGAAAGAATAAAGAAACAAGAAAACAGAAGTCCAATTTAAGTTAGGATGATAGGAGGACTCAATGGGTCCATCAGACAAGATGGCAAGTTCTCTTGACATCACAAAGGAAAGATGGTAACAAAGTCTCACACTTTACTTTGAAGATTAACACTGCTGTGAAAATAAGAAAGCAAGTTCCTACATCATATCTTTACAAGGTCCATCTTAGCATCTCTATTGATAATTATAAAGTTTGAATGTGGAAAATTACAGTGTCAATGGAAAGCCAAAGATGGAGGTGAACAGAAGAAAGACCAGCACCTTACTATACAAAATAGACTGACGAAAGAGCTGAACAATTAAGTAGAATCGTGTGCTTCAGAAATACAATGACTCCTTTACAAACATTTTCTCTTCTTGTATTTTATTTAGTTACCCTTAGAATTTGTTCTCAAATTACCAAAATTCTCAAAATACCAATGTTCATGACACCAGATACTCTTTACAGGCCCAGTAGATACAAAGATAAACAAGGACTGTCCCATCTGTCCAGGAGTTAAAAGCCCTTTTTTTTTTGGGGGGGGGGGACCAATTTGAAACAATGTTTCTTTGGTAACTGTCCAGTTATGCTGAACTCGCCTTGTAGACCAGGCTGAACTTGAATTCAGAGATCCAAAGGCATGCACTGCCATCACTTGGCTAATGGGGGCAAGCAATTCTTATAAAAATAATTCAGAAGCTTTGTCCATTATCATCATGGTGAGGAGCATGGCAGCAGGCATGGCATACATGGTACTCGAGAGCGACATCTTGATCCACAGCATGAACTTTTGAAACCTCAAAGCCAGCACCCAGAGACATACTTCCTCCAACATGGCTACACATCCTAATCTTAACCGTATCAAAGACTTCCACTCTCCTATGACTTATGACTAAGCACTGAAATATATGAGCCTTGCCCTCTACAGAAGCCTGATCTACAACTTAAGAATTGATAAAGTCAGCCTAGCTTATGAGAAAGACATATGTGGATCTGCTTCAATGAATTGGAGTAATACAAAAGATTCCCATAACCCAACCAACATCCCCACCACCACACAAATTGGTTAGGCGATCATCTGCGAGGCAGATTAAAAACTGGAAGGGGGATGGATTCATTTCACTTGTGAGGCTGCACAAAAGTAT
This sequence comes from Dicrostonyx torquatus, assembly GCA_028555095.1. NCBI lineage: Eukaryota > Metazoa > Chordata > Mammalia > Rodentia > Cricetidae > Dicrostonyx > Dicrostonyx torquatus. The sequence continues at coordinate 2,286,231 of JAQHUG010000130.1, forward strand.
GAGCTAGGCTCTACTGCAAGAGAGGGAATTGGAGGCGTGGTGACAACACAGGACTGAGGTATGAATAAAGAGCCCCAGGGGAAATTTTAGCTAAGAAATCTAAGTAAGCAACATGGTAAATCCTCCAGGTACCAGAGCTTACACACTCCACTGCAGAAACAAACCAAGAGCTCACCTGCCCTGTCCTATGCACCTGAGACTCACTGGGGTCCCTTGGGAACACATTCCCTAGGAAAAGATTTAAGCCTGAGGCCAAGGTACATGTACTGCAACAATACATACTCATCTCCCAAAGCAGGAATAGCGGGCATTATGAGGCAGCCTACAAATTAGACTTGCCCTCTGTCCAGAAACATGTTCATGCCACTGTTGAAATATGAAGACAAATATTTTCTCGTGGAGAAACAACCTGCTGAAGTCACAACATTATCACAGATCTGTCTGGGAGAACCAACAAGACCAGCAGAAAGAATGGTCTCTGGCTACAAGACCTCAGAGGAGCCTGCTCTTGAACATAAAGATAAAAACTCTAATAGCAGAGGATTCCACCAGGGCTATCAGAAACTCATGTATTTTGCATGTAAGCTGAAGTTTTTTTTCTTCTTTTGTCGACAGTTAGTTTGAGGGACAGAAAAAAAGAATACGACAATTGGAAGAGAGGAAGTTATACAAGGGTACACATGATTTAAGGGGACCACCACAGATAGGCAGAATACCAAAGTGTAAAACCAGTGTGGGTGGGATTCACTCATGACTCAATTCCCAAGACAATGCCTATCCCTTTTGATATTTTTTGGGGGGTGGGGTGCACCGCCACGGCAGAGGAAGCATCTTCAAGAATAGAGTCTATATTTGACACGATTTGAAAAATTACATGGTACAGTTTGAATGCTAGGTCTGCATCTTGTAATAAAAATATTACAAATGTTTTCAGAGAATTAAGTGGTTTGTTAATAAGCACCATATCATCATGTCAATAAAAAGCTTCTTTTGGATAGGGTTTTATACCTTCAAAGACATAAAAAAATAAGTGTTTCTAATACTCATATGCTTTATTGTGGAGTAATTTACTACTTAGAAGCCAAATAATGTGAAGTATTACTTCTTATTAAACTAATGAAAACCTGATCATTGAACTTTTTACCTGCTTGTTGGGTAATTCTCACTCACAGAAGGAATGCCTGTTTTTAGCTAAGAAAGTAAAGATTCAGGACTCACATTCATCTGTCTGTATTTAAGAACTAAATGACCACAGGTGACAACTGAACCATCTCGGTAGTGGTGAAATGTGCGTTCAAATGTGTGCACATGTGATAAAGTAGGATAGATACACACTGTTCAAATGAAGAATTGTCTCTGGTTATTCTCCACTGCACACGCCAAGCGAACTGGCATGGAAGCTCCTGAGGATTCTAGTGTCTTCTGCCTTCATACCAACAACAGGACTACAGATGTTTATTACTACATGAAGCTTTATACGTATCCTGTGGATTTGAATTCATTACTGAACTAACTATATATCCAGTTCCAGATTATTCATCTTAATGAAAAGAAATTTCCAGGATACAAGAAAGGAAAACCTTGGGGCCTTATGAAATCTCCAAGTTGAGAATGAGTTCCAAACCAGCCAGAGATACACAGTAAGATTCTTGTTCCCACCCATCCCACAAGAGAATAATTAAAATAATAAAACTGATGGTTGATTAAAGTAAAATATTTAAAAAAAATAACAAGACTGGAAAAAGTAAACTCTCAGAGAGGAAAAACCAATTTCCAGCACACTAACAACATATATGCACTCAAGTTTTCAAGTGAGGAGGGAATAAAAAGCATGTGCATGAGCACATGTGTGCACACACACATGTTCAAACACAGAGGGACAGACTGTTTTTAAAATAATGCTCCTAATTTGTAGAAGCAGTGATATCTGAAGACTGAATAGTAATAATATAATAATGAGCCCAACAAACAGCAAGGGCAAGAAACAAGAAAGCATTAAGACAAATTATATCTCTGTAACACGAGGGCTGGCTTGTTGGGGCTTCTGTCCTGCCCAGTACCTCACAGCCGGCAAGCCCCAAAGAAAATCACACAGAGAGTCTACATTAGGTTATTAACTGATTGGCCCATTTTCTCAGGCTTCTTACTAGCTCCCATAAGTTATATTAACCCATTGTTCCCATCCATACCAGGCACATGGCCGGTACCTTTTCTCAGCTGGGACAGGGACACATGCTGCTTCCTTGGAAATCTGCTCAGGAATGCCAGGGAAGCTTCCTGCTTCCCAATTTCTCCTGTTCTCGTTGCGCCACCTCTACTTCCTGTCTGGTTTTCCCACCTATACTTCCTGCCTGGCCAATCAGCGTTTATTTAAAACATGATTGACAGAATTGTCCCGCACCAAGACAAATTATATCTCCAAGTTTGAACCAACACTGCTAAGAATTACTAACTGGAAAAGCAGTTTCTAGTCTGGAGAATGAGTTTTTTTTTTTCCAAGAACTATGTAAACTAGTATCCAGAAACAATGTCACTGGTGTGCGGATGTTATATAACATAACATTATATACAAAGCAAAAATAACTCTCAAAAAAAGAGATGCTGCTACTTACAACATATACACATCTTCTGTAAAAAAACTAAAAAGATGATCCACACAGCAGCCTTCATATAATTCACTTCCTGTCTTCACTTGAATGATTCCAGCAGGGAAGCTCTATGAAAAGTGACTTCCATGGTCATTCCAGGATAGAAGAAATATTTGGGGCTTTAATTTCTAACACAACCTCCATAAGGGAAAACTCTAAGGAATTAGAAATGAGAAAAATGAAGACCTACAGATTCTACTATTTTCTGTCTTCTCAGTATGTCAGGGAACAACCATAACACAAGTACATTGAGCAAATCAGCTTAACATGATTTCCAGAAGAGAGAATTTTGTGAGCACAAGCACATTTTAACATGGAAAAAAAAAAGCATGTTGAAAGTATCATCTCAAAAAGAGATCCCCTTGGATAGAAAGTCAGCCCAGAAAAGGTCAGAATGAGATGTCTTCACTGCATATAGACTCTAGTATGAGATATCAAGAGTATGACCTCACCTTCCTTTACTTTCTCCTTCTTTCAGTTAACGGACAAAGGGAAATTTAAGAAACTAAGACCTTATGCACAGCAGGAGTAACTAATAAAAGAACAGCTATCAACTAACAATTCACATCATCCTGGCAATGGGGTTAACTTCAGATATATAAATCATGACCCTATACTTTAAAATTGAGTTTTTTGTCCCACCGGCTCTAAATATCAAACATAATCCAAATGGAGTCTACACACATGCTTCCTACTAGCCATTAAGAACAGCAGAGAGAACCAACATCGTCTGCGATACACCCAATACATGTGCGTAAGATGCAGCATAGAAATCAACCACACCAAGATACTTACTCTGGTCTTTAATTGATGCTTCATTTTCAGAAATACATGCCCCATTTTTGTTTTAGAAAAGTAAAATACACAGAAGCAAATATATACACATTAAGATTAATCCTTAGTGCCACTGAGATATCTGGAGAAATTCCAATGCTAAAAAATTCTGCTTTAAGAAACAATGTTCAAATTGAACCCACTAAAGAGGGAACAGAACCAAAGCAAGGGATTTCTTCAAATTGTAAACCATCAAAAATATACTACTTATTATGTCAAGCTTCATGAATTATCCTGTGACATTGCCAAGGCATGCATGCCCTAACAAAACAGCTCTAAGTAAAGGAGGACATCTCACAACAATGTCAAAAACTACGACTGGGGCTATGAAGACAGCTGAACAGGTAAGAGAATATGCTACTACTCTTCAGGACACAAATTTCATTCCCAGCACCAACATCAGCTCGAGGGACCCAAAAACTCTGGCTTCTTCAGGGACCTCTACTCATGTTCACATACAAACACAGCAGCACACATGCATACATAAATTTAAAAAATTTAAAATATAGTGATGAAAACTCAGCGTCACCTATCCAACCATAAGCCACACGCATAACTGTTACTAGTAATGTTGACCTGTTAGCTCAAAAAGATACAATGAATTCTACTTTCTCCCCTTGTATTTTGATTAGCTACATTGAAATCTTTTGCTTTAATTTTTAAAATCTATTTAATTTTATGTGTACGAATATTTCTCCTTAATGTATGAAAGTTACCACATGCATAAATCAGAGCACGTTGTGAGCTGTTAATCAAACCCACACCCTCTGCAAGAGAAACAATCACTTGTTATGACTGAGCCATCTCTCTATCAACCTACAATAAATTCTTAATTTAACAAGAAAGATATATGACACAACAACAGAAAAGATGATTTGCTGTGGTTAAATTTTAACACTAAAAAGTTGTTTCCTTGGTCAACTGTCCTAAAAATTCATAATAAATGACTATGGAAGCCGGCTGGTGGTGGCGCACGCCTTTAATCCCAGCACTCGGGAGGCAGAGGCAGGTGGATCTTTGTGAGTTTGAGACCCACCTGGTCTACAATATCTAGTTCCAGGACAGGCTCCAAAGCTACAGAGAAACCCTGTCTCGAAAAACCAAAGAAGACTATGAAATCATAAATATTAAAAGTATAAATGTTATTAAAATTTTAAAAACTTATAAATGTAAAAAATTGCTAAATTACTCCAAATTATAAATTCATGTTAAATGACTATATATTTATATTAAATGACCGTTTTTTACTCAGCTGCCCTAGCACACAATGTATAAAAAAAGAAGGCTGCAACACTGTTATCCGGAGAATGGATCTCCTGACATTGAGGTGGGGAAAAATGGTCAGTCACACTTATAGTAGTGCATGTTGGCTTATATAGCCAGAGACTGAAGGCTGAGGTCAGAGACATGGGCACCACCCATGCTAGAGGGCAGAGTTTGAAGAGACTATTTTCCTCCCCAGTCTTCAAATCTAGAGATGGTTCCCTTGGCAAATGGAGAAAGAGGCACCTTAAAGAATACAGAAACAGGTTCATCACTAAGACCCTCACTGAGTCTATATGCACAGACTCCTCACGCTCATGCTCACTACACTAACCAATCGAACAGCAACTTAAGACAGTGGTGAGACGTGAGAGGCGATGACAGTAGCAGTCAACAGACCATATGCTGCTAGACACCAGAGAGCAAGAAGGAAAACAGAATTTGAGCTATTCATCTCAACTTAAGAACGAGTAAGTGTAATATAAATGCATGGCTAACCACCTTAATTTTTCAGTGTATTTGATTAGAGACAGACATCTAAATTGATTTCAAAGGGTAATTATAATGTAAGAAGAAGCAACAAGATGTTCAAACCAAGGCAATTTTTCCTTTTAATGTTATATTAATAAAGATAATAATATAGGAAAATATCAAATGCAAAATAAAAAGTAAATTTTAAAAGGGGTAAACAATAAGACGGGTAAATAACAGGAAAGGGATTTTTAAAGACCCAGTAATATCAACATCACTAATCTTGAAACAGCTATATTCCTTATTGAACTTAGCTTAAGTTATGTAGGAAAATTATTTAGAAATAACAGTGTTGTTTGAATAACTAGGATTCTACAGTTTGGTTAAAAGCAGATTAAGATTATACATGGTAATTTCTAGTTAATTTTTCATTAAGTCTATAATATTTGGGGGGGATCCCTTCACAAATGGCAAAAACATTTGTAACATATTTCAGGACATTTTCTATAAGAAGAAACATGACTACTTAAGTGTCACAAAATGGTTGGCGCTACTCATCCAAGCCATAAAACCTTTGTCTTTAATTATTATTATTACTTCTACTATTACTTAGTAAAGTCTCAGTTCTGACTCTTCTGTGAAAACCAGAAGATTGTGAGTAGACTCACACTTGTTCACATGTGGCAAACATTAGCAAGCAAATTTGTAGTCCTTGTTTCAGCCTTTGGTACTAACCTTTTCCTCGACGGCCCTTCTTCAAAATCTGAAGAACTAACATCGTTGCTAGTAGAGGACACTTGGGATGCGTCGTCCTTCTCATTCTCTGACTGCTCTGATGCCTTAGACTGGTCATTACCAAGGAGGCCTACAGGTGAGAAAAGGGACAAACACTTAAGTACATCTATCAGAAGCAGAATTTTTCCACATTCAACCCTATGGCAAGACATGATAGAGACACAAAACTTATAAGCACATACAACCCTTTGGAAGGAGTAAAAAAAACTTAAACCTCATTCTATAGGAAAGTAAAAGACCTAACAGGAAACAATTAACAGAAGAAAATTCAAGATGTATGTAACTAACACACGCACACACTCGCGCTGGGATAGGGAGTAGGAGACATAGGAGTTAGTATTGGTACAGAGACAGAGCCTCAATATGCAGCCCAGTTTGGCCTGAATACATGATCTGCCTACCTCGGCCTATTAAAATGCTAAAACCTGACTAAAGCACATTTTAAATCATCTTATGTGCCTGGCAGGTAAAAAAGTTAAAAGAAATGACAATTATCATGAAATCCAACTAGCCATTTTTCAAATAACTCATCATTCATCATCATTTGTGTCCCAGCAATGTTTAAACATGCATGGGCAGCCCAGCCCATTTATGGCGGTTCTCCAATTGTTTCCATCTTGGGCAGTTCTAGATGCTTGTGTTATTGTCATCCCCAAGGTTCCATAGTCTTCCTTTATGCTGTCTATCCAGCGTTTCTTGGGCCTTCCTCTTCGCCTTATCCTCTGTACTCCTCCTCCAAGCAATGCTATCTTCTGGTATCTGCCATCTTTCATTCTCATAACATGGCCAATGTATCAAACACCATTGTTGTATCCTGTAGTTTACTTCCCTCTGTAGATGGAAATGCTCATCGTTGCACAGCCTATCTCTTCTTGTGACGCCTAGAATTCTTCTGAGACATGCTATCTCGAACACACTCAGCCGCTGTTCTGAGGAGTGTTTCATTGTCCAGGTTTCGAAGTTGTAAAGGCAGCTCAAGATAAGTGTCTCATAGACTTGTAATTGTGCTGTTATTGTTGTTGTCATGTGTTTGCTGACCAAACCTCTCCTTGTGCCTGGAATGCAGCCCTCGCTATCCCTATCCACCTCTTGACATGCAAAATAGTTCTTGGAGCTGAGGTTTCCTCTCAGTTAGACAAAGTTGCTTGAGACTCTGATTCTTTATTAGAGTGTTAAAATCTTTGTGTGCCCTTCCCATGTGTTGAATCTCAGTCTTCTCGATGGTTGCTTTAATACCAAAGTTTTCACTGACTTCCACCACTCTATTTACCATGGCCCGCAGCTCATTTGGACTTTCAGGAAGTAGTGCTGTATACAAGTAGTACTGTATCATTGACTAAACGCAAGTTATTGATTCACACTCCACGTCCATCTTCTCATCCTCCAGGGCTGTTGCTATCATTAATTCCAGGAATATATTAAAGAGTATTACTGAGAGGATGCATCCTTGCAGCACTCCTACGATCACTTAGTTCTCTACAGACTTTGACTGACGCAAAGGTATCTGTATAGACATTTCTAGTATTCTTATGATTTTCTCTGGGTAGCTGTAGAACCTCACTGTTCCCCAAAGCACTTTCCTCCAAATGCTATCGAATGCCTTCCTGAAGTCGATCTAACAGACATGAGTCTTTTCCAAATACTTTCTATTTTTCTGCCAGTTGTCTCAAAGTGGAAAGCTGATCTATTATGATCCTGTTAGCTCTGAATCAGCACTGGGCCTCTGCTAGGATTCCCACTGTTCTGCCCTTGATCCTTTGTAGGATAATGGAGAAGGTCTTTCTGCTATGGCACAACAAACTGATGTCATTTGTGCAGTCCAGCTTGTCCTTCTTATGTATGGGAATTATGACTGAGTACTTCCATTTCCATGAGAATCACTTCATGTTCCCATACCGCTCTAAAGAGTCTGAGAAGCACCTCAGTTCGAGCCTATTCTAGCTCTTCCACCATGATGTCATCCACTTCAGAGGCCTTCCTGTGTTTGGCTCTCTTGATAGACTCTTCAATTTGAACTTGTACAAGATTCACATGTGCCATGTTCTACACAACTAGTGTTTTAAGATGATGCAAAATTAGTTGAAGTCCATGTCTAAAGCCGATTAATGGAAGACCTCTTGTTCCTGAGGCACTAATAATAAAAGGTAAATTTAAATAAGAACCCAGAACTGGTATTTCAAAAAGGCCTCCACAACCGACAAATTCCATCCACCTTTTCTCGATACTTTTATCTAGAGACTTGCCTACAAACTTGTAAGAAGAAGGTGCACAGAGATATACAGATGATAGACAGATAGATATATATAGATATCCTATATAATGTACTATATATTTAAATGTGTGTTTCTGTTTGTGTGTAAAGTAGGAAAGGGTAGAGGGAAGGAAGCATACACCTAAAAGTATAAAAAGGCTTAAAAGGACCACTCCCCAAAATAACTATTAAGCACAAATTCTGGGGGACTACACGGACAAATTGTATGAGATGTTCCTTGGAATTTTAGCAGATGTTATACACTCAGTGTGAGGCAAGGGAGAATGAAACTACTCTGTTTGTAGGAAAAGACTGAGTCATTAATGGGGCTAGAAGTGGAAGAAGCACCATTGTCCACTGGCACCCCAGGCTTTTCCAATTCTGAGTCACACAATGAGTATGACAAGAACTAGAGAGAGCATCAGTGCTAGTGTTTGAATCAGACCCTTTATAAAGGAGCAGAGTTGATTTTATTCCGTACATGATGATCATATTTTGAATTTGAGTACGCCCAAATATAAAAATTATTCAGAAAAATGACACAAGTTTTTTAGTTATCCTGCTTGGATAAATCAGCCCCCCCACACACACACGCACACTTCACCTCTATCTTCTTTTTCACATCTCCAGCTATCACATTTAATTTCTAATGTTTAGATCAAATCATAGAGCCTACCTAATCTAGGAGTGCTGGGTCAGCAAAATAGATTAAGATGCCACAGGGCAGAATAGCCATCATGGCACCATAGAGGGACTAATGTGTGCTTAACACAGCCCCTGGCATCAATGTTATAAATTATTATTTTTAGTCAAGAATAATGCAACAGAATCCCCTCCCATACACATACCCCATTTTTAATTTTTCCACTCCCCTCCCCCGCCTTCCTGCTAACACAAACTTACATTGCAGACAGGAGGTTCAATAGAGAGAAAAAACTGAATGGCCCAAAGATCCAGCCTCTGTGCATTTGTTCTCCGCCATTAATATTCAGTAGGTTGAACTTAAATTAAACCAGCCTATTGTCTTTCACAAAAGCAATAAATATGAGTTGAAAATTCAAAATCATTGGCATAATGGCAGCTTGGGACCTGTGCCTGCCACCCCAGCTAGACACCATCAGCTGACAGAAGCAATGTGATTCATTACTTGCCCACCATCACGAAACCCGGATAACCCCTCCAAGAAATTAAATACAACAGCAAACTGCTACCAGGGACTCTGAAAGCTCAGTAGCTATTCATCTCATCTCCCAAATTAGCAACAAATGAAAAACCTTCCAGTACCACAAAAGAGTCTGGAAGAGAAACAGAAAGGAGTAAAATAAATTCATGTTGGAAACTGGAGATTCTGTGTGCACAATGACCCTTTCTCCCTGTTGCCCTCCCATGAAAATATAGGCAGACTGAAACACAACTTAGGTAAAGCCTCCTTCAACTGAAGAATTTTTAAGCAATCAGTTACAAAGCACAAACGTATAAACACAAAATAATTCTTTTTTCTAAAACCTAGAAAAATTTTGTTTTAGACACAAAGAAGGCATGGCAGAAAACACAACTAAAGGAAAACTCTATTCCACAAAAGCAATGCCAAAAGGGTTAAAAAGAAATGAAAACGGGAAGGGCTTTGAAGCTATGCCAGTATTTCTCAAACATCTGGAGCACAAACTTATTAACATATTAGGGAGAGCCAATATTTTTTAGCTTTGTTGAAGGGAATATGCACAAAAGGTGATTTTATGTTACAGAGCCAGCGCCGTCTGCCACCCTGTCACTGTGACACAAGGTATCACATTACATATTAAACAGTCAAGCACCCAAAGAGCTTTCATTTTCCACAGCAATTTATCATTCTGGATGTGCCTGCGCATATGTGTTCACTTTCAGTTGGGAGGAAGATCATAATAGCAGCCTCTTTGGTTAAGGCAGAGACCCTCTCTAAGGTAATCAGAATGCATGGTGTGCCGCCATTACTAGTGAAGAATAGAGCTTTGGTTCTCTCAGACTTAAATGAAACATTGGATTGTCTGCTTTTCAAACAGTACAGGCATTCTGATCCTGGTCAGCTTCACATGTGAATGTGGATATTAACCCTCAACTGTACGCATGCAGGTCAGCAGTGAACATCCACTACAATGAGGAGGGTAGGGGTGAGCAGGGCAGAGCCTGAGAAGCCCGGCCCTGGCTTGTCCGTTGACATACTTATACCAGATCCATACTGATGTGGCTGATAAATGACAGTCATAAGGCAGGATGTAAGTGACACTTATGGTCAACGAGGCGCAAATGAAAATGCTTCATACCTCGGATTATAGGAAATAATTATCCTTCTCTCTCATGAGAACAACCCCTCAGCCAAATGAGACTCCCCTTTGTCTACTCTCAAATAAGCATTGGAGAGTTCCTATTTTAGTCAAGAAAATGTAATCAAAATCCCAGCCCCTATGGATCCTCAAAATAAATTCAAACTACAGAAAGGTAACACTGGGTTTTGTTCATTTCTGTTACATATCAAAAATATATACCACTGATTTACAAGAGGCCTTTACCCACTACCAACCTTGCTTTCCACACACAATGTCTTCAGAAATCTAAACCCCTTTTGTAAGACAAATACGGTGTAAGACAACACGGTGACAGGGAAAATTTGAGCTACTAGGTAGAGAACTCTAATAATCAAGGCAGCCAGGGCCCCTGGGCCTTTCCTCACACTTTGAGCAATATAAGAAAAGGCCCAGCAGCCATCTCAATACACTAGCAGGTTCACAGAATAGGCCCTATCTGGATGACTTAATTCCTCGGATGAAAAAGAACCAGACCACCCAAAGACAAAAGAGACCCCTTTTCAAACACCCTAACTAACAGTCACAAGACAGAAAGAAGGCTTCAACAACATGTATCCAACAAAACCAAGCTGATAAACTTTATTTATTTTTATTTCTATTCTTCAGAAAAAAATTCTGAATCAGTCCAGAGACTACCAGAGCACTTATTTTTGTCATAAATCTTCATTTCTTAGGATCAAAGCTCAAGCATACAATATATTTTTTTCAGTTTCACATGACTTTCATAGCAATTACGACAAGCTGACTTCAGGCCTTCCCTCAAACACCTTCATTGTGCTACAATATCAAGCTCTATCTTTATCTATCTAATCATCTTCCGCCATCTCAGGCTCTAACTTCTAGATCCATCCACTATCCCAACATCTGTTTACATTTCACATTGACAAAAAGGAAACACATGCCTACCAGGAAACCTATTTACAGCAACCACCACAAATGCAGATCCTTAGATCTCCAGCTACTGAAAATGGTTTTACAGATTTTTCAGCACTGACCATCTCAGGTCAAAAGCTGCCTTCCTTATAAGACGCAATACTGGGCTTACTTATTAGGCTGCTATGGTAAACAAGCTGCAGGACAATGGGACGAGTAAGCAAAAGAGCTTTATTAACTTTTGTTTTAAAATACATCAATGAGACCAGTGTTTACAAAGTCTTCTAATGAGATAAACAGACATGGCAAAACTTGATATTCCAAACAGACAGTAAAAGATTTTCTGTAAGAAAGTACAATGTTTGCTTCATCACTGAATTTGTCCCTGAAATGAAGAACGAAAATGAAGCTAGTTCTCCAAAGCAAGTGAAAATCTGGGTTACAGGCCATCAGTGAATGCTATAAACTTTACGAGTTTGTGCACTTATTTTTGCTTATACTTTGGCAAAGCTGCACATGATCCACACAATTTATGGATATGCTAACAGCTATCTATACCCTTAACCCTGGCTACAGCTAAGGACATATAAAGGTTCCAAGTTATGTTTTGTTTGTAGAATGAGAAAAAGAGATTTCCTCCAAACTCATTATTTCAATTGCACATAAACAATTGCCAACCCACTTTTTAGATGATTATATTGAGAGTTCAAACAGAACCATACCCACTGATAGGCCTACTGCTTCCCAGAACAATCTTTCCAATACTGAAATAAAAAACTGTACAAGACAAGACTATAGGAATGTGGCCACAATCTGCCCTACAAATGATGGGATCCAATATTCATCTCACTTTATATACACTAATGCAAATATGGAATGCTACAAAATACAAGGAAATAAAGGAAAAAATATAGTACAAAATACAAGAAAATAAAGAACTCTAAGTCTAAAGCATCCTGGTATAACCAGAATCACGTAAGGATGTGGCCTCTATTTATATGCCTCAGTTTCCTCCATATTTTAAGGGAAGACTAACATAAAAAGAACAGAATAAGGGAAATGAAATCGAGCATGCTATTTATAAAAGAAACTAGGAATGAAACGAGTTCACTTTAATCAAGCATCTATTTTTAAATAATGGCAAATGATCATATATATATTGGTAAATTAATATCAATAAAGATATCTACTTTAGCGGAATGGCTGGTCAATCCCCAGAGAAATGTCTAAATGCCTGGTTAAAATTGCAGATTTGGTCAAAATGGTCAACAGAGCTTAATGCATTAAAAACGGCATTAATTCTCTCTTGTAAATTTCCATGGTATCTTAGGAGCCACCATTGCCCTTAGGGAAGAAGATATAAAATCTAAGAATATTAAGCAAATCCAAACACATTTTACATTGTGTGTGTGTATGTGTGTGTGTGTGTGTGTGTGTGTGTGTGTGTCCCTTGCCACCCATAATAGATAGAATCAGGACCCCCAACAGGAAAACCCACAAAGGCCTATTTCTCCAACAAAAGCCAAATCAGACTGAAACGAATCACAAGCTATTTGTTTTTTTTCTTTTATTTATAGGAACAGACCTTCTATCCCAGGTTCCTCAAGATAAGCCACCAAAAACTGCACCTGACAGACCCGTGGAGCAGCCATCCTCAGAGCCGGATCATTGCAGAGACAGAGGAAGAAGGACAGAGGAAGGGAGGGAGGGAGGAAGAGCGCAGTGAGGCAGGCTCCCAAGCACTTGTCAACAATCCTCCCCTGTACGTAATAAGCAAGCGGCGGTGCAGATTCTGAACGGCAATAGGACAGCCGAACAGCAGCGGGGCCAAGGGGGAGGGGAGACAGTCGGGAGAGAAGATTATTTATGTGCCTGGAAGAGAATTGAACACTGAAGGGGGGGGGATCTGGCTGCCTTTTCCCCTCCCTGGTTTTTTACCATCCTGATAGATTAAAATGAGAAAAGGCAAAAAAAAAAAAAAAAAAAAAAAAAAGCTTTCCATCCTGCCATTCCCCCCCCCCCGCCCGACCTGCAATGCAGACAAATCAAATTTCTGGCACTTAAGGAGAAGGGATATGTTGGCAAGGGATAGTCAAAATTTAATTGTACAGACTTTTGTGTCCAGGGGATGGCCTGTTGTCCCGTGTACTAAACCTTCCCTCTCTCCTGCACACACCCATCTCCAACAACAGAGGAACAAGGGCAGTGTTTCAATGGTATCCTTTTTAATATCATAATCTGTGTCATTCAGCACTTGCCTTTTATTTATTTTTATTTGTGTTTTTGGCTGGGAAACCTGGGCAGCTCTCCAGACAGACTGCAGAAATCTCTCTTCACACGCTCCTCCTCCAACCCCTCCCTCTCTTTCCTGCAATTCCAGCCACCATGGGAGCTTCATTACTGATGAAGTGACCGAATGGGCAGGCATGAGCTACAGCAAGCACAGCACACCCCTCCCCCAGTCCTGCCTAGGCACCTCCCTATAGCCCATAAATTGCTCTAATCTAATCAAGCTGAAGCTGTTTTCCCTCGTTGTTTCTTAAAGATCTTTCACAAAACAGGTTCTGTAGCCTGGCAGCTGCTGAGAGGGGTGAAAAAGGCATGCATCCAACTGGCCTCCAAAAACTGGACTGCATGTCTCTTTTTTGATTTTCAAAGTGAATTTCTTTGAATCTTTTGAACTTCATCTGGCTTTACCCTACCGACATGCTTCTCTTTATGCCCTTTAGAGAAACTAAAGATGGTGGCTGAGCCCATGAGCTCCACTGGGGTATTGAAAGTTCTACAAGATTTATATCAGGACACTGCAAAACCCCATCCTACTACTTAGAATCTTTCCAGGCTCTTGAAGCACAAGCACTAACTTAATTGAAACCTTTACAACGGCTAAAGGAATATACTAGATTTTCCTGGGGGCATGACGTCATCTGTCTAGTAGTTATCATGGACATTTCTTAGGTCACCATGCCAGACAAACATGAATGCAGCATTCCTGAGGAAGAAGGAAACAATCTTCTCTAAAGTCTACGTGATTGATATCCACCACTTTTAAATGACAATTACAGATAGAGTCTTAATAAATGGCCTCGTGCAATCTCACTATTTTATAAATGAAAAGTTGTGGCCTAGGCTAGGTTTGTTTCCAACCATACTCCAAGTCACTATGTTTCCTTAGAGAGGAGGCCACTTAAGAGTTATTAGGGTCAAGTATATATTAACATACAAGTACAGCGTCTAGAGACAGAGGAGATTCTCTACAAGCTTTCCCACCAGAGACCCACAAAACTCTTTCCCATGCAAAATGTTCTTGCAATGCTGAGCAAGTGTTTGGCATGTGTCCCTTTTGCAGCATAAATCGCACACAGCCAACTAAGGACATTTGGGTGTCTTCCCCCAACCCCGCACCTTTCTTTCTGCAGGATTAATCTAGACTCCTCAATAATGAAGAGCACCCAGAGCAGGGGCCAGGAAAGAAGACAGGCAAGATAGTTTGATGAACACCAATTCTGGGAAAATGAAGTGAAAAGGAGAATCTGAAACATATACAGGTGGAGAGAAATAAAGTTTGAGGATCATATATAAATTCTTGTTTCTCTTAACACCTCCTGTCCGCTCTGAGAAGGCCTTTTCCGATCACTACTGGTTATGTCCCCTTTGCAGAAACTACAATAAACCAGGTGTTTATGTCTGTCATCTATCTTCTGCTGCAAGTTAATCCCACTTCTGTTGCAAATTAATCCCCTCTCTGTTTGTGAACACCAATACGTTTCCTGCTGTTTAGATAAAGTGCTGACCTTCTGTCTTGAGCTTGATATTTTTAGAGGTAAGTTCCAATCTTAATCAAGAATTGCCAGCCTGCCTTTCTCTCCACTTTTATAAATGAATTATGATACTAGATAGTTGATGAATTCCAGTTATCTACTTATCTTGACATCCTTGTTCAGAGGCACTGGAAATAATTTTCAGTGTGTTCCTAAAACCATGGTGCAATTCCTCTGCAGCTCTCACAGAAAACAAGCATTAGTTTTTTCATGGATACATATCTAGGAGCAGAATTAGTGGAAATCCTTAGACACAAAAAGGCTCAATTTACAAGTCGAATGAAAGCAAATTGGTTCCCCAAGCAGGTGTTAGACCCTACACAAGTATATATACTGACTGTCACAGTAGTCTGTCTACATGAAGACACAAGAAAGTAAAGCACTGCACTGAGAATACTACTTCTGAAGAGGTTATACATTCTGGAAGGATCTCATATCCAAGTAATTCCATGCAACAATCAAGGTACATGGCTGCAATCTACCTAATTATTGCCTAAACCTCAGGACATTTTTTGTCTCTTCCATAAGCCATAATAGCAAACATCTCATTACCACAACGTTTGAAAAACTTCAACAAATTCTCTGGGTACATTTAGCTTCATAAAAATTAACCAGAGCAAATTCCAACTTATACAATTATCTTGTCTCATAAGAGCAAATCACTGTTTAGCTTACTCCATTTTGAAAAGCTAAAACTGTACTAATTAAATTAAAGACCTGAATAACCAACCTGAAAAGTAAGGGTATGGTGGTTTACAATTGAGAAGACTGACACAAAAAAGTACCACAAGTTCATGGCAAGTCTAGGTTAACACAGTGAGTTCCAGGCTACCTTCACCACATAATGTAAAAACTGGTCTTAAACAGGCAAACGAACATAATCATTCAGCCCATGTTGAGAGCCAATTGTAAAGAGAAAAGGGCAAGCCTGAGAGTGGTAGTGCATCAAGGAAAGGTTCGTTCAAAACCCCAAGCTGCACAGAGACATGCTATGTTAACAATTGAGTTTTGTGCAATTACCCCCCACAATGCAAGAAAATCCATACAAAAAAAGGAGACAGTATAGCCTGTCATGTGGGTTAACTGACAGATTATGAGGCTGTGGAGCCTGGAATTTTTCAGAAAAGAAATGGGGGCTCTTAATGACCAGACTGTATAGAGCTATAGAAAACTGCCAATCCATAGCCATACATTCCACGTCTATGGATTCAACCAATCACAGATTTAAAAAGAGATAAGGAATTGAGGTTTTAAGAAATGACTCAGCAGCCTGGGCTGCTCTTTCAGAGGACCCATGACCAATCACCAGGACCCAAAGTCAACTCACAACTTGAATCCATTCCCTCTTCTGGCCTCCTCAGGTACTGAACACACATAGTACAAAGACATCATCATTTATGCCCTGGCAATGCTTAAGCATACGTGAAGAGCCTGCTTATAGTGGTTCTCCAGTTGTTCCTATCCTGGGCAGTCCTAGATGCTGTGTTATTGTCATACCCAAAGTTCCAGTCTTTCTTTATGCTGTCTATCCAGCGGGGGACCTTCCACTTCACCTTATCCCTCCAAGAAGTGTTATCTTCAGGTATCTGCATGCATGCAGGCAAATCACCCATATACAAAATAAAAATAATAAATCTTAGAAAGAAATCTGCATCTGTAATAGTGCTCCTTTCCTAAACAACAAGACAGCATGGCTATTTTTACAAGATTGCTCTGTGTTATAGATAACCTAATCTAGAAATGCTGGGACTTCACTATATTGCCCAGACTAGACTAACTGACAATTATTCTGGCTTGCACAAGACCATGACTGACTCTACAGCATCACAAAAGAAATGGGACTTCCACGATCTTTGGTATCTACAGGAATCCCACAACAGTTAGTCAAAGAATGCTTATACCAACCTAACAAGTCTTCTGGTTCTGTGGCCAAATTTCATTACATTGATCCTGTAAGTGGGGTGTGAGTTTGGGGGGGGGGGTTACCCGCTGTGCTAATATTTTACTTTTAAAACTATTATTAAAGGGAAGGTACTCTGGCAATTGCATATTAAGTATTACTTGTTGAAGTTTTATGTAACGGAAATTTAATACATTGGCTCTATACCAAGTAGAACTGGGTATACACACTAGTCTGGCTTGGAAATCTTCCAACTAGACATGAAATTCCTAAAATGCCAAAAAGGGTTGCACTGTGAAATGTGTGCAGTTGCCTTGTTAACATCAGCCCACACTATACAATTACAAAGTAAGGCCAATAATTGTAATAACTCAGAAGAGTGACCCATGTTGGATGGCAAATTTAGTAAAACTATCTTGTTTGCAATAATAAAACAGGGCTACAATTAAACTAGAGAAAAACCAAAAGCACCTCAGAAAAGGTAACAGGGAGAGAATTCACCCACGCACATGCAACCACACAGGAGCAAACAAGTAATGATAGACAGCCTCCCTATAAAAACATGTGGGCTCTGACGCCAAGCAGGTTCGCAGGGCGGAAGGCGGCTATTTAGAAAGACAATAGCCCAGGTCTTTGCTCCAGCTTCGCCGATTCATTTGTAGATGGCCCGAGGAAGGTAGCTATCTCTGCTAGCTGAGGTGTGAAGGCCAGAGTGGATGCTGAGAGACAAGGCAGGAAGAGGAGTAAGAATCAATAAGACCCGAGGAGAGGGGACAAAAGGGGAACAGAGGAAGAAGGGAAAAAAGGAGCAGTTTTACAGGAAGGACAGAACGAGAAATGCGAGAAGGAGAAGTATAGCTTAACAGAGGAAGAAATAGCAGGCAGTAAGAAAGAAGAAATGGTTTTAAGAGAGCCTAGACAGCAGAAGGAACTTTAAGCAAATAGAATACAAGGCTTCGCTGAAGAATAAGGAAAGCCTTTTAAATTGTGACAGTGTGAAAGCCTGTTTCTTTCCGCGCGTCTCCGAATACACATTTGGGGAAAAGCTTCAGCTTCTATGTCGGGGCAACGGTCCCGGACAAAAACATAACTGCCTCAAATAATCAATTTCTCCAGAAGAGAAGAGGAAACGTAAGATAAAATATTTGGTGCAGAACCCATTCCTACTTCATGGATGTGAAACACCTAGGATGCTATAAAATCACTAGTCTTTAGCAATGCACAAACAGTACTCTGGGAATTGGCTACTCAACTGTCCTTTGTCAGTGCAGAGGCAGAAAAGTGTGATTGACAGAAGGATGCTCCTTCAGGAGGAAGCAGCACTCAAAGTATCCTGATTAAGACTGAGTGGGAACCATCCCAATAAACACATTTTGGATAAGGAAGGAGTGAGTGAGGTTGACTGAAAGATTTGTGTGTGGGGGGAGTGCTCTATTTGCATGTTCGCCTATATGAAGAGTACACTGGACACCATGTGGTTGCTTGGAATTGAACTTAGGACCTCTGGAAGAACAGACAATTTTCTTAATCACTGAGCCATCTATTTAGCCCTGGGAGACAGGTTTATCTTTTTTCTCTTTTTTTTTTGGGGGGGGGGGTTTGTTCTGTAAATCTCTTTGTAGATCAGTCTGACCTAGAACTCACAGAGATCTACCTGCCTCTGCCTCCCAAGTGCTGGCCACCACTGCCAGGCTCGGAAACTGATTTTTAAATTACTGTATTTATTAAGCATACTTGCAAAGGGCTAAATGAAATACAAAGGATAAATAAGAAGAAGCCATACCAAGTTAAAGATGATGATCAATCTCTAGAGAATCCTTTGAACAAACTATAAACACATTGTAAGCAAAATTCACTCAGAAATATATGGGAGGGGTACTGTTGAAGGGAAAAGAAAGAACCTAAGACGTACTGAACATGAAAGTGTCACTGGAAAATTGTTACAGAAAGGTGAGCACTGATTCTCACACAGCTAGTGTGACTCTAAACTAATAAAACATTTTAAGAAACTAGCTGACAAAATGATTCAATGGATGAAAACACTTGCAATGCAAGACAGCCAGAATCGACAGTGGAGAGAGAAAATGAACTGAAAGCTGTTCTCTGAACTTCATACATGAGTACAAATTTGCAGTCATTCAAACCACAAATGCACAATTATACACAATTATAAAATACTTTTGTAAAATTGATGCCAACCTGAAAGACAATTAAGGAAATGCTCAGCATCCTTAGTCATCAGAGAAATGCAAATCAAAACAACTCTAAGATTTCATCTTACACCTGTAAGAATGGCCAAAATCAAAAACACTGATGACAACTTATGCTGGAGAGAGTGTGGGGAAAAGGGAACACTTCTGCATTGCTGGTGGGAATGCAAGCTGGTACAACCCCTTTGGATGTCA